>JAMLFY010000017.1:470685-593786 GCA_030441495.1 Dalbergia oliveri
AAGACTAATTATTAGTTATTACTTCTCTTTAAATTCATTTATAAAATACTTAGCGAAAAAATACGGGTAATTTTTTTTTGAAATGATTTATATAAAACAAAGTGCGAGCCTTTGCGCGTTAACATAAACAACGTGAAGCGGAAGAACAAATAAAACATCAGAACATAAGCATTAAAGAACACATCTATCATAAACATCATTCCTCATTACATTAATAATATAGTTTAGTACATCACACAGAAATATAACGAAACATAAAGTCTTACCCATACTAGTGGGCAGAGCTTTCAGTACAAAGACATAAAATAAGAAAACATGATAACAAATACATGAAACAACCCCCAAAAGATAAGCACCTAACTATGACCCTCTCTCTCCAAGCCTCCTGGGCGATCCGGATCTTCGTTGAGATGTAGCCCGCGAACTGACGAAGCTCCTCGATGTAGCCCAACGAAGAGGGGATCTAGGCATAGCAATCGAGGGAACAGTGTGGCCTCCACGTCGTGGTCGCCTCTCGGGCTCTGAACGTGCCTCGCATGCCTCAAGCTGGGTGGCCGTGTCCTCGCTACCTCCTCGAGACCCATAGGAAGCGAAAGGGAAGAGCCCTGGACGAGGAAGGATGAGCAGCATGGACGGGGCTGCTCGGTCTGGGGTGTGCTTCTCAGAAAGTCAGAGTCGTCGCCAAAGGGTGAAGTCGGGGTGAGAACGATAGCTGGAGACGGGGAAAGCAAAAGGGCATCCCACGTATGCAAAAGCGTGCACCTCGCAATGACCCTTGAAGTGGTAGGATTGATGCTCGGGGTCATAGTGCACCTCCCATGTGGCGGGTCAATGAAAATCACGAACGACGCCATCGATATTCTGAAGACGTAACGGAATGAAACGGATGGAGATGAGAGTTCTTCTAAAGAATCTCAGTAGGGAAGTCCTCTATCCTAGTGTCATCGTTTACGTCCCAGGAACCTTGGGTTTATTATGAAAAGGTTAAGCATGCATTAGTTCATTATGGAGTTTTCGCAAAGGTATTTATCCAAGGTCCATGTCTTTTATAATGATTCTTAATGCATGTATGCAACAGAATATTTCATGGATGCATGGCAGCACTTTGGTAAATCAAACAATAATTCAAACAACATTTGAGTGGCATGAAACTTTTCTTTGAACATCTTTCCTTCTCATACTTGTGACACCAATAATATAGTAATCGCACCCTTAAACTAGGCTATGAGCTCATACCTTAACTAGTCGTCACTAGTTCTTACTTATCCTCTTGATAAGCGAATCATAAACATAATCATCATAATCCCGACTCCGGAGTACGGGTAGGGGGCTAAGGATCACCCATCATGGGACTTTCCTTCCGAAACGCATCGCTTTAGAGCCGTGACTTTGTCCGCTTTGAAGGGCTGATGTCTATGCCCTCACGGTTTTACCTTCTCCTCAGAAGGAGAAAATACGTCTCGGTGTGTCACCTTAAACATCACATACTTTCATTCTTCGAAACGCATCGACTGGTTAAGCCAACGACTTGTCCGCTTCAACTGGTTCGACAACTCCATACCCCCAGGGTTACTTTCTCCTCACCGAGAAGGAAATGCATCTTGGCATATAACTTTAAACTTCATATTTCTCAAAAAAACTTTCTTTTTGTCCCTCAAATTTGACGGAAATTCGGAGGCGCGACAACTCAGCGAATTTCCTCAAATTTGAGTCATGCCACATAACTTACATAATGCATGTTATCTCACAAAATTCTCCATCAAAAAACTTTTAATCATGACAACATACTTTCTCTAATTCATTTCTATCACATAGTCTCATACATTATGCTCATAATATACCGAAAACATCACAACGAGCATATCACAAATCCATATATTCTCATACTCATGATATTAACACATTCATTCATAAGCATACTCACTTGGTCTCATTCTCACATCACACTTCCTATCTCATATTGTCTTATGCTTTGACCTTACGGGTCTTAAACTTAAGTTCCAATCATTCTAATGCTCATAGTACATCTTTATTCCACTTAAGAGATCATTACTTATAATTCTTACTAAGATTTAGGCTTACTAAAAATTCCAAACAGCATTATGCATCTTGGGCAGAAAATCATCATATGATTACGGGTTTCTAAAATATTCGTTTTAAACCCTTTTTTAGATCCATCTTCGCCTAAGGCTTCATAATCAATCCCTAAACCAATTATGAGGGATTCCTAGGCATGTTTACTAAGTTATAATTCACTTTCCCAATTTAGCTTTGCTGGACAGAATCACATCTTGCCATGTCTAAGTGTGCTAGAATTCCTATTTTAAGTCCTTATCATCACCTTAAGCTTAGTAATTAATACCTAATCATTTATGAAAGGTTTTTATGCATATCCTACTGATTATAAACCAATTACACTCAAATTAATTATGCTGGAACAGAATTGCATTTTTGTGCATTAAGGTGTTCTAGAATTCTCATTTCTTGATCCTTTTAAGTTACTTATTCTTTTCTAACTTCTCTAAATCGATCCTCCCTTCACTCAAACATAATTTTACACATTTTAATACCTTAGAACAATATTTGTACAGCAGCCAATCATGAAGGGCAGAACCGAAATCATAAGCCCATAAAATCACATAATCTCATGAATTAAAATGCATACAAGTTGCTAGTTTTCTCTTGGAACAATTTTAGGAACTCAAACTCTTTTAGAAACCAATTTATCTCATTAAAATCATTAAAGTACAAGCAAGATCAGTAGCTAAATTAATTTTCTCATAAAATAGATTTAAAACATATAATCTCATTCATAATGTTCCTTAGGTACTTCTAAGCTTAGAAAAATTTCAAAACATGGCTATGGGCACTTGTGATTAGATGAACTCACACCAAGCCCATCATCATCACCACAAGGCCAAAATGGCTTCATTGAAAAACCAACGTTTTCTTAAAACTTTACATTGGATACTTGGGCAAGTCTTTAAGCTCTAGACCATTTAGGTGGTGACATAAATTTAAACATGCTATGCAACTCATTTTCTTCTTTTAGAAAATAAAGTGAGAGCATAAAATAAATATGAGGTGCACTCATTTATTATCTTTAGAGTTTAAGTGATGGCGTAAAATATAAACATGATAGACAAGAAAGTAAACATGAAATGCAAGGTTCAATTCTTTATTTTAGTGCTCTAGGCCTCTTGGGGTGTTTACAAATCAACAATCAACTTTAAGGTTGAAATAGGTAGGCTTTGAGATTTATTAAGTGATGATGCATATTCTTGTTTTAATCTTTAAGTTGCTTAGTGATAGCTTGAAAATAAACATGCCATGCAAAGCATAAAAATAAACATGAATGCAACTCCTTTTTAATCTTAACTAGAGCTTTTAGACTTTAAAGGAACATAAAAACCTCAACCCATTATGTATCATTAAGTGAGCTTTAGAGTTCTTAGCATCAAGACACCAAGGAAGTCTTATGTTCTTAAACACCATCATCAAGCTCAAGGAAACGATTTTTCAAGAGACAACCTTTCAAACAAACATAAAAGGGCTACCTTAACATTTTTAGCAAACTTTGTTAAGAGAGGAAAGGAAAAACCGAAACCATTGAAAAAAGAATAAAAACCAAAGCTTGGACAAGGCAAAAAGGAAAAACCAAAACCTTAGAGGAATGAAGACCAAAACTTTGAACTAGAAAAAACCAAGGAGGAACAGAATCATAAAGGAAAGGAAATGAAAAACCAAAACTTTGAACTTGCAAAGAAAAGGAAAAACAGAGTTTGTATATGGTCCTAGACCAAGATCCAAGCTTTAGAGGTTTCTCTCATAGCAAACACCAAACTATCTCCATGAGACCTCATCATCAAGCTAAAGATTGGTTTGTAAAATGGCCTCATGGCCGAAAATACAAAGGGAAGAAAAAGAGTTTGAAACCAAGAGAAAACTAGAAACTTTTCTCAAAGAAAGTAAAGAAAACTTGAAAGAAAACCCTACCAAATGAAACCTTGAAAGAGATGAAAGAAAGCTTGATTCTTTGAAGGAAATGAGAAGACAAAATCTTCTCCTGTTGGGGATATAAGTTCGGCCAAGAGGAAAAACCAAGGAAAGGACTTTTCCTTGAGAAACAAGCTTAGAAATGGAAAGATTGAGTGTTTGAGAGGTGGTTTGAGGTGAGGGGTGGTGGTTCAAGGTGGTTTATGGTGGTTTGTGGTGGTGGAAAGCTTTCTTTGAGGGAGGAGGAAAAAGAACTTAGAAGGAGAGAAATGAGAGAAAAGAGAAATTCAAGAATGCACAACTTAGCAAATGATCTAAAAAAAATGGCCAAGCTTTCCAATGTGTGTTATTTATAAAGAATGAAATGTTGTGGCTAATTTAGGGGAAGAGCTAGCTGAAATTTTGGCTTTAGGAGGGAAGGAAAATATCTTCCAAAGCTTGTCTTGGAAGCTTGTTAAAGTGCTAGCTTAGGTGTAGTCAAATCTTAGCTTGTGCATAGCCTTTTTGGATGAAATTTGAACTCAAAATTTGTGGCTTTTGGGGGGAAATTCTAACTAGATTAACAATTTTAAAATAATTCTTTTGGTCAAAAAGGTGGTAGACAAATTTCCTTGATTTAAGGAAATTGGAGAGAGAAAACACTATTCATTCTTTGATTAGACATCTTGAATTAAAGAATGTAATTAGAACTTGACTAAGCAATTTTAGTTTCTAATCAACCTTAATAAATCATTTTGACTCTAGATTAATTATCAAAATAAATTAATCTTCGATTAGAGCCTAATATTGCTTAGGTTTGACTAATTGCTCATTAGGCGCACTGTACATGTTTCAGGGTAAAACGGTAATTTGCACTAAAACTCCTTGGACCTTCCGGCAAGGCTAAACATCAAATATTACTCTAAAACATCATTCTAAACTTCCTGGAAAAATTGGGCTCAAACGGCACCTTTTACAGTGTAAGCACGCAGGGTATTGATGCATTTTGCCGAAAGTTTAGAAAACAAGATTTTCACCTCGAAAATCATTCATAAAACGTAATCCCCTCTAAAATCGAGTTGACCCATTCGAGGGTTGCCGGGCAACTGCCTCGAATTTCGGTAAAAATGACCTCGGGGCATTTTGGTCATTTGTACTCTAAGCGAAATTGGGGGCGTTACATGCATAGCCATATTTATTTTAAGTCATAACTAAATTCTCAAGAATAAATAAATGAACTTGCATATCTCATGTTTAAATTTCAAGCCTGCATTTCATGTTTAAATTTCAAGTTGTCACTTAATCTCTAAAGATAATAAAGAAGTTGCATCTCATGTTTATTTTATGCTCTCACTTTATTTTATAATGGCTAAAAGAATCAATGCATGACATGTTTATTTTATGTCATCACCTAAAAATCCTAGAGCTCAAAGACTTGCCTATGAATCATAAGCGAAGAAATGAGATAATTGAAGTTAAAGAATTTATTCTTTAAGAAGTGAGAATTGGAGCTTAAAACAAAATGTAATTCTCTTCTCCTCAAAAATCCTATGCGGACTACCGCTCAGGTTGCTTAATTCTCTTCTCATCTCCTGGTTCCTATGGACTAGGCGCTCCGGTTGCTTAAGATTCTCCTCTTCCTATGTTTATAACAAGTTCTTGCATCATGTTTAATTTTCAAGTCATCACCTTAAATCTTAAAGATAAAGAAATGGAATTGCATATCATGTTTATAAGTCCAAGCTATCACCTTATAAAGATAAGATTAAAATAAGGTTGCATAGCATGGTAATAATTCTAAGATGTCACCTAAATCTCTAAAGTTCAAGACTTGCTCCTTTTATCTTAAGTGAAAGATTTAATTATGAACATTCTTTCAAGTTATAAATCGGTCCCATAGTTAAGTTAGGCCTAAAGTCCTATGACTTCTTTCAAGTTTAACAAAAAGAATTAGTTCTAAAAGAGTTTTAAAACTTTGTAAGAATTTTATGGGAAACTAGTAATTTTATGTGTACTTAAAATGTGATTTGATGCTTATAAGAATTTGGTGTCATTGATTGATTCCCTGGTTTGTATGTTATAGTTGCTGTTGCAAACAATGAAAACTTATGCATGAAATAAGGACATATTTTGTTCCTGGAAGAAAGTGTATTAAAGAGTGCAATTTGGAAAGATTCTGGCTAAGGAAAGATTTGGTATTGAAGCGTGTCCATTGTGACCCACCTCTCTTTCCTGGAAATCTCCAGATGCATGATTATAGTTGATATATATTATTCCAGAAT
The DNA here is from genome assembly GCA_030441495.1 of Dalbergia oliveri. Classification (NCBI taxonomy): domain Eukaryota; kingdom Viridiplantae; phylum Streptophyta; class Magnoliopsida; order Fabales; family Fabaceae; genus Dalbergia; species Dalbergia oliveri. The sequence goes on from JAMLFY010000017.1 coordinate 476,943, forward strand.
AAGACTGTAAATAAGAAAATGTTAGAATTATTATGAATTGCGAGTTGTAACATGCTAAGACTTAATGGTGACTTAAACTTATGAGGAAATGATCCTTTAACCCATCAGACTATAGGTGAAAAGGTGATCCTGAGAAAATGATCCTTTAGACCCATCAAACTATAGGTGGTGAAAAGGTGATTCTAGCCCCCTAACCTGTTCTCTCAAAAGGGTAGAGTCAGGACTTTAACTTATCAAAAAGGATAAGTATATGCTAGTGACGACTAGTAAGGTATGAGCTCATAACCTAGATTACTCCCAAAAGGGTGGAGCATAGGGTGGCCCAAGGAAAATAATGAGGATGATAAGATTTTAAAGTCACCTAAGGTACTAAAGAAATAAATTATGTGCACCATGTCCATGTGTAGCTATTATGATATTCTTCTTGCATAACATACATGAGTTGATGATGAGAAATATGATGTTCTTCTATGCATGTTATATTAATGATGATGATGAGGAATATGATGAAATGATAAAAGAAAAGTTCATTATAAATATGACATGTTAAAATTATGATGCATTATAAGACGCATAATTAAAATTGGCCGAATCTCGTAAAGGTATTTTGAACTTAAAATTTAATCTTTGTATGTTCACTATTTTATAATAACCCCGAGATTCTGGAGACTTTGATGATGACACCGTAGAAGGATCCTCCTGAGAATTCTTTAGTAAGATTCTCACTCCCTTTCCTTTATTTTCGTCATTGTCTTCAGATTAGATGGCGACATTCGTCCCTCGTTGAAACCCTACTGGGAATTCCACTATGATCCGGTGCATCATTCGTATCACTTTGAAGGAAGGTGCTCGGTTCGTGTTTTTATTTACGTAGGTCGTCCATTTGCACATCCTGTCCCTAGTTATCGTTTTTCTCCTACTTCTCCCTATGGCGATGAAATGGTTTTCGAACATGCACGTCCACTTGATGAAAGAATGTTACGTTCTTATCCCGCCTCATCTCCTGTCCATGGTTTTCCAGAGTATAATCCACGAACGAATATTGAAACTATCCTCAAGGACCCTCCTACTCATGCTTATTCTGAGAGCTCTCTCCTACTCTCCCACGTGTAAGAGATAGTGAGGAAACAGTTGTTCAGCGAGGTTAGCAGAAGATCGTCCATGCGAACCCGCCTGGTGCATCTCGTGTGCCCCCTTCCAGGAAGCTCAGTGGAAGGTTTCCTCCCCCGTTTCCAGGCAGTGGCCCAGAGAGTTTTTAGTAGTCTTAAGAGTGTTATACATCCAGTTTTAGAGTAGCCTTCCTCAGCTTTTAAGGTTATCTAGTTTAGGGGCATGAATTTCCTTATAAATAGTTTCCTATGGTGTGAATATGTAAGATATGATGTATGAACTTAACTCACCTTTTGAGTGAGGTTATTGTATATATGTTGTGATGTGCATTATGGATGTTATGTGATGGAGCCAATATGATATATTTAGATTCTTAAATGTCTTATTTTACTACCGCTTAATCGTTTATGTTATGCGCGGCTCACGATTTCAATTATGTTAAAAAAAAAAAAAATGGCTCGTAATTTCACTAAGTATTTTCAAAATATGATGAAAGAACCAAAGCAAAGAGTAAAGTCTAGTCATTAATCCAATTCAACCTAGGTGTATTTGGTTAATTACTAGGGTGTTACACTCTCCATCGCGGGATCGCGAGACCAAAATGGCCCACGCAAGCTTTTAACATTGCGGGGTTTACGAACCAAAATCACCAGTGTGAGCCTCTCCACCTCATGGAGTGCTAGATCAAAATCGGCTGGGCAAGCCTCTCTAGCCGCACGGAGACGAGACCAAAATCATCTGTGCGAGCTTATCTCATGGCATGGAGTGTGAGACCAAAATCGCAGAGCAAGCCTACCATCGCGTGGAGTGCAAGCCCACTATACCCGCGAGCCTCTCCTCCTAATGAGAGTGCGAGACCAAAATCACCCGTGCAAGCCTCTCTCGCCGCGTGGAGTGCGACTCCAAAATTGCCCACGCGAGCCTCTATATGCGTGGAGTGTGAGACCAAAATAGTCAATGCGAGCTTCTCCAATTGCGTGGAGTGCGAGTCCAAAATCACTCGCGTAGGCCTCTCATCTGGCGTGGAGTGCGAGCCCACTATCGCCCGATCAACCTCTCCGCCGCTTAGTGTGCGTAAAAATCGCCGCGCGACCCTTTGCCGCTGTGGGTATGGTGTAACATCCTCCCAAGTACAACCTCACCCTTAAGTCATGACATTGTACTCGAGAGTTGTTACTTATTAATTAGCAAACCTTTCTTAAATATGTAGAAAGTTCGATTTACGTGTGTAATAACTAAGTGAAATTCTTGAAATATATATAACAAAGAAATACAACCTTTATTGAATACATAGCTAAGTATAAGAGAGAGCTTCTCTATGAGCTTTAGTACATATCTCTTCTCTAATATAGTTATATACATAGTCATTCCACTAAATACAGCATAATACAAACATTCACTACTACACTTTTGTCATTTCGAGTCCTTTTACGTAAGCATCATAGTCCTCTGGCTTAACTTGGAGGCGACATGGAAACCCAAACACACGGGGTGAGAATTACATAATTCTCAGGACATCCCCAAACATATACGAAAAATCTATGTCATCGTCATCGCCCTAGCCACTTCGGTTTATTAAAAAAATGTGATCATGCAATATAAACTAAAGATTTATTTTAAGGTTCTAAAATCATCCCTCCGAAGTGGGTAGCTTTTAATAATCAACCACTTAGAGCACATATATCATAATGTTTCAACAAATAATAAATCATCCCAAGGCAGCCAATCTAAAGTAAGATGAGTATGCATATAATACATGCAATGAACTTATCTCAATGTGAGATGGTTCCATTTATGGCCATGGAAATCAAGTTAGTGCATTTTTCCCTTTTCATTGACATAAAAAAGACTTAGTTATACCCAACAGGAATTTGTCGTGGACAATTCCACAATAAATAATTTATACCAAATGGTATCTATAGTGGTTCACACCACACAAGGGAAATAGTCTACCTCAGGATGGCTGAGTCCTATACGTGATCATTGAACTTCATTTTTTTCCATTTTCGAATCACATACAGATCTATTCCTAGCCGATATGTCTATTGACTGAAAATATTTAGGGAGGTTCCTCTTCTATTCCTTCCCCCATTCAATCTAAGTCTTGTTTCTGTTTTGTCCATATGTCAGAACATGCATAATTTAAGTTCATATATATTCTCTTTTCTCAAATGCACACATAAGCCACATGTAGGTATTCAATCATATTAGAAGCCCATTCATGTCTCATGGGTAAGTAATTGAAAGAATTAGCATGCATTCATATGCCATATACTTAGACTAGATATCATTTTGCCACAAATGTTCAACCATTCTCACATTCTAGCACTTTGGCAGATTTATTGTCCTAGGCACAACATTTAATTACCATATCAAATGGCCATTTCAAAAGCCACAAAATTCTATGACACCTCAATATGTCTAGGAGACCTTGTAAAAATTTTAAGACAAATAGGGCTCTCTAACTTCTTCAGTAAATTGTACAAATTTAGTGGTCGGAGACACCAATTCAGCTAAACAGAGTTCTCATAATTTTTAACCCTAGTAAATGATTTAATCAATGCACAATAAAATTTACACTGATACTTCAATATGTTAGTAACTTTGTGTAAAACTTTCAAGGGCTATTTCAATTATTTGCTATGGTAATAAAATTGGACAACTTTATTGCTTCAAGTTCAACAATCAAGACAATGTCAGTGTCATGGTTTCTGATTTTTTTGAGGTAGTAAACCTTAAATCGACACCCAAGAAAATTCATATAGTTAACTTAAAATGTTAAATCCAATATATAATTTTTATAGCTCATGAAACTACCCACAACTATACAGAAAATTCATGAACCATTGGTGCCTAGGAAAGGAAAATCGCAGCCTAGTCCAAATTTCTTTTGATAAAAACCATTTTCTAACACCATCCAAACACACCACCAAAATTAATACATCAATATCAACATAATATAAATCAATACAACTAGAAATTTTGAACCTAGCTCAACCCAAAACAGATTAGAAAAATTTGACAAAGAAAGACAACAAAAACCCTACTTTTGGCAACTTAGTGGATCTTTGGCTTCAAAATGATCCAAGCTTGAATCCTTCCACTCCAAATCCCCAAACCAAATTCAAACCCTTCTTATATCAGTGAGGTGTGAGGTAACAAGACAAGGTTTGATGAGGAATAGAAATTTTGTTCGGTTAGATTTGTAGAGATCAAGGTGTAGAACAAGTTTAATGAAGCAACTTTGAGGTTTCCACAACTCTAGGCTAGGGTTTTTGGGCTTACAACTCAAGATCAAGCTCTTGAAGATGAAAATGGTGGCTGGTTCTTTTCTCCCCCCTTGCTGGCCAAATTGATGCTTAAAGAAGAAGGATTTGGCTTCTTGATCAAGCTTTGGACATGTGTTGATCTTATAACAATTGCATGAAGATATTATGTAATAAAGCAAAATGGATGGCTAAGATTTAATCTTGGATTCCAAGATTAAATCTTGGCCTTCCACATGTCCTAAATAGGTGGATATTATCCATTGGTAATGATGGAAATATCTTTTGGTGTTAAAAAATCACAGAAATTTCCCAAATGGGTAAACGCCATACCCAATAAAACCGATATTACCCGAAAATTAATTTCAGGTATAGAATTCTCTTTTAACTATTTCTAACCTTAACCCTCTCTTTTCTCAATCTTGGGCATCTCCTGGTCCAGGATCAGGGTTTAGGCTGTCAGGAGGCTCATGGGGCCCACAAGGTTACTATTCACCCGGCTTGAAATTTTTTTTTTGATATGTCCATTGGGCCGCCCTCATCGTTGCTAAACTGTTATATTTTTAAAATTAAGACTAACAAAGTTCAAATTAATTTTTAAGTAATTTTCGGGTGTTACGCACTCCACATGGCGGTAGAGGCTCGCACGGTCGATTTTGGTTCTCGCACTCCATGCGACGTAAGCTCCCGCATGTACAAAGTTTACTCGTGCATGTTCTGATATATAGACAAAACAGAAACAAGACTAAGGTTGAATGAGGGAAGGAAATTGAAAAGGGAACTCCCCAATTTATAGTCAGTAGACATATCGGCTAGAATAGATCTGTGTGTGATTCGGAAATGGAAAAAAATGAAGTTCGATGATTACGTATAGGAATGAGCTCAGTCCTGATAAGTAGTCTATTTCCCTTGTATAGTGTGATCCACTACAAATACCATTTGTTATAAACTATCTATTGTGGAGTTATCCAGGAAAATACCCGTTCAGTATAAACTAAGTCTTTCCTATATCAATAAAAGAGAAAAATGTACTTATTTGATTTCTATGACCATAAGTGAAACTAGGTTACTTGGAAATAATTTCCCTGCATTATCATATACATACTCATGTTATTATAATTGGACTGCCTGGAATAATTTATTATTCGTTGACACATTTTGATAAAAGTGCACTAAGTGATTGATTGTTAAAAGCTACCCACTTCGGAGGGATGATTTTAGAACTTTAAAATGAATCTTTAGACTATATTGCATGATCACATTTTTTCAAATAAACCAAAGTGGTTGGAGCGATGACGATGACATTATGAGTGTGTAATTGGGGAGTTGTCCTACTGAGAATTGTGTAATTCTCACCCCTATGTGTTTTTGTGTTTCCGGTCGCCTCAGGTTATCCAGGAGAACTAAAGTTGCTACACTAAAGGAATCAGATCGCAATAGTTTAGTAGTTAGTGTTTTTTTTATTATGTTGTACTTAGTGGTGTCTATATGTTTGTAAACATAATAGAGAACATGTATGTATTCAAGCTCATAGAAGAGCTTCCTTTTGTACTTACTTATGAAATAATTTGTTGTATATATATTTAATAGAACCATGAATTAGTTACTACTCAACTCGATCATTCTTGCGATAGACAACTAAGAAAGGTCCGCTAATTAATAAGTAACAACTCTCGAGTATGACGTCATGATTTAAGGATGGGGTTGTACTTGGGAGGATGTTACACCATACACTTGGACTAGATATCATTTTACCACAAATTTTCAGCCATTCTCACATCCAGCACCTTGGCAGATTTACTCCTAGGTACAACATTTAATTGCCATATCAAACGGCCATTTCAAGAGCCACAAAAATTATATATGACACTTAAATGGTCTAGGAGACCCTATAAAAATTTCATAGAAAACGGGCTCCCTAGCCTTGTAACTAAATTATACAAATTCAGTGGTTAGAAGCCACTTATTCACAGCCCAGACCAGGGTTCTTGAAATTTTTAATCCTAACAAATGATTGAATCAACTCACAATAAAATTCACAGTGATACTTCATATGTTATTAACTTTGTGTAAAAGTTTCAAAGGCTAATTCAATCATTTGCAATGGTAATAAAATTGGACAAAATTGCTTCAGTTTCAACAACCAAGACAACATCAATCCCATTTCGGTACCTAATTTTTTTTGAGGTAGTAAACCTTAAAATAAACACTCAAGAAAATTCATGCGACTAGTGCAAGATGTTAACTTGAACATATAATTTTTTTAGCTCATGAAAATGACTACAACATGCCTAGAAAAATCGTGATCATACACTGCCTCCAAGAAACCCAAAATCCAGCAAGTATCACTCAACATCTTTTTGATAAAAGTGATTTTTATCATCATCCACATCTACTACCAAAATTAAAACATCAATATCAACATAATATCAATTACCACAGCTAGAAATTTCAGACTTAGCTCAACCCAAAATAGATTAGAAAAATTTGACAAAGAAAGACAACAAAACCCTACTTTTGGCAACTGAGTGGATCTTTGGCTTTAAGATGATCCAAACTTGAATCCTTCCACTCCAAAGCCCCCAAACCAACTTCAAACCCTTCTTAAAACAGTGAGGTGTGAGGTAACAAGGCAAGGTTTGATGAGGAGTAGAGATTTTGTTCGGTTAGATTTGTAGAGATCAAGGTGTAGAACAAGTTTAATGAAAGAACTTTGAGGTTTCCACAACTCTAGGCTAGGGTTTTTGGGCTTACAACTCAAGATCAAGCTCTTGAAGATGAAAATGGTGGCTGGTTCTTCTCCCCTTGCTGGCCGAAATTGATGCTTAAAGAAGAAGGATTTGGCTTCTTGAACAAGCTTTGGACATGTGTTGATCTTATAACAATTGCATGAAGATAGTATGTAATAAAGCAAAATGGATGGCTAAGATTTAATCTTGGATTCCAAGATTAAATCTTAGCCTTCCACATGTCCTAAATAGGTGGATATTTCCATTGGTGGTGATGGAAATATCTTTCGTGTTAAAAATCACACACCGAAATCTCACCAAACAAGTAAACACGCACCCATTAGACCGATATTACCCGAAAATTAAATTCAGCTATAAAATCCTTATTCCTAACTATTTCTAACCTTAACCCTCTCTTTCTCAGTTCGGGCATTTCCTGTCCGGATCTAAGGTTTGGCTATCCCGGTGGGCCCATAGGCCTGAAGTTTACTATTCACCCTCGCATGAAATTTTTTTTTTATATGTCCGTTGGGCCACCCTCATCGTTGCTAAACTATTATGTTTTTAAAATTATGACTAACAAAGCTCAAATTAATTTTTAAATAATTTTCAAGGTGTTACATAATAAATCATCCAAGGCAGCCAATCTAAGTATGAGTATGCATATAATACATGCAATGAACTTATCTCAGTGTGACATGGTTCCACTTATGGCCATAGAAATCAAGTCAATGCATTTTTCTCTTTTCATTGACATAGGAAAGACTTAGTTATACCCAACGGGTATTTGTCATGGACAATTCCACAATAAATAATTTATACCAAATGGTATCTATAGTAGTTCACACCACACAAGGAAATAGTCTGCTTAGAAGGACAGCTCATCCTATACGTGATCATCGAACTTCATTTTTTTCTATTTTCGAATCACACACAGATCTATTCCTAGCCGATACATCTATCAACTCAAAATATTTAGGGAGGTTCCTCTTCTCCTTTTCCTTCCCTCATTCAATCTAAGTTTTGTTTCTGTTTTGTCCATATGTCAGAACATGCAGACTTAAGTTCATATATATATATATATATATATATATATATTCTCTTTCTTCCAATGCATGCATAAGCCACTTGTAGGTATTTCATTCACAATGCAATTTCAATTAGGTCTCATAAACCACTCTTTATTTCCTCTAGCATGCATTTATGTGTCACAAGTCATATGGCCAAGTAGCTAACATCAAATACTTTGTTCTCAAAAGCATGCTTACATTACAAGTAGGTATTCAATCATATTAGAGGCCATTCATATCTCATGGATAAGTAATTGAAACAATTAGCATGCATTCATATGCCATACACTTGGACTAGATATCATTTTACCACAAATGTTCAACCATTCTCACATTCCAGCACTTTGGATTTACTTTCCTAGGACAACATTTAATTACCATATCAAACGGCTATTTCAAGAGCCACAAAATTCTATATGACACCTCAATATTTCTAGGAGATCAATTTTTCAAGACAAACAGAGCTCTTTAACTCTTCAGGAATTGTACAAATTTAGTGGTTGGGGACCACCAATTCACAAGTTAAACCAGAGTTCTTACAATTTTTAACCCTAGCAAATGATCCAATAAATGAACAATAAAATTTACAGTGATACTTCAATATGTTATTAACTTCATGTAAAAATTTCAAGGGATAGTTCAATCAATTGCTATGGTAATAAAATCAAACAACTTTATTGCTTTAGTTTCAATAATCAAGACAGCATTAGTCTCATTTTGGTTTCAGATTTTTTTGAGGTAGTACACTTTAAAATCAACATTCAAGAAAATTCATGTGACTATTGCAAGATCTTAACTTGAACATATAATTTTTTCAACTCATTAAAATGACTACAACATGCCCAGAAAATTGTGCATACATTGCCTACAAGAAACCTGAAAATCCAGCAAGTATCACTCAACATCTTTTTGATAAAAGTGATTTTTATCATCATCCACATCTACTACCAAAATTAACACATCAATATCAATATAATATCAATCACTACAACTAGAAATTTTGGACTTATCTCAACAGTAGATTAGAAAAATTTGACAAAGAAAGACAAAAAAAACCCTACTTTTGGCAACTTAGTGGATCTTTGGCTTCAAAATGATCCAAGCTTGATCCCTTCCACTCCAAAGCTCCCAAACAAACTTCAAAACCTTCTTATATCAGTGATGATGAGGTAACAAGACAAGATTTGATGAGGAATAGAGATTTTGTTCGGTTAGATTTGTAGAGATCAAGGTGTAGAACAAGTTTAATGAAGGAACTTTGAGGTTTCCATGACTCTAGGCTAGGGTTTTTGGGCTTACAACTCAAGATCAAGCTCTTGAAGATGAAAATGGTGGCTGGTTCTTTTCTCCCCCTTGCTGGCTGAAATTGATGTTTAAAGAAGAAGGATTTGGCTTCTTGATCAAGCTTTGGACATGTGTTGATCTTATAACAATTGCATGAAGATATTATGTAATAAAGCAAAATGGATGGCTAAGATTTAATCTTGGATTCCAATATTAAATCTTGGCCTTCCACATGTCCTAAATAGGTGGATATCATCCATTGGTGATGATGGAAATATGTTTCGTGTTAAAAATCACATACCGAAATTTCCACAAATGGGTAAACACTATACCCGATAAAACCGATATTACCCGGAAATTAATTTCAGGTATAAAATTCTCTTTTCCAACTATTTCTAACCTTAACCCTCTCTTTTCTCAATCTCGAGCATCTCCTGGTCCCAAATCTAGGGTTTTGCTCGGTGGGGCTGTGGGGCCTGGGTTACTATTCACCCCGGCTCGAAATTTTTTTTTGTTGACATATCCGTTGGCCGTCCTCATCATTGCTAAACTATTATATTTTTAAAATTACAACTAACAAAGCTCAAATTAATTTTTAAGTAATTTCCAGGTGTGTTACGCATTCCACGGTGGTGCGGCTCGCGGGAGATTTTGGTCTCACATTCCACGCGAAGAGGCTCCCGTAGGCGATTTCAGTCTTGTACTCCATGTGGCGGTAGAGGCTCATGGGCAATTTTGGTCTCGCACTCACGCAGTGAGAGGCTCGCGCAGCGATTTTGGACTCGCACTCCATGCAACGAGAGAGGCCCACGCGGGCGATAGTGGGCTCACACTCCACGTGCGGCAAAGGCCAGTGGGCAATGTTGGACTCACTCCACCCAGCTTAGAGGCTCTCCAGGATTTTGGTCTCGTACTCATGAACGGTAGAGGTTGCACGAGCAATTTTGGCCTCGCACTCCATGCGATCAGAGAAGGCTCGTGTAGCGATTTTGGACTTGTACTCCACGTGGCGGAGAGGCTCGCACTGGCGATTTTAGTCTCGTTCTCCACGCGACAGATGCTTGAGCGGGCAATTTTGGACTCGCACTCCACGCAGCGGCATAGGCCGCACGGCAATTTTCGTGCACTTCGCGCGGTGGAGAGCTAGCGCGGCGATTTTGGTCCCGCACTCCACATGATGGCAAAGGCCACCGGGCAATGTATCTCGCACTCCATGGGTGACAGAGGCTCGCGATGATTTTGGTTTCACACTCCACGTGGTACGAGAGGTCGCGGGATAATGGGCTCGCACTCCACGCGGTGGCACAAGCTCGCGCGGGATTTTGGTCTCGCACTCACGCGGTGGCAGAGGCTCCGCCCTATTTTGGTCTCGCACTCCACGCGGTGGCAGGCTCTCCGGGCGATTTTGGTCTCGCACTTCACGCGGTGGCAAAGGCTAGCCCCAGCTGATTTTGGTCTCACACTCCACGCGACGGTAAAGGCTGGCGGCGATTTTGGTCGCACTCCGCGGCGGAGAGGCCACGGCTGATTTAGGACTTGCACTCTGACCCGGAGAGGCTCGCACGGTGATTGGACTCGCACTCTACGCGGCGGTAGAGGCTCGCATGAGGGATTTTGGTCTTGCACTCCACAGTGGCGAGGCACGGGATTTTGGTCTTGCACTCCACGGGTGCAGAGAACTCCGGGCAATTTTGGTCTCATACTCTGGAACATCCTCCCATGTACAACCCCATCCTTAAGTCATGACCTCATATTTGAGTGTTGTTACTTCCTACTTAGCGAACCTTGTTAAATATCTATAGTAAGATCGATCACTTCGTGAAGTAACTAATTCATTTGAAACCAATTTCAAAAGACAAATTCATACGTCACACAAGGAATCAACACACAGGCAAACAAAAGACAACGATTGAATCATAAACGTCCCTACCTTCTGTCAATTGCTAGGTAGTGATGCCCCCTTAAATCTTAGTGTTCCTGTGTGATGGCTTCTCAGGCTTTGGATATCTTTCTGGACACTCCAGATCTTATGCCCCAGTTTCCCACAACACTAGCATACATATTGCATTGCTAAACAAGGTCTGCTCCCATGATTCTTTCCACATCTTGGGCAATCTTGTTGCACGATTGACTTTGGCTGGTCTTCATATGGGATGGCTATCTTGCTTCTTTTGGGGTGAAGCCTCCTCAAAACTTTGGTCGTAGGTGCCAGTCTCTATTAAAAGTCTTCTCAGATTAGATGTTTGCTAGTTTCTTGTTGGAATCTTCTACACGTCAGCACTTGTGCACTAAAGTTGCATAACCTCGAATTTCTAAGAGACCCACGCAACTTCAATATCTTCTCGTAACCCTCCTTTATACTTCATGCATTTCCAAGCTTCATCAGGATTGCTGGTAGATAGCGAAAACTTGCAGAGCTCTCAAACTTGGCCATATACTTTGCTATGCTCATAGATCCTTGCTTAAGCCCATGAATTCCAGCTCCTTTGCATTTCCCATGAAACTTGGAAGTATTTGTGGTAGAAAGCTTCTTTGAAGATATCCTAAGTAACTTCAGTTTGGGAAGCTTCAAATAATCCCTTGGTGCCAACCCACCAAATTTCAGGTTGAGAAAATCTTCTCCTTGGCCTTAATCCATTCTTCCGCTTTACTTTGATTGAGGGCTCCTCGAACGATGGGGGTTTGCTTTCCAAAACTCTGAACTTCTAGTATTCCCTATCCACTTCTACTCCTCAGGATTCCCCCTGGATTTCCTTCGGCATGTCGATCCAACCTTTCCATCATCCTTGGCTGCGGCTTGTTCTCATAGCTACTGCCATCTCACGAAAGGTGTCCATCATCTCGGCGTTATTTCTTGCTCCCCTCCTAGTTTGCCGATCTAAAGTCATCAATTCCTGTTACACCAAACAAGAATTATTGAGTTGATCAGGCTCAATACCAAGCTAAGTGTGGTAGCAATCCAGAACATTATCAACCATTCATACACATACATAAAATTATAATGCATGACATTTACTAAGGAAGCATAGCCAGTCCATTCCTCAAGGTCCTACAAGGATGAACTTCTGATACTATAATGTAACATCCTCCCAAGTACAACCCCATCCTTAATTCATGACCTTATACTTGAGAGTTGTTACTTCCTAATTAGTGGACCTTTCTTAAATATCTATAGTAAGGTTTATCGCTTCGTGAAGTAACTAAGCATAATTCTATTAAAATGTATAACGAAGAACCAAAAACATTTATTTAAATACATAATTAAGTACAAAGGGATTTTGGACTCGCACTCTACGCGGGGGCATAAACTCGTGGGCGATAATGGGCTGCACTCCATGGCGGCATAGGCTTGCACTGGCAATTTTGGTCTCACACTCTACGTGGCGGCAGTCTCCTGATTTTGGTCTCACACTCCACGCGGATGGCCGAGGCCTGCGTCTGTCAAACCCAGCTCGCACTCACGCGGCCCGGAGGGTCGTGCGGGAGATGGTGGGCTCGCACACCACGACGGAGAGGCTTGCATGGGCGATTTCAACTTGGACTCCACGCGCTCAGAAGCTCACATGGCAATTTGGTCTCGCACTCACGTAGTGGCAGGTCGCAGTGCGATAATGGGCTCGCAACCGACGCGGCAGGGCCCGTGTGGGCGATTTTGACTCGCACTCCACGCGAGGAAAAGACCGTGCGGGCAGAGTGGGCTTGCACACCATGCGGCTTGAAAGCTCACACGGGGATTTTGATTGCGCTTCGCGTGGCGTCATAGGCTCACGCGATTTTGGTCTCACACTCCACGTGGCGGCAAGAAGCTCGCACGGCGACAGTGGGCTCAGTACTCCACGCGACGGAAAGGCCCGCGGGCATTTGGAGTCGCACTCACACGTGGCGAGCGGTAACAGGTCGACTTTTTTGGTTGGCACTCCAGCGCCCCGAGGTGCTCGCGTGGGCGATAGTGGCTCGCACTCCATGCGGTGGTAAGGCCGCACAGTGATTTGGTCGTGCTCTCCACGAGGCGGCAAGCAAAAGATCGCATGGGCGATTTTGGTCTCGCACTCCACGCGGCGGGAGGCTCGTGCGGGCGATAATGGGCTCGCTCTCCACGACGGAGACGTTCGTGTGGGTGATTTTGGACTCGCACTCCACGATGCGAGAGAGACTCGTGCATGCGATAGTGGGCTAGCACTCCATGCGGCGAGAGAGGCTCACGGGTGATTTGGTCGTCTCTCCACGTGGCGGTGTAGGCTCGACAGGCGATTTGGGTCTCACACTCCACGCTCTGGAGAGGCTCGAGTCACCAATTTTGGTCTCAAACTCCACGCGTCTCAGGTTCACACGAGCGATAATGGGCTAGTACTCCATGCGACGTAAAGGCCCACGTGGGCGATTTTGGAGTCGCGTCCATGTGGCAGGAGTGGCACACACGAGCAATTTTGGTCTCGCACTCCACATGGCGGCCGAGGCGCGCAGGGCGATTTTGGTCTCACATTCCACGCAGCGGCTGAGGCTCGTGCGGGTGATAGTGGGCTCCCACTCCATGTGGTGGTAGAGGCTCACACGGGTGATTTTGGTTGCGCACTCCAAGCGGTGGCAAAAGATTGCACTGGCGATTTGGTCTTGCACTCCAGCGGCGAGGCTTGCGCAAGCGATAATTGGCTCGCTCTCCAAGCAACGGAGGGCTCGTGTGGGCGATTTTGGACTCGCACTCCATGATGCGGAGAGACTCATGCGAGCGATAATGGGCTCGCACTCCACGCGGCGATGAGGCTCACGGGCGATTTTCGCGCACTCCACGCGGCATAGGCTTGGACTGCGATTTCAGGTCTCACACTCCACGCAGCGGGGAGGCTCACGCGGGTGATTTTGGTCGCACTCCATGCAACGGAGAGGCTCGCGCTGGTTTTAATCTCACACTCCACGCGATGGCAAAGGTGTGCACTGGCAATTTTGGTTTCGCACTCACGATGTGGGAGAGGCCCATGCGCGATTTTGGACTTGCTCTCCATACCGCGGAAAGGTCTGAGGGCCAGAATGGGTCCTTCCAGATCTTCATGTTGATGTTCCTGTTAAACCGCAGTGCTCTTGAGACTTAATGCTCACCTAATGGTGAGTTCCTGCATTTCTTGTTTCCTTGCAATCTTAGCCTTCCAAAGAGTTCCTAATCTTTCCTTTGAGTCATTGCACACAACCCAATGTTCCTATAGAGAAAGCAATTCTCAAAGAGAAAAGTTAACTGCACAAGAATCACTTTTCTAATTATTTTCAAGAAACGGTGAATAGTCTAATTTCTTAAAATTGTGCAATAAGACGCAAGTCAAGAATCATTATTATTTCTCTCAATAACACGTCAAAAACTCATGCAAAAAGGTCAAGGTTTAGAAGTTAATAGGCACAAATGTCTCTTATCAAACATATAATCATAATAGATCATTTAAAAATGTCTCTTATCAAACATATAATCATAATAGATCATTTAACATTTCATGCTTGTGAAACACATAAATCATGCACCTCAATACTTCAGTCATAATGACATGAGCATATAATCATAGCTATCATCATAACTTATGAATTAACATTTTATGTACAAAATAAAAAATTAAGGAAAAGTTGAATAATGATAACAATAAAGAAAAAGGAGGATAAAATTTTTGGAAAATTAATTTTTGGCTTGATAGCGGTTAGCTACGCCAACGTATCTCCTAGTGCAATGAGGAACTCAAAGCCACGTCGTTCTTATAAAATATTTATTGATTAGTTGATTTTATTTCCTTTGAAAAGGAATTGAGAATATCAAACGCTAACCAAAAACATTAAGTATCAATATAAGTTGTATTAGCATTGCAGAATATATATAGATGTACAAGAATATTATAATTATAGACAAAAACAACATATCTAATATTTGATCGTAGTCTTTAATTATAATCAACAATATGTAGCATAACATTATCATATACAACATTTAGTGCAAAATATATATGTGCTAAAATAAAATAATTAATACTTGACAGATATTCTTTAAAGAATGCTACCACTAAAATATGCCAACATAGTATAATAATACATACATACATACACATTATATACAACAATGCAAGATTAATCAAAGGGTTAAATAAGTACAAAATAAATCGAGAAACAATGAAAATTGTTAAAAGCTAAATTGAGCCTAAGGAATTAAAAATAGGCAATCATTCAACTATCTTTATCTTTCTTGTCTTATTTATTTATTTATTATTATTATTTATTTTATTTTTGAGATAGCCCAAGCAATATAGTTTAGTAACTAATGGAGGCACATTCAAACACATAAAATAACAACACATAACATAATAAGATACAAATAACAAAAGTCCTCACAAGCCTAAGTACTCCTTAACATGCAGTATAGTCTTCACAAGCCCAAACACACCTACACTACACTAAGATGAATTCCACATATAAAATAATATAATTACAACTAAAGGTATCAAGGAAAGAGAAGTCTGGAACGTTTGGGACTTAAGTTTCATTTTTTTTTATTTTTTATTTTCCTAACAAACACTAAAGTTCCTAAAAGTAAAAAAAGACAAAAGGCAACAATAGAGAACCGTGCATGTGCTTTAAGCATCTTGACTCTTTTTGCCTTTTTTTTATTGAAAAAGGATATATCAAATAGGCCTTAACATGATAGCTTAGATGCATGAAAATGAATGAAATAGCACCTAAAAATATATGAATCAGTAACTAAACAAAATTTAAAGGAACAAAAGAAAGGGGAATCCAATGTAATGCCCCGATTTTTTTGTTTGAGCGTAAATGACCAAAATATCCCTGAGGTCATTTCACCCGGAATTTGAGGAATGGACAGCCTAATCCTTGAAGGGGATTAAATATGTTGTGATTGATAGCAGAGGTGAAAATCTCATTTTTTTGAACTTTCAGCTCAAAATAATCAAAATACCCCTATAGCGTTTTACGTAGGTATAAGTGCTATTTAAGCCCGGAACTTCTCTAGGAAGTTCGGAATGCTAATTATAAGTGACTTATAACACCTAAAAATTATTTAAAAATTAATTTGAGTTTTATTAGTCATAATTTCAAAAATTTGATAGTTGAACAATGATGAGGATGAGCCTATGTGTTAAAAAAAATTTTTGGTCGAGGTGAATAGTAACCTTGCGGGCCCCACTGCCTTCCCCTACAGAAACCTAGATTTGGGCCCTGAGGTGCCTAAAATTAGGAAAACATGGGAATAATGTTAGAAGTAGGTGGGAATGATAATTTTATACTTAGAATTAATTTTCGGGTAATGTTTAATTACCCGAGTATTAATTTATCCATTCGATAAAATATCAATGTGCAAGTTCTTATATTCGAATGAAACTTGGTGCAAGTTTGCTATCTAACTAGACAAGTGTGTGGTTAGAGTAAGCCACACCATTTCCTTTTTCATTAGCCAATAGGAATCTTACAAAATTTTATCTATTTATCTTAAGAAAAAAATTTTTGTGGTAGAAAACAATTCCAACACATGTTATAATAAATGACCTAAGATCACAATTTTCTTCCTTTCTTCTATGAAATTTCGGTGCGTTCTTCTCTAGCCATATTCACCTTATTTTCTTCCAAAAATCTCATGAACTTGCTCAAAACTCCATTCTACAACACCAAGAATCAATGATTTAAGCACAAAACCTCATCTAGCCCTTAAAATCTTCATATCAACCTCCATCACATAACTTATATTACACTTTACATCAAAGAGGAACTAATATATCACTGCATAATAAAGGGTTTTGGCTAATTTTGGGTTGAAGAATTGGTGGAGAAACTCTTAGAAGAATCAAGAACAAGAACAAGAACTTGCAAGAACCAAGTAGGGTTTTCTTTGCCCCTTTTCTTCAAATTTATTTTGATGAGTTTTATTGAGTTAGGTCCAAAATTTTTTATTGTATTGGTTGATAATACATGGATATTGATGTGTTAGTTTTGGTGGCGTGTTTGGATGATGATAGGAGTCACTTTTGTCAAAGGGATGTTGAGTGATACTTGCTGGATTTTAGGGTTTCTTGAGGGTGTATGATGATTTTCTAGGCATGATGTAGGCATTTTTGTGAGCTGAAAAAAATATATGTTCAAGCTAACATATTGGGATAGTCCATGAATTTTCTATGGTTCTTATTTTGAGTTGAACTACTTTAAAAAAATCAATAACCGAAATTGTATAGATGTTGCCTGGAATGTTGGAATAGAAGCTTGTAAATTTGTCTAATTTTATTAACATAGCAAATGATTGATTTATCTTTTGAAATTTTTATAAAGTGTTGAAAACATCTTGAAACTTAATTTTCATTTTTATTTTGGGTTGATTCAATCATTTGTTAGGGTTAAAAATTATGAAAGTTAAGGTCTAAGCTAGTGTAAGTGGTCTCTAACCACCAAATTTGTAAAATTTTTTACCATAGCTAGAAAATGATTCTTACTTTGAAATTTTTATGGAGCCTTGTGCACATATTTAAGTATCTCAGGGAATTTTCATAGCCTTTAAATTTATTGTTTAGTTTGTGAAATAAATTGTGCTCCTAAGTTTGAATTCTAAAATGCTGTCTTTTAGGAAATGAATTAAACTCTTGATTTAGAAGTCAAATGATCTTTGGTTCAAGTATGATGTACATGAATGCATGCTAGTGACATTAAAGATTGGTTTATGAGAAATGAATGAGAATTACTTGTGATTGATTGTATATATGAGCTTTAAGCTTGCGTTGGTAAAAAGAAACATAATAAATGAATGATATATATATTGGAAACATTATGACATTCAGAAACTATGCTAACGCATATAGTAATGTGAACATGTAACACCCTAATAATTAACGAATACACCTGGTTGTATTGATTAATTACTAGACTTTACTCTTTGCTTCAGTTCTTTCATCATACTTTGAAAATACTTGTGAAATTACGAGCCATTTTTTTTAAAACATAATTGAAAACGTGAGCACATAACGTGAAAAATAATCGAAATAAAGCGAATAACGTGCAGATATAGCATGAAAAACACATCATATTGGCTCCATCATATAACATCCACAATTACATAACACATAGATAGTTTGTCTACCAAGAGAATAAGACTAGGTGTAGGCAATCTAACAAAATATAAATAATATATGGATGGAAGGACATCCATTAATGGCACCTAGTAATAACACTCTAAGGATAGGGATAGATATTCAAGCTCACGCGCAAAGTTTAGCGATACGTTCCTCAAGGATAATAAGCTGGTTCACCAGATCAAGTACATCTACCAGGTGAGAGCATCAACGGAATCATGAACATCACCACCACTTTCTGAAGACGAGATGGAAAGAAAAGAAGAGGAGTGAGAAACTTTTATAAGAATCTCAGGGTACTCACCTCATATGCATCGTGTCATCATCATCGTCCTCAAACCTCTGGGTTATTATGAAATAGTGAGCATGCTAAGATTGATTTATTAAGTTTGAAAATATACTTTACCGAGGTTCATCGTTTTAATCATGCGTCTTATAATGCATCATAAACTTAACATGTCATGTTTATAATGAACTTTTCCTTTCATATATAATAACATAGTTATGCATAAAATCACATCATATTCCTCATCATCATTTCATAATACTATGCATAGTAGAACATCATATTTCTCATCATTATCTCATAAATACTATGCATAGCAGAACATCATATTCACATAATGCATTTACTTAGTTTCTTAGGTGACTTAAAGTTACTTTTATCATCATTTTCCTGGCCACCCTATACTCCACCCTTTGGGAGTAATCTAGGTTATGAGCTCATACCTTGCTAGTCGTCACTAGCATATACTTATCCCTTTTGATAAGTAAAAATTTCGTCTCTACCCTTTTGAGAGAACGACTAGGGGCAAGAATCACCTTTCACCGCCTATAGTTTGACGGGTCCAAATGATCATTTTCTCAGGATCACCTTTTCACCACCTATAGTCTGATGGGTCCAAAGGGTCATTTCCTCATATATTTTGAGTCACCTTAAAGTCTTTGCATGTTATATCATAATACAACTCTAATTCATAATCATCAGGATGCATAAATATTCTCATTGTTTGCAAGCAACTATATCATGCAAACTATGAAGTCATTCAATGATATCAAACACTTAATAAGCATCAAATAACTACATAGACTTATCATTTCAAACTTCAAAGAACCATCATCATAAATTCTTACCAAACTGCCTTAAATCGAAACTTTAGAATCGAGTAATCTCAATTATCAAACTAATTAATCATGCATCTAAAGGATTCATTATCATCATTACCATTAATTATAAGCCTTAAGAATATTATTAAACTATATGGGACAGCATAGGAGCAAGTTATATTTAAGGCTTCAAATGTGCTAGAAGTTGCATTTTTAACCTTTCTCGTTACCAGCTTTCCTTATGGTGCTAAAATTAATTACTAAATCAATTATGAATCATTCTCTCTTATCTAAACATAATAAAACCTGGTTCTTAGGGCTGCTAAAGGTTCTGGAGAAAGCATAAATTTCATTTTCTAGAGTTCTAGAAATCTTGCTTTTACGTTTTTGGAAGCTAGTTTATTTCTAACATGCATAAAATCATTCCTTTAGCAATAAACCATGATTATCACAACTTAAACATATTAAACCATCATCATACAGTAGTACTAAACTCATATTAGTGGCTGAATTATGAACCTCACATAATTGCTTAAAATTACATTTGAAGTACATGTAAGATACTAGTTTCCCATAAAATCTTTGCAAAGCCTTAAAACTCTTTTAGAAACTAATTCTTTTTGTTAATCTTGAAAGAAATTATAGAACTAAATCAGTAGCTATTTAAAATCACTTTGGGCCTACTTTAATTATGAGGCCGATTTATATATTGAAAGAATCTTCACGATTAAAATTCTCACTTAAGATAAAAGGAGCAAGTCTTGAGCTTTAGAGATTTAGTGATAACTAGAATTATAAACATGCTATGCAACCTCATTTTAATCTTGTCTTTATAAAGTGATAACTTGGAATTATAAACATGATGCAAGAAACTGAAACTTTAGTTGCATTAAACTGTAAGGAGAAGAGAATCTTAAGAAAGAAAAAAAGAAAACTTAGTAGTTAGCCTGGACCTGAAGGGAGAAGAGAATTCTTATTAAGCTCCAACTCAGACTTCTTAAAGAATAAATTCTTTGACTCCAATAATCTTAAGGAAATATGCATCCTTAGGATACTACCATTTTCCAACTTTGCTTGTGATACTTGGGCAAGTCTTTGAGCTCTAGGATCTTTAAGTGATGACATAAAATAAACATGCCATGCATTGATTCTTTTAGCCATTATAAAATAAAGTGAGAGCATAAAATAAATATGAGATGCATCCTCTTTATTATCTTTAGAGATTAAGTGACAACTTGAAACATAAACATGAAATGCAAGCTTGAAAATTTAAACATGAGGTATGCAAGTTCATTTATTTATTCTTGAAAATTTAGTGATGACATTAAAAGTAAACATGATGTGCAAGGCATAAACTTAAACATGGATGCAAGTTCATTTTATTTCTTTACTAGAGCTCCTTCAAAACTTTAAAGAATTATAATTTCAACCCAATATATATCTTAGCAAGACAAAGTGAAAAGATTTCATTATTAAGCTATCCTAAAAACTTTAAGGCCTTCAAAAATCAAATGGCAAGAAAGGAGAAGTTCAAGAGTCATCTAAAATGAAAATTTTAAACATCATTTTAAACTAAAAACAAAGCTTAACAAGAAATGAAACATTAGTGTCAATATATTTTTCAAGTTCTAAACTCAAGACCTTTATCATAAAAACATAGTTGTTCAAAACTTTGAAAACTAATGAAACCTTCAAGTTTTAGAGGTCTAACATGTGAAGGCTTTGCAACCAACACTCAAGAACCTCATCATCAAACCATGGTCTCATCATAATCTAGGCCATAAGGCTGAAATATACAAGAAGAAAAGGAGAAGGAAAACGAAATATGATGCAAGAAGAAAGTACATAAAATCATCATTTTTAACCAAGAACAACACTTATCAATACTAGAAATTAAGCTTAAAAACAACTCCCTACCTAATTTTATTTGAAGGAAAGGAAGAGAACTTGGTTTCTTGAAGTGAAATGAAACAAAATATTCTTGAAAGGTTGAAGAAAGAATTTCGGCCAAGGGGGAAGAAAGAAAGTTTTTGAGCTTAGGAGAAACTTGAAGTTGTGAAATTTTTGAGCAAGTCTAATGACTTCTAAGCATGCCTATTTATAGAAGAATTCAAGCTCATGTATGGACAAGAGGAGGAGGAAAATCTGACTAAATTTGAGGAGGAAACAAGGAAGGAAAAATCATCTTGTTTGGTGGCTTAAAACATGGAATCATGAAACATGATTCCTTTTTTCATACCTTGAGTTTTGTGCCAAGTTTGACAAATTTTTCTGATGCATATTAGGCCATATAATTTCGTGCATTATAGCCCAAGGAGGATAAAATTTGTGTGTTCCATGCATTATTTAGGTGTAGGTAAGGTATTCTTGCAAATTAGAGAATTTGCAATTAAGGGCTTAGGTGAATTAGTAAGCAATTTGGGTGTTTTTAAGCAATTTTAGGTTCTAATTAATTTAAATAAATAATTTTGACTCTAGATTAAGAATTAGAATTTAATAAGCTTTAATTTGAGCCTAATATTGCTTAGGTTTCATTAGACGAATTGAAAATCTCAAAAATTGCAAAACTCACAAGAGACGGGGCAAAATGGTCATTTCGCTCAAAATTGCGAGACCACCCAGTTAACCAATGGACAATCATAACTTAAAAACATGTTTTAAAACATTTTAGTGAGGTTCTGGCTAGCCCAACCACAAATTTTTAAAACGCCGCAAGGCGCTTTGGTCATTTTGCTCGTCGAACTCAAAATTGAGATTCTTCTCCTCTATTAACACACATAACACATACAATCCCCTATTACCCAAACATCCCTTGAGGATGGGGGCCCACGATCTCATTTTCTAGTAAAATAACCTTAGGGTCATTTTGGTCATTTTACACGTACAGAAATTCGGGTTGCGACTCTTGGAATTGCTCATAACCTCTTTTCTAATGTTATATTCCTTTATTGAGGATTGTTTGGTCTCAAATTTTATGTAAGAATTACCTAGAGTAATTCGGAAATTTCTAACGATAGGTCCGCGTACATGAACATGAGGATGATGTATGACTAGTGAAGAATAAAGTCCCTTTCAGTTTGAAAAGGTAACAGCAAAGGTGCCCTTAGTCTGCAAGGGCATCTGGAAAGGTCCCCTGAATGTGAAAAGGCACTGGAAAGGTCCCTGAATGTGAAATGGGCATAAGAGGTCCCTTTAATTCGAAATGGCATGAAAAGGTCTCCTTCCATGATCGAGGGCACATAAGTTGAAAATAAATTATTATGATGTTGAGTAGTATGAAATATGTATCCTGAAGTGATTGAGAATTAAAATAAATCCATTTTGGAAGAATGACTTTTGAACTTTAAAATGAACCTTTGATATATGTTGCATGCTCACAATTTTACTAATAAACTGAAGTGGCTGGACAATAACGATGACATGAGTTTCATTATATGTTTTGGATGCCCTATTGAAGAATTTTAATTCTCACCCTTATGTGTTTGTTTCCATGTCTTATGGGTTATTTTTGCACCCATTCTACTCGTAACTCTGAACAATTTGCATTTAATTTGTATTTAATTGATGTTTTTAAACATTGAGTTTGCATTTGGTCCTCAACATGTGTTAGTAAATGACTCTGGAGTTTTTAATATAATTTTTAGTGAATTTTTACATCTGAAAGTTCCCCAATGTTTTTAATTTCTTGTTTGAGTTTTTATTATAGGGACTTCTAACTTGGTACATTAAAGCAAGAGTTGAGGATTCGGCAACATGTTTACCGCCCAGGCGATGGAAGCACCGCCCAGGCGATATCAGAAGAGGCAAGTTGGAAGTTCAAGAGCCCAGGCGGTCATATGACCGCCCAGGCGGTGATGACCGCCCACGGCCCATTGCATCGCCCAGGCGGTCAGAAGAGTGTTGTATTTCGGACGCCCAGGCGGAGGGGTGACCGCCCAGGCGGTCAGAGTATTTTGGGCCGCGTGAACTTAAGCCCGAGACAGCGTTTCTGAAGGGTTTTGGCTTCTCTTTAGGTTTTGGTTTTTGAGAGAGGCGACCACTGAGGCTCTCTTAGACTAGACACACACACACACTCTCTCTCTCTCTCTAGATTAGGTTTTAGTATTACATTTCAGTGGAATTTCACATCAATTTGGTAATAAAAAAGGGGCTTCCTGATCTTTGATTGGGAGACTCTTTCCATGGAGGAGTAATTCCCCTTGCCTTGCACAGACAATGAAGATCAGAATTGTTCTTGAGGTTTTCAATTCTAAATGTCAGTTCATGGTTGTTTTTCTTTCACCCTATTGCTTTCTCTTTTAAATTTTAATTGCGTTGATTAATGTGATTGAGGTTTTAAGAGTAGTTGATTGTGTATTCGTTTGTTTGCATAATTTGGATGCCTTTGGGATATTAGATCGATTGATTTGATTAATTCCAATTGGTAAGGGGTTGAATTAATTCCGTTAGAATTTGGACTACTGCAATTGATAACTAAATTAACATAGGATTATAAGGTCATGATTGTGGTCATTAGTTCTATTGTTAGTTGAATCCTTAAGGAAGTACGTTAGTATAACTGTTAGTAGAATTGCGTCGCCTTTTATACAAAAGTGTAGTTACGTAGGCTGTCACCACCATGAATTTATCTATTTGAACCTGATAGAACATTTTGATCTAAAGGAAGTCTTTGTAGGTAACTTTACATTACAATTCTTTCACTTTGAATTGCTAGTAACGATTCTCAAAACCCCACTTTTGTCAAAATCAATTACATTGTTTCCACGTGAACGACTCTGATTACACTATAACTACATTTTTGGTGTATTTCGGTGATTGGAAAATTATTTTAATTTGTTAGCGACACTGTACCAAATTTTGGCGTGCCGGGATCATGTATTTGATTTTTCTTATTTTTATTTATTTTCATTTTTATTTATATTTGTTTTATTTTATTTCTTTCTTTTATTTATCGATTTGTGTTTTATCGTTAAAAAAATAATTTCAGTCTTTTTATTTTTAATTTTATTTATTTACTTTCCTTTGTTCCCGTTGTATTTGATTGTTGTTGGTGAATTAGTTTTATGACCCGTTCCCTTCCTAATTTTCCCATACTCCCAATTAATCCGAGATTAGAAAACCGCCAAAAGGCTTAGGAAGGCTGCGAGGAAAGAGCTAATTTGTCTAGCAACCCTTCTTCCTCTTCTGATACAACTAGAGGAGCTAATAATTTTTCGTTTTTTTTCCTGAACTTTTGATCCTACTGTTAGTGTTTCAGGCGACATGGGAGAGGTTAACAGAACTTTAAAGGAACTTGCAGCCCAAGATGAATTATCAACCACTAGGGATTGTCTACCCGAACAGGGAGGTGATTTTGAGCTGAAGTCAGGACTCCTGGACCACCTGCCCAAGTTTCATGGGTTGGCGGAGGAGGACCCGCACAAACACTGAAGCAGTTCCATGTGATCTGTATGACTATGAAGCCTCAGGGGTAACGGAGGAGCAAATCAGCTGAGCTTTTCCGTTTCCCTTGAAGGAGCTGAAAGACTGGTTCTTCTACATTCCCCATGGGACAGTTGCAGCGGGCTGGTATGAAACGCATCTTCCTAGAGAAATTCTTCCCAGCTTCTAGAGCGCCGCCATTAGGAAAGATATTTGTGGCATTTGGAGCTACAAGGAGAATCACTTTATGAATATTGGGAAAGATTCAAGAGGTTGTGTGCAGCTGCCCCCAACATCAGATTTCTGACCAGTTGTTGATCCATATTTCTATGAGGGGCTATTGGTTATGGAAAGGAGTATGATAGATGCCGCTAGTGGAGGGGCATTAGTTGACAAGACACCTCCAGCTAGATCATTGATTGAGAATATGGCAGAGAACTCCCAACAGTTTGGGTCTAAGCTGAGGAGCACCCGCCAGGTGGGTGAAGTTACTTCATGTGAGAGGAGAGAGAGAAACTGGATGAGCTTACAGAGTTCTTAAAGCAAATCGCACTAAATCAAGCTTCTCCAAGTAGGCGGTCGGGTGTGTGGCATTTGTTCATGCGAGTCACATACTTCAGACATGTGTCCTCAGATGTAGGAAGACCCTACCTCAGGAAGCTGGTAACATATTTCCTGGTAGGCCTAGAACGAGGTGGACAGGAAGGGTATAATCCATAGAGCAACACATACAACCCGGAGAGACCATCCTAACTTCAAGTGGAACAATGCTCCTCAAGAGGAGCGCATACAAGTATGTTCCACCACCAGAGAGGCAAATACAACCAGCCTACATTCCACCCACCACCACCACATATCCCCCAACTTCCTAACCCCAGCAACCTCCAGCACTCCTCACCTCCCTCCTTCAAAGCACCATGGCAGGAGATGATGAAGATGATGATTGATACTCAGAGGAAACAAGAACAAGCCATGCAAGAGATGAGGAGTGCAATTCGAGAGGCTTGAGAGTTCCAGACTCACGGGAAGTGCATCTACCATTCCTTCAAAGACAATTCCCAACCCCAAGGGGAATGTCTCTCCATCACTTTGAGGTCTGGTAAGCTTTACCTGAGGTTGTTGGCCCTAGAGCAAGTAGTGGTAGAGAGCCAGGAAGAAGAAGTTGTTTATCAAGAGGTACAACAAGATAAGCTTGCACCACAACAGAAGGAAGCAGAAGAACAGGTGACAAGACCTATTTCATTGCCCTTCCCACAGCGAGTTGCAAGACCTAAGAGGCCCAATGAATTAGAGTTGGAGAGGGACCTTTGGAAACCTTTCGGAAGGTGGAGGTCAATATTCCCTTGTTGGATGCTATTAGGCAAATTCCTAAATATGCCAAGTTCTTGAAAGACCTATGCACCAACAAGAGGAAGTTGAAGGGCAATGAAGTGGAGAGAGTGACTATGGGGTGAAAGCCTCTCTCTTATTCAGCCAGGTCAGCTTCCCATGAAGCACAAGGATCCAGGTGCATTCAATGTTCCCTGACTATTGGGAACCTTCACATTGGGCAAGCTTTGGCAGATCTTGGAGCGGGCATCAGTATTATGCCCCGTTCAGTTTATGAGGCTTTGGGTGGGGGAGAGCTGACACCCACCAGAATTAAGAGTTCAGTTAGCTAATCAAGCATTGAGTCCTGATGGGATACTTGAGGATGTCCTTGTCCAGGTAAACAATTTAATTTTTCCAGAGACTTTTATGTTTTGGCTATGGAGGACGATATATGCTCCTGAGCATACATTGATCTTGGGGAGACCATTTTTAAAACTGCAAGAACCAAGATTGATGTATACGAGGTACCTTATCTTTTGAGTGTGGGGATATGAAGGCTTAGCTCTTAACTGATGCTATGAAACACCCACCTGAGGAACATTCTGTTTTTAGTATTGATGTCATGGATTCCTTGATTGATGATGTATTTGCTGGTTTGACTGAGAACTTTGATGAGTTGTTGGGGATGGTACCAGAGTTTGAATGTCTTAACTGATGGTACCACCAATTTATGCAGGGAGTGTGCAACTATTGATGCATCATTGAAAGGGCTATTTTTTGAGAAACTTCTGAATTTTTGGTAGCTAAAGCCACAAGCCCTGTCATTGATACATTTAGTAGCACCAACCCCAATTTTGAGACTAACTTGATTTCTGAGCCTATATTATCTGTTTCTTCCATCTTATGATGATTCTCCTTTAGAATTGTCTAAGCTTCCAGGAACGGATACACAATCAGGAGGCCAGAGCTGAAGCCCTTCTGATCACCTCAAGTATGCATTCTTAGGGAGGGTGAGACATGCGGTCATCATAGCCAATGGCCTCTCTAAGTCCCAAGAGGATAATTTGATTGTGGTTCTGAGAAGGCACAAGAGGGCCATTGGCTGGACCTTGGATGATATCACGGATTAGCCCCTCCACCTGCATGCACAGGATATTTTTGGAGGAGGGGGCTAAACGATTAGAGAGCAGGCGGCTCAACCCACTAATCCTTGATGTGGTTAAGAAGGAGGTGACAAGGCTTTTACAGGCCGGCATCATTTATCCCATTTCTGAGTGAGTGGGTGAGCCCAGGACAGGTGGTTCCCAAGAAGTCAGGGATTACTGGAGTGAAGAATGAGAAAGGTGAGTTGGTTCAAACCGGGTACAAAACAGTTGGAGGGTTTGCATTGACTCCGGAGGCTCAACAGGCCACCAAAGGACCACTACCCCCTACCTTTCATTGATCAGATGTTAGAAAGGTTGGCAGGAAATCCCACTATTGTTTCTTGGATGGCTACACGGGGTACTTTCAAATTCATATTGCCCGGAGGATCAGGAGAAGACCACCTTCACGTGCCCCTTTGGCACCTATGCTTACAGACGGATGCCCTTTGGGCTCTATCACCTACCTTTCAGCGATGTATGATGAGCATTTTTTCTGACTTGTTGGAGGAGTGCATGGAGGTATTTATGGATGACTTTACCTTTTTGGTTCTTCTTTTGATTCTTGCTTGAGTAGCTTAGCTAGAGTGCTAGAGAGATGTGTTGAAACTAACCTTGTTCTGAATTTTGAAAAATGTCATTTTATGGTAGAACAAGGTATAGTCTTAGGCCATGTAGTCTCTAGCAAGGGCATTGCTGTTGATCTGCTAAGATAGAAGTTATTACCTCTTTGCCTCACCCCACATGCGTGCGGGAGATTCGTTCTTTGGGTCATGCAGGTTTCAGGAGGTTCATCAAGGACTTCAGCAGATTGCCCAACCTCTCACCTCCTGTTGCAAAAGGATGCTGAATTCATTTTTGACAACAAGTGCAGGAGGCATTTGAGAGATTGAAGACGGCCTTGACCACCACTCTCATCCAACCACCTGGCTGAGTGCCGTTTGAGCTCATGTGTGATGCTTCTGACCATGCATGGGCGCTGTGCTTACACGCGTAGGTAAGGTTTCTCATGCTGTTTATTATGCTTCCGCACTCTGACGGCACAGTCCAACTATACCACTCCTGAAAAAGAGCTCCTAGCTATTGTCTTTGCTTTGGATAAATTTGATCTTACTTGCTAGGCTCTAAGGTGGTGGTGTATTCGGACCATGCAGCACTTAAGTATTTGTTGAGACCAGAAGCCAAGCCTAGGCTTATTAGATGGATGTTGCTACTTCAGGAATTTGATTTGGAAATAAAAGATAAAACTGGAGCTGAAAATTTAGTAGCAGACCATCTAAGTCGGCTTGAGCATCTTAACCCGACAACAGACCTTCAATGATAATTTTCCTGATGAACAACTGATGAGTGTGTCTGTTGTCCCATGGTATGCTGATCGTTAACTACTTGGTTGCTAGAGTGGGTCCCTCACACTTTTCACAAGCACAGTTTGCAAAGCTGAAAGCGATGCTAAATACTATGTGTGGGATGACCCTTATCTTTGGAAAATTTGTAGTGATCAAGTAGTTAGACGTTGTGTGCCTCAGGAGGAATTCGAGTCCATACTTCGATTTTGTCATACTTATGCTAGTGGAGGCCACTTTGGACCCAACGCACTGCTAGGAAAGTATTGGACTCGGGTTTCTATTGGCCAACTTTGTTTAGAGATGCTTACAACTTTTGCAAATCTTGTGAACGGTGCCAAGAACGGGAATATCTCTTGGAAGAATGAGATGCCTCAACAACCCATACAATTTTGTGAAGTTTTTGATGTTTGGGGCATTGACTTCATGGGTCCTTTCCCTAGTTCCTTCGGCTATGTTTACATCCTCCTGGCGTGGATTATGTTTCAAAGTGGGTGGAAGCCATTGCCACCCGTACTAATGACTCGCTGGAGTTGTTGCTTTTGTTCGTTCTCATATTTTCTGAGGTTTGGTATGCCTAAGGCCATTATCAGTGACCAGGGGACGCATTTTGCAACCGGAGCATGGAAGCTTTCCTGTAGATACGGGGTTGTTCATAAGGTATCCACACCTTACCATCCCCAAACTAACGGTAAAGCTGAAGTGTAATCGGAAATCAAGAGAATCCTGAGAAAACTCAGCCCACCGGAAGGACTGGAGTGTGCGATTGGATGATGCTCTCTGGGCTTACGCAACCTACAAAACGCCCATTGGGATGAGTCCTTTCAGGCTTGTGTTTGGGAAGGCATGCCACTTGCCCGTGGAGATGATGCATAGGGCTTATTGGGCTTTAAACAATGCAATATGAATTTGGGGGAAGCTGTAAAGCCCGAAGTTGCAACTTGCAAGAGTTGGAGGAGTTGAGATATGAGGCCTATGAGAACTCACGGTTGTATAAGGAGAAGACCAAGGTGTTTCATGATAAGCATACCTTGAGGAAAGAGTTCCAGGAGGGGCAACTAGTGCTCCTCTACAATTCCCGTTGAAACTGATGCCTGGGAAGTTGAGATCTCGTTGGATGGACCTTACAAGGTCACAAAAGTATACCCTTCTGTGCTTGGAGATTGAGGACCCTAAGTCCAAAACAGTTTTAAGGTCAATGGGCATCGGCTAAAGGTATACCATGAAACTACTATGGATCTTGGGAAGGAGGTGGAAGTCAAGCTGGTGCAAGCTCATTACCCGCGTAAGGCTCTACGTCCAACTTAGGACGTTAAAGCAAAGTGCTGGGTGGGAGACAACCCACACTATTTATTGGGATACAAGCTGTTTGGTTAGATGAGCAAATTTCCTTGCTGGAGAATTGGTGCTTCCTTGAATACCGCCCAGGCGGTCATTACCGCCCAGGCGCATTTCTTAAGGCGGTAAGCGAGCGAAAAAATGCCTTCCTGGAAGCGCCCAGGCGGTCTATGACCGCCCAGGTGGTAATTTAAAAAAAAAAATCAAAAAAATGTTTCACTAAAGGACCGCCCAGGCGGTCAATAGTACCGCCCAGGCGGCCATCCCGCCCCATGACTCAGCGCCCGGCGCTGAATCTTCTTTCTCTCTTTCTTCTCACTTGCACACACATTTCTCTCACATTCTTCTCTCTTCATTCTCTAACAAATTTTCTTTGAATTTTCACCAGGTTTGTGATTCTTTTCATCTCCTCCTACCAGCTTCATCCGTTTTTGATTTTGCCATAAGGGAGTGCCTTTTTGTAAGGGGAGGGTTCTTTTTTATTTTGCTGATTTCTATTTTCCTTTGTACTTTTTATTATGTTTTCCCTTTTTTTTTCATGCATTGCATATTTGCATCTCTACAAACTTTGTGGGAATTGGTTAGTAGATGGTTGAACTATGTTAACACTTTTTGAAGTTTTTCTTTCTTTTGCTTTTCATGGTATGCTGGTCATTTTGATAGTCACATGAGCAATGCAATGAGTTATAACTTGTTTGACTGGTTAATCTTTTACCTGTGAGCTTTTGGACTTTGATGTGATGATAACATTGCTATAATCACTAGTAATTATTGTGATGTGTGCACTCAC
The DNA here is from genome assembly GCA_030441495.1 of Dalbergia oliveri. NCBI lineage: Eukaryota > Viridiplantae > Streptophyta > Magnoliopsida > Fabales > Fabaceae > Dalbergia > Dalbergia oliveri. The sequence goes on from JAMLFY010000017.1 coordinate 507,949, forward strand.
TCGGAATGAATTCTGAATTTGCTTGATTCTTGGTTAAAGCTTTCTCTTCGCATTGCTGCATATTGATGATTGAGGCTTTTATTCTTTTCACCCACTTGGCCATACAACCTACCCTACATGATCATATCTTTTGCTTACCCCATTTGAGCTGAATTTCCTATTTTTCTTGGTTAGCACAATTCAAGCCTAAGTGAAAAACAATGAGAAAATTCCCAACTCAGGACATGTGAAGGTTAGGTGCAAGTTGGTTATGCTAAATAAGTGTGGGGAAACCATTGTCAAAAAAAAAAAAAAAAAAAAGGAGAAGATGTGGATTGGTGGAAATTCCTTCAGCTTTTCCCTTCCTAAAACAATTGTAAAATAATAAGAGAAGGGGAAGAGTGTCACTAATCCATCTTTGGAATAAACATTGAGCTCAATTCATTGCATTGATTTGAAAAAAAAAAAAGGGGGCTTTCCTAAAAAAAAAAGAAAAGGAGGAAAGGAATTTGTAGGTTTTGGTTTCTCACTTAAATCCTGGTGTTGCACCTTGCTTTTGCAAGAACAGTTAGCCATTTCCCCTTATTTTCTCCCACCTATACCCAGGCCCAGTTATCACCTTGAAAAAGACCTCTTGAAATTTGATCAGCGTGTGCGTGAATTGTGGTGACTAAGAAGAAAAGCAAGTTTTTGGAAGAAGTTCCCGTTGAGTACTAGAGTGCATTTTGAAACATATACACTAGAGTGACGAGTGATACACTTACCTTGGGAGTTTAACTTTGTCATACTTGTTTAGCTCATTCTTGCCATTTGTGATCTAGACTTAGCCAGCAATTATCGTTGATTTCTAGCTTTTATAATTGTGTTAGCTTTAATGATACCTTATCTAGCTAATTTCCCTAATTGAAGCCCTTTGCATTTCATGTGTGTATTGCATTATGCATCTTCAAGAGTAGTAGCATCTCGTATTTCTACCCTTGTTTTTACTTTTAAGTTTCTTGCATGAGGACATGCAATTGTTTAAGTGTGGGGAAGTTTGATGGGTTGCATTTTTGCACCCATTCTACTTCGTAACTCTGAACAATTTGCATTTGATTTGTATTTAATTGATGTTTTTAAACATTGAGTTTGCATTTGGTCCTCAACATGTGTTAGTAAATGACTCTGTAGTTTTTAATATAATTTTTAGTGAATTTTTACATTTGAAAGTTCCCAATGTTTTTAATTTCTTGTTTGAGTTTTTATTATAGCAGGGACTTCTAACTTGGTACATTAAAGCAAGAGTTGAGGATTCGGCAACACTGTCTACCGCCCAGGCGATGGAAGCACTGCCCAGGCGATGATCAGAAGAGGCAAGTCTGGAAGTCTTCAGAGACCGCCCAGGCGGTCATATGACCGCCCGGCGTGATGACCGCCCAGGCGGTCTATTTGATCGCCCAGGCGGTGGTCAGAAGAGTTGTATTTCGGAGACCGCCCAGGCGGTGAGGTGACCGCCAGGCGGCCAGAGTGTTTGGGCCGCGTGAACTTAAGCCCGAGAGCGTTTCTGAAGGGTTTTGGCTTCTCTTTAGGTTTTGGTTTTTGACAGAAGCGAACTCACGAGGCTCTCTTCAGACTAGACACACACACACTCTCTCTCTCTCTCTCTCTCTCTCTCTAGATTAGGTTTTAGTATTACATTTCAGTGAATTTCAGCATCAATTTGGTAATAAAAAGGGGCTTTCCTATCTTTGATTGGGAGACTCTTTCCATGGAGGAGTAATTCCCCTTGCCTTGCACAGAGACAACTGAAGATCAGAATTGTTCTTGAGGTTTTCAATTCTAAATGTCAGTTCATGGTTGTTTTTCTTTCATCCTATTGCTTTCTCTTTTAAATTTTAATTGCGTTGATTAATGTGATTGAGGTTTTAAGAGTAGTTGATTGTGTATTCGTTTGTTTGCATAATTTGGATGCCTTTGGGATATTAGATCGATTGATTTGATTAATTCCAATTGGTAAGGGGTTGAATTAATTCCGTTAGAATTTGGACTACGCAATTGATAACTAAATTAACATAGGATTATAAGGTCATGATTGTGGTCATTAGTTCTATTGTTAGTTGAATCCTTAACGGAAGTACGTTGATAACTTTAAGTAGAATTGCGTGCCTTTTATACAAAAGTGTAGTTGACGAGGCTGTCACCACCATGAATTTATCTATTTGAACCCTGATAGAACATTTCTTGATCTAAAGGAAGTCTTTGTGCAGGTAACTTTACATTACAATTCTTTCACTTTGAATTGCTAGTAACGATTCTCAAAACCCCACTTTTGTCAAAATCAATTACATTGTTTCCACGTGAGACGACTCGGATTACACTATAACTACATTTTTGGTGTATTTCGGTGATTGGAAAATTATTTTAATTTGTTGCGAGCGGCGACACTCGTACCACGTGTCGTCTCCAGGTTAATTCCAAGAACAATGAAGCCCTACAAGAAAGACTGAATTGGAATTTTTGTAGCTTAGTAGTGGAGACTCATATTGTTGTACTTAGATATGTACATATAGTAAAGAATAGATGTGTACTAAAGCTCATAGAAGAGCTTTCTTTTATACTTGACTTGTACTAAATAAATACTTTGTTTCCTTGCTATATATTTTGATAGAACCACGAGTTAGTTACTACACGATTCGACCGATTCTTACTATAAATAATTAAGAAAGATCTGTAAATTTGGAAGCAACAACTCTTGAGTATGATGCCATGACTTCAGGATGAGGTTGTACTTGCAAGGATGTTACATGACTAATGATGATTATATAAGCCCGGTGACCCGGGAAGTGTTTGTGCAAAATTTCTGTTTTGCCCCGGCTAAGTGCGTTTTAGGCCTAATGATACGATTAATGAAACCTAAGCAATATTGAGCTCTAATGAAAGATTAGTAAATTCTAATTACTAATCTAGAGTCAAAATAATTAATTAAGGTTAATTAGAACCTAAGATTGCTTAGAGAAACTCAAAATCATTTTCTTGATTTAAGACTTTACGTAACATTTTTATGAATAGTAAAATCCTATTCCAATTTCCTTAAATTATGGAAATGGTCACATGATGAGATTCCTCCCTAATAAAAGTGGATTTGCATTAATCAAGCAAGATCACTCTTTAATCTTGTCTTGAACCACCTTAATTACCCATTTTCTCACCTAAAACACTAGATTACAACCCCTAATCCATAACCTAACTAAATCAACTTCTAAACACACACATAAACCAACATTAAAATGAGATTTTCTTCCCCCCAAATGCTCCTAATGTAACCGGCCACTCCTCCCCCGAAATTCATCCATCACATGTTGAAATTCAATAAAAATATGCTTAAAGAACCATGCTTGCCTATACCTTGAACCATGCTTTGAACCATACCTAGCCATACCTAAAGCCATACCATGCAAAGAGATATTTTTCTTTCCTTTCCCCCAAAGAAGCCATCGGCCTCCTCCTCCCTTTTCACCTCCATATGTTTCATTTTTATGATAAATAGGTATCAAGGAAAGCTTGTAACACTTGCTCATTTTCACAACTTCAAAGCTTTCTTTCTCAAGCTCAAAGAATTCTTCTTCTTCTTTTTCTTCTTCTTCATTCTTCCAAGAGCCACCATCCACCATTTCCTAAACACAAACCACCACACAAACACCATAAACCTTCCTTTAGACACATAACCTCTCCATTTCCAAAATCAAGAACCCAAGACAAACCTTTCTTTCTTTTCTTTTCCTCTTGGCTGAAACCATCATCTAGCACCAAGGAGGATTTGTTCTTCTCATTTCAGGACCAAACTTTTTTCTTTTCACAAGAAAAACACCTTTGGTAGGGAGTTGTTTTAAAGTTTGCTATTCTTTTCCTTTGATTTACTCTTGTTTCAAGATGATAATTCCTCCTTTCTTCTTCCACATTTTCGGTTCTTGTTTTCTTTTCATTCTCTTTTTATTTTTCGGCCTCATGGCCCATATAATGAACAAACCATAGCTTGATGATGAGGATCTTGGGTGTTGGTTGCAAAGCCATCATTTATTTGACCTCTAAAGCTTGAAGATTTCATCTTTTTAGAGTTTTTAACAAATGATAACTCTATGTTGTTAAAATGGTCTTGAGCCTAAGACTCAAAGAAATGCATTTATATTTATATTTCAAGCCCTTGCATAGCATATTTATATTTAAGCCTTGCATTTGATGCTTATGCTATCATCTAAATAAATAACTCAAAGCCCGCTATTTCAACCTTAAAGTTGAAATGTGATTTAGAGTGAATACTCTAAGGGACCTAGAGCATTAAAATAAAGAATTGGACTTGCATTCATATTTACATTTCTTGCTTAGCATGTTTACTTTTCAAGCCATCACTTAAGCTTAAAGATTAAAACAAGAGTTTGCATTTTCATATCACCTAAATGGTTAATCTCAAAGCCCGCCTATTTCAACCTTAAAGTTGAAATGTGATTTAGAGTAAATACTCTAAGGGGCCTAGAGCACTAAAATAAAGAATTGGACTTGCATTCATGTTTACGTTTCCTCGCTTAGCATATTTATTTTCTTGTCATCACCTAAAACTTAAAGATGTAAAAACTAGAGCTTGCATTCTCATATTTAAGTTCAAGCTTTGCATAGCATATTTATGTTCTCTTGTCATCAATCTAAAATGCCAAAAATGAAGCTTACATTGCATGTTTAAGATTATGCCTTCACTTGAATTAACTTAGTGCTCAAGACTCACCATTTCAACCTTCATAAGAAACTTTGACTCATGGAACATTTATATGTTATTAGATAAGGATATATTTTTATCAAGCTCTCTAATTTTGCTAACTATCTAAAAAATTTGTTATTATGTTGCTAAGATAATACAAATTATCTATAAGGACAATTTAGAATCAAAGATGTAGAATGATCAGTTACTAAAGAATGGATTATGTTGGAATAAATTGTATATGTTATGTTATGTTCATTCAATGTGTATTCTATTATATGTTGCACATGGGTATAGACATGTTTTCCTTTCAAAAAGATGTTGATAATAGCATGCCTATGTGATCTATGAGCATGAAATGATGAATAACCTTTAAGATACATAATTGATGTGTTCTATGAGTATGAAATGATGAATGATAAGTTGTGATTATATGTTCATGTATTGGATCTCTAAGTAATATAGAACACATGGAAATGATCCTTAGACTCCTCGAATTAAAGGTTATGAGAGGTGATCCAATAAGGTTAAGGTGACATAAAACATATGGAAGTGATCCTCTAGACTCCCCAAATTAAAGGTTATGAAAGGTGATCCTATTGCCCCCTATCCTACTTCTCAAAGAGTAAGGTGTTATCTTATCATAGATAAGATTATACTAGTGACGACTAGTGAGGTATGAGCTCATAACCTCGAACTTTCAAAAGCGAGAGAAATAGGGTGGCCCTATATGAGAGAAATAATTAATCTAAGTCACCAAAAAGATAAGAGGAAGGAAGTCATACTATGATTGTTATGATCCATGAGCATCTCTTATGATAGGACTAGTATATCATATTTTGCATTGCCATGCATTTCAAGGTAAAGTATGTTGCAATCATGACATCCAAGATGCATACTAAAATTAAGTGGGCCTCGATAAATGATCCTTTAGAACTCTAAAATCAAACCTTATGCATGTTCACCTTTCTATAAAGAAACCAGAGGTTCTTGAGGACATAGACGATGACACTAGGATATGAGGTTTTCCTAGATTCTTTATTAAGATTCTCACTCTATTATCTTTCTTCTTTCCGTCATGTCTCAGAGGTCGATGGCCACGTTCATGATTTTCATTAACACTCCAATATGGGAGGTGCACTACGACCCAGACCATTGCTCTTACCACTTTGAAGGTCATTGTGCTATTCGCATTTTTGCTTATATGGGATGCCCTTTTGCCTACCCGTCTCCAGCTTCAAGGTTTACCCTCACCTCCCCCTATGGCGATGATCTGATCTTTGAGAGCTCTCAACCCGCGATGAGAGACTTAACATGCTCACCCGCTTTGGCAGTTTGCGACTATCCTCAGTCGTTCCCGTATGGGGCACTCAGAGATCGACCATCAGAGGACTCCCCCACACACATCTACTCGAGGGTCCTCACCAGAGCACCCATGGACATGGGTAGGCAGTGAGGACATGGTGAACCAGCCAGGCTGCCCTGGCAAGGAAGATGCGTCAATGCCACAGAGAGGCCATGTTCATCCCCCATTCTGCCTGCATATGCTCAAGGAGCTTTCCCAACCCTCGTCGGAGGATCAGTTCCTCTAGTAGACCATGATGGAAAACCCGTAGGAGTGCCTGAGTTGTCACAATGATCCCTTTTTCTGCGCATCTTTGATAGGGGTGACTTTTGGTTGAGCACTGATAGGGTTAGGAGGGAAACTGTAGTTGGCTTTTAGTGTTTTGTGATTCCATGTATTTTATACTTTCCTGTATTTTCTTTCTGTTGTTTACTTATGTATTTGAAAGCTTAGCCCACTCTGATGGTTCTAACTTCTGTTTATTTTATTTCATGTGTATTATGAACCATATTATGTTATGATGAATCGTGTGCTTCAAACGTGTATGTGCATGACTTATATCTCCTTGTTTACTTTGATGGCAATTAACGTTTAGTTTATGATAGCATGCGTGGCTCACGTTTTGTTTTATGTTTCAAAAAAAAATTTACCCATATTTTCCGCTATGTATTTTGATAAAATGAATTTAAAGAATGGAACAAAAAGTGATAACTAATAATTAATCTCAATATGTCCTAGGCGTGTTAGGTTAAATATTAGGGTGTTGCATCCTATGTTTAGCCGATCCTCACGCATGCACTGGAATAAAATGGGTTTCACTTCCTTTTAGAGACTGACAAAGAGCATGGGTCCTTCACACACACAAACTCATGCTTTACACACACAAACTCACGCCACTTACGCTCACATCACTCTCCCTTTCTCTCATCTAAACCCAAAACCTTGCTCTCTCTCATCACACACAAGTACAAAGGGAGAAATAAGAGAGATGGAGACGGAGAAAGAGAGGGGGAGAGACAAAGAGGCTAAAAAAAACAAGGGGAGAGCCCGAGAGGGAAGGGGAGCGGGTACGCGTGCGTGCAAGGAGGCCAAGGTAATGCGCTTCGTCGGTTGCATATGCAAGGGTAGCAGTGCGGGAGGAAGAGGGCGCCAATCTCCACGGTCTAACACCCTCCTAATTACCATATTCTACTCGAGTATTGACATAGTAATTAGCGAGTATTACTCATATTTCAAATCAATACTAGTCGAAATATAAAGTAATTAAGAGATTTTGATAGATATGTTGCCACACCCATATTCACATATATGAACATAGGTCTCACATACGATATATATATCATAATAGTAAAGCCAAAGAGACAACCCTAAACTAGTCAAGAACTCCATAGCAAAAAGACTAGTCCCCCATCCTTTACCTAGCCTCAAATATCTAGCACCAAAAAAGACATATAGATACAAACGGGCCTAAAACATTTAATAGTACATCGGTCTAGGCTGGTAAAGCTCTAACACTCCAAGTACTAATATGTACACGCCAAAAGCCTCGAGAATCTCGCATCCTCCTCCAGGAAGTTGTTGGCCATTGGCACGATAGCCTCGCCTCCACGGGCATGCAAGCACTCAAGATGGTTCAAGTTTAAAGAGGATGATGACAAAGGTCGTCCCGGGGGGCACAGGTGGTCCTGGTCAAAAACATCGAGGTGTGCCATGTGTAGAGGCACACCATCATACGAAAAATGGGGTCAACTCAAGGGTAAATACAGAAGTTCTAAATGAAAGAATACGTAGGCCCGGACTCGGAATAGCCACAACACAGGAGTCCAGGTCTGGTCATAGTGCTACTGCCATTGGGGCGAGTCAAGGAAGAGAATCATCGATGGCATCTAAATGCAATACAACATATATGCACATAGGGATGAGAATATTATAAAATTCTCAGTAGGGTAATCCCTCATATACGATGCAGAATTGACATTAAATGCATTCATATGCGAATACTCATGTAAGACTAATAAGCACCACCACTAAAGTATGTACATTATGTGCAATCAAGATACAACTACTGATGAATTATGCATTGCTATTTGGAACCATGGAATCCCATTCAATGCATTTCTCTTTTTATTAACATAGGGAAGGCCTAGTATCACATCACGGGTATTGTCTTGGATAATACCATAGGATAATAGACTGCTAGGACATGAGCTCATTCCTACTCGTGATCATCGGACTTCATTTTTCCCATTTCTGAATCACACATTCTATTCCTAGCCGATACATCCATCTGCTCATAAAATTCCTAAGGAAGTCCTTACTCTGGCTTTCCCTAATTAACCTGTATAAGCCTTGTCTCTCTTTTCCCATATGTTAAAACATGCACAAGTGAAATTTACACATTCTCTTTTCTCATTTAATTGCATCATGTTATTTTCTCCTTTCAAAGGCATGCTTACCACATATTTAGGCATTCAATTACATTGGAGTCTCATTCATGCCTTGTGAACAAACCTTTGAAACAATTAGTATGCATTTATATACCAGATACTTGAACTATATACTATGTCATCATTAATTTAAAGCTTTTTCACCTTTTTAGCACATGGGCAGATTTATCATTTTCAGTACCAAATTTTAATGTACCTATCTAATGGTTGGTTTAAGGGCCACAAAAATTTTCCATGACACTTCAATGTGTCTAGGAGGCCCTATAAAAATTCCAACACAACTAGAGCTCTCAAACCCGGAAATTATACAAATTAGTGGTTAGAGGGCACCAATTCACAGATGAGGTTAGGGTTCTCACAATGTTTAACCCTATAAAGTGATTGAAATAACTCACAATAAAATTTACAGTAATAGTTCCTTGAGTATCCACTTCCTATAAAAATTTCAAAGGACAATTCAATCATTTGCTATGTTAATAAAATTATACAAATTCACAGCTTCATTTAAAGTTTCAACATCTCTACAATTTTGGTTAATGATTTTTTTAAAGCAGTTTGACTCAAAATCAAAACCCAAGAAAATTAGTGGGACTATTCCAAGATGTTAACTTGAACATATAAATTTTTCAGCTCATGAAAACAACTACAACATGCCTAGAAAATTGTGACCATGCACTGCCTCAAGAAATCCAAAAATCCAACAAGTATCACTCAACATCTTTTTGAATAAAGTGATTTTTATCATCATCCTCACCTACTACCAAAATTAACACATCAATATCAACATAATATCCATCAATAAAACCAGAATTTTTGGACCTAGGGCAAGCCAAAACAAATTAGAAAAATCAATAAGAAAAGGCAACAAAAACCCTACCCTTGGAAGCTAGTGTGTTCTAGTTTCTAGTTTGCTCCAAGTTGGAAGTTCTTTGTTCCAAAGCTCTTAAAACCTACTCAAACCCTCCTCTAATCAATGATAGGTAAGGTAATAGAGTGAAGTTTGGAGATTCTAATCGGTTATATTTGTAGAAGTTGATGTGTAGAACAAGTTTGGTTAAGGGAATTTTGGTTTCAACAAGGTTAGGCTTAGGATTTTTGAGGTTGAAATCCAAGGTTTTAAGCTTTTTGTGAAGAGAAAATGGAGTCTTATGATCTTCTCTTTACTGGCCAAAAATATGAGAAGGGAATTATGAGGGTTAGGTGGGTTATATTAATCTTATAAGTTGGATTCTTATTGGTTGGTCACAAAGTGTAATTATTGTTTGTTAAAATAAATTGATATCAATGGCTAAGATTTGATCTTCCATTCAAGATGAAATCTTAGCCATTCATGTGGCATTCAAAAGGATAAACATCATTAATTTGTAGGGATTAACTAGCTTTCGTGTTAGAATCACACCGAAATTTCACCGAACGGGTAAACACGTACCCGATTAAATCAATATTACCTAAAAATAAATTCTAAGCATCAAATTTTCATTTCCACTTATTTCTAACCTTATTTCTCATGTTTTCCTAATTTTAGGAACCTCTGGTCCCGAATCTAGGGTTTTGGCTTGTCCTTGGCCTATTCAAAAATACTATTCATATTTTTTTTTGCTCCAACATATAGTCATTTTCATCATTACTACGTATGTCAGAATCTTAATATTTGCATTAACAAATCCTTCATTAATTTCTAAAGAAAATTAGGTTAGAAAATTAGGGTGTTACATTACCACCCACCTTAATAAAAATTTTGTCCTCAAAATTTCATACCTGGAAACAATTCCGTGTTCTTTCTTCATGTTTGACTTTAGTTCCCATGTATATTCTTCACTCCCGGCCTACCCCAAGCCACTTTTACTAGTTGCACATATTTATTTCTCAGTTGCTGACTTCTCTATCCACGATCTGAATAAAGGCTTGAAACGTCAAGTCATCCGTAACTGTATGGATTTGGGTTAATAATATGGTTTGGATCTGGATGATACATTATGAGTTGAGATACGTGGAAGACATCATGAAGATTGGATAGATGTAGGGGTAAGGCTATTTGATAAGCGCTGACCAATCCGTCTGAGGATTTGAAAAGGGCCTATGAATCTGGGTGACAACTTTTTGACTCTTGAGCTACCTACTCCAGTAGTGGGTGTAACCTTTAGGAATACATGTTCTCCTTCTTGAAACTCTAAGGGTTTCCTTCGAGCATCAGCATAACTCTTCTGACGAACTCTATGCAGTGAGGATTTTCTCCTAATTTTCTGATCTGCTCGGTCGTTTGATTAACAAGATCGGGTCCTAATAACCTCGTTTCCCCAAATCGTACCAACACAAAGGAGATTGACATTTTCTTCCATATAAAGCTTCATGGGCCATGCCAATACTAGCGTGATGGCTATTATTATAAGCAAACTCAACCAACGGAAGCTTTATCCCAACTTCCCTTTCTCAATCACGCATGCCCTTAGCATATCTTCTAGAGTTTGTATGGTGCGTCGGTTTGTCCGTCTATTTAAGGGTGATATGCAGTACTCAAACAAAGTTTGGTTCCAAAGGCTCTTTGGAAAGCTCCCTAAATCTCGAAGTAAATCTTGGGTCTCAGAAACTATTGAAGAAGGGACACCGTGTAGCCTCACTATTTCTTGGATGTACAAAGAAGCTAACTTATCCAAACTAGCCTTGATAGGTAAGAATGAGCAGACTTGATCAATTTATCCACTATAACCCATATAGCATCATGGCCCAATGATGTCCTTGGCAAACCCATCACAAAGTCCATGGAGATACTTTCCCACTTCCATTCTGGAATTTCTAAGGGGTGCAAGGTACTAGCTGGCTTCTGGTATTCTATTTTAACTTTCTGGCAAGTTAGACATTTCTAACAAACTCCCCATGTTCCTCTTCATCCCAGCCACCAAAACATACTCTTAGATCTCATACATTTTACTAGTCCCAGGGTGTATGGTGAATTCGCTCGTGAGCCTCTTTTAAGATCTTATCTCTAAGATTATCGATTGCAAGTGCACATACCCTTCCTTATACCTTCATATACCTCGTTAGTCTTGAGTAAATTCTGGCAACTTCTTTGTATGGACAGACTTTGAAATCTCTTGAAGCTCTTGATCTTCGGGTTGTGCAGCCAAAATTCATTCTTGGAACTCGCTCGTTACTTGTATCTGACCTAACCTTACACCCTTTGGGTTCACAGACATACCCACACTAAGCCTCTTAAAGCTTTCCACTAGCTCCGTTTCCTTGATCATTAGGCATGCTACACTCAGGGATTTCCTACTCAAGGCATCTGCCACAACATTTGCTTTGCCTGGTTAGTTTTCTTAAACTCATAATCTTTGAGGAATTCCATCCACCTTCTTTGCCTCATATTCAACTCTCTCTGATTCAAAAGGTATTTTAAGCTTTTATGATCAGAGAAGACATTGAGCTGTACACCATAAAGATGGTGTCGCCAGATTTTTAAGCAAAAACCACAGCTGCAAGTTCAAGGTCATGAGTTGGGTAGTTTACTTCGTGGGTTTCAACTGCCGAGAAGCATAAGCAACCACATTTCGCTTCTAACACACACCCTAAACCCTTATTAGAAGCATCATAATAAACCTCAAAGGGTTCATGAGGATTGGGTAATACTAACACTAGAGCCATGGTCAACTTTTGCTTCAACTCCTGGAAACTAGTTTCACACTCCGTCCACTTAAATTGAGCATTCTTCTGGGTTAACTTAGTCAAAGGTAACGCTATTTGAGAAAAACCCATGATAAATCGCCTATAGTATCCAGCTAACCCTAGGAAACTCCGAATCTCAATCACCGTGGTTGGTTGTCCCTAATGAAGTCCTGATTCTACTTTGGGATCTACAGAGATTCCTCCTCGCGATACCACATGGCCAAGAAACCTAACCTCTTCTATCAGAACTCACATTTTGACAACTTAGCATACAACTTCCTTTCTCTTAGGATTTGTAACACAGTCCGAAGATGCTCCGCATGTTCTTCTTTGGTCCTTGAATAGATAAGTATATCGTCTATAAAGACGACTCCAAATTTATCCAAGTAGGGCGGAAGATTTGGTTCATATAATCCATAAATATCGCTGGAGCATTGGTCAGTCCAAAAGACATCACCTTGTACTCATAATGTCCATATCGAGTTCTAAAAGCAATTTGGGAATGTCTTCGTCTCGAACTCGAATCTGATGATACCCTGATCTAAGATCAATCTTTGCGAAAACGGTTGCCCTACGTAATTGGTCCATAAGGTCGTCAATCCTTGGCAAAGGGTACTTGTTCTTGATAGTCGCTTTGTTCAATTGCCTATAATCCACGCAAAGCCTCATGCCTCCATCCTTTTTCTTCACTAGAAGAACAGGACCCCAATGGAGAGACACTTGGTCTAATGAAATGTTTCCAAAGTCTTCAATCTGTGCCTTTAATTCCTTCAACTCTAAGGGTGACATCCTGAAGGAGCAATTGAGATAGGACCTATCCCTGGGACCAATTCAATGGAGAATTCAACCTCCCTCTTAGGTGGAAACTCTAGAATATCATCTGGGAACACATCTAGATACTCCTCACCACTAGAATCGTGCTCAATTCTTGGTTACTTTTAGTTTCACTAGCCGAGAGGAGAACATATTCTTGATGGTCCACCTTACTAGGGTTAGGTGTCACTAGGTCTAAGTAAAAAGAAAAGGGAACCATAGGAATAGAAGGCAACATGGGAAAAACACCAAGTTCTATTTGGACAATGTAAAAGAACATAATTGGGTACCAACCAATCCATGCCTAAAATTACTTCTAAACCAAATAAAGAAAGACAAACTAAGTTGGCAGTAAATTCTCTAGTGTCTATAAGAAGAGGAAGATTCATGCATGCATAACAAGTCCTAATAGGACCAGCAGTGGGAGTGGATACAAGAAGATCATAAGGTAACTCAAACAGATAATTCTAACTTTTGTACACAGTCATGGGATATGAAAGAATGAGTGGCACCCGAATCATACAGTACATCTAGGATATTACCATTTATTTCACACTTACCTCGATCAGATCGGAGATTGAGAAGCTTCCTTGGCACTTATAAAAATGCGCCCTTGTTGTTGTGGCCTGGCGGCTGCTGAACTTCCTTGTTGGGGCACTCGAATATCTTGTGTCCCGTTTTCATAGCCGAAGCAAACAATTTGTGTTGTCCAGCAAGGCCTGTCCTGTGATATTTCCCACATTTAGGGCATTCTCGTTTTATGTCCTGTCTGGATTGAAGCTGTTTCCCTTGGTTGTTGTTATTGTTGTTGTTGTTGTTAGGTGGAAATCTTCCCTAGACTGGTCTAGGCTTGAATTGGGGACCTTGGGTGCTAATCCCTTTCTGACATTACTTTGTGCATACTTGAGGTTGGCCAGCTTCTTGTTCAACTCCTCAGCATGCCGACACTTATTCACCAAGTCGGATCTCTAGGAGGCTTAAGCCTCTATGTCTTCACGTAAACCCCTTCATATTTCATACATTTCCAAGCTTTGTCTGGGTCTCGTTGATAAATCGTAGAAAACTTGCAAAGCTCTTCAAATTTAACGGTATACTCTGCTACACTCATAGGTCCTTGTTTGAGAGCCATGAACTCTAACTCCTTCGCGTTCCTCAGAAGGAGGGAAGTACTTATGGTAGAAAGCCTCTTTGAAGACATTCTAGGTAACTTTAGTCTGGGAAGCTTCAAATAATCCCCTGGTGCCAACCCACCAAAATTCCGCATCTGCTTCTAGTGTGTAGGTGGCAAAAGCCACCTTTTAAATCTTTGTGCAAGGGAGAATGGAGAAAATCTTTCCATCGCCTTGATCCATTCTTCTACTTCAGGGGTTAAAAGCTCCTCGAAAAGCCGAGGGTTTGCCTTCCGACACTCGGCAAATTTCTGATATTTTGCATCCCTTCGTTCCCTACAAGGTTACCAGGGGTTTTGCTCCTCATTGTGGTTCAGTCTTTACATCATTTGGTTAGCAATGACAACTTGTTCTCTCATGCCTCCGCCATCTCACGAAAGGTATTCATCATTTCGTCATTTCCTACTCCGCTCCTAGTTTGCCAATTTGAAGTCATTGATTCCTGTCACACCAAACAAAATATTGAGTTGATTATGCTCAATACCAATCCAAGTGTGGTAGTAACCCACAACATTCTAACCAGTCATACACACACATATATCCATATATGCATCTTAATGCATGACAATTACTCCAGAAGCATAGTTGGTCCAATCCTCAGGCTGATAGGATAGTCCCTCTGATACCATATGTAACACCCTCCTAATTACCATATTCTACTCGAGTGTTGACATAGTAATTAGCAGAGTATTACTCATATTTCAAATCAATACTAGTCGAAATATAAAGTAATTAAGAGATTTTGATAGATATGTTGCCACACCCATATTCACATATATGAACATCAGGTCTCACATACGATATATACATCATAATAGTAAAGCCAACGAGATAACCCTTAAACTAGTCAAGAACTCCGTAGCAAAAGGACTAGTCCCCAATCCTTTACCTACCTTACTCAAATATCCAGCCAGGCAAAAATGACATATAGATACAAATGGGCCTGAAAACATTTAATAGTACATTAGTCTAAGGCTGGTAAAGTTCTAACACTACACTACTACTAAGTACACGCCAAAAGCCTCTGAATCTCGCATCCTCCTATAGGAAACCATTGGCCGTCGACACGATAGCCTCGCCTCCACCGGGCGTCTGGGCCGAGGGGTCAAAGTCTGAAGAGGATGATGACGAAGGTCGTCTGGAGGGGCAGGTGGTCCTGGTGGGGCTACAAAAACATCGAGGTGTGCCATGTGTAGAGGCACACCATCATACGGAACACTGAGGTCGAACTTGGGGTAAATACAAAAGTGCTGAACGAACGGCTGAAGAATACGTAGGCCCGACTGGGAATAGGCCACAACGTCCAGGGAGTCTGGTTCTGTCGTAGTGCCACTGCCACTAGGGCGAGTCAAGGAAGAGAATCACCGATGGCATTTGAATGCAATACAACATATATGCACATAGGGATGAGAATATTATAAAATTCTCAATAGGGTAATCCACACATATGATGCAAAATCACATTAATGCATTCATATGCGAATACTCATGTAAGACTAATAAGCACCACCACTAAAGTATGTACATTATGTGCAATCAAGATGCAACTACTGATGAATTATGTATTGCTATTTGGAACCATGGAATCCCATTCCGTGCATTTTCTCTTTATTAACATAGGGAAGGCCTAATATCACATCACGGGGTATCCTTGGATAATACCATACAAGATAATAGACTGCTAGGACATGAGCTCATTCCTACTCGTGATTATCGGACTTCATTTTTTCCATTTCTGAATCACACAATTCTATTCCTAGCCGATACATCCATCCTCCTAAAATTCCTAGGGAATTCCTGGCTTTCCCTAATTAACCTGTATAAGCCTTGTCTTTGTTTTCCCCATATGTTAAAACATGCACAAGTGAAATTTACACATTCTCTTTTCTCATATAATTACATCATGTTATTTTCTCCTTTTCAAAGGCATGCTTTCCACACATGTAGGCATTCAATTACATTGGAGTCTCATTCATGCCTTGTGAACAAACCTTTAAAACAATTAGTATGCATTTATATACTAGATACTTGAACTATATACTATGTTATCATTAATTTAAGGCTTTTTCACCTTTTCAGCACATGGGCGAATTTATCATTTCAGTACCAAATTTTAATGTACCTATCTAATGGTTGGTTTAAGGGCCACAAAAATTCCCCATGACACGTCAATGTGTCTAGGAGGCCCTGTAAATTTCAACACAACTGAGCTCTAAACCCTCAGGAAATTATACAAATTTAGTGGTCAAGAGCCACCAATTCACAGATCAGGCTAGGGTTCTCACAATGTTTAACCCTATAAAATGATTGAAATAACTCATAATAAAATTTACAATAATAGTTCCATGTGTTATCCACTTTGTGTAAAAATTTCAAAGGATAATTCAATCATTTGCTATTCTAATAAAATTATACAATTTCAAGCTTCAGTTCCAATAGTTAGGTAACACTCTACAATTTCGGTTCTGATTTTTTTAAAGGTTTAACTCAAAATCAGAACCCAAGAAAATTCATGGGACTAGTCCAAGATGTTAACTTGAACAAATAAATTTTTAGCTCATAAAAATGACTACAACATGCCCAAAATCGTGACCATGCAATGCCTACAGAAACCAAAAATCCAGCAAGTATCACTCAACATCTTTTCGAATAAAGTGATTTTTATCATCATCCATACCTACTACCAAAATTAACACATGAATATCAACATAATATCCATCAAAAAAACCAGAATTTTTGGACCTAGGGCAAGCCAAAACAAATCAGAAAAATTCAACAAGAAAAGGCAACAAAACCCTACCCTTGGAAGCTAGTGTGTTCTAGTTTCTAGTTTGCTCCAAGATGGAAGTTCTTTATTCCAAAGCTCTTAAAACCCACTCAAACCCTCCTATAATCAGTGATAGGTGAGGTAATAGAGTGAAGTTTGGAGATTCTAATCGGTTATATTTGTAGAAGTTGAAGTATAGAACAAGTTTGGTTAAGGGAATTTTGGTTTCAACAAGGTTAGGCTTAGGATTTTTGAGGTTGAAATCCAAGGTTTTAAGCTTTTTGTGAAGAGAAATATGGAGTCCTCTGATCTTTTGCTGGCCGAAAATATGAGAAGAGAATTATGAGGTTAGGTGGGTTATGTTAACCTTATAAGGTTGATTCATATTGGTTGGTCACAAAGTGTAATTATTGTTTGTTAAAAGAAATTGATATCAATGGCTAAGATTTGATCTTCCATTCAAGATGAAATCTTAGCCATTATGTGGCACTCAAAAGGATAAACATTAATTTGTAGGATTAACTAGATTTCAATGTTAAAATCGCACACCGAAATTTCATCGAACGGGTAAATGTCGTACCGATTAAATCAATATTACCCGAAAATAAATTCTAAGCATCAAATTTTCTTTTCCACTTATTTCTAACCTTATTTCTCATGTTTTCCTAATTTCAGGAACCTCGGGTCCGAATCTAGGGTTTCAGCTATCCTGGGGCATGCAGGGCCCATAAAATACTATTCACATTTTCTTTTTGCTCGAACATATAGTCATTCTCATCATTACTACGTCTGTCAGAATCTTAATATTCGCATTAACAAATCCTCAATTAATTTCTAAAGAAAATTAGGTTAGAAAATTAGGGTGTTACACACGGCGGTTGGTTGGGTTGGTCGGGAGAGCGTGGAGTGTGTGAGAGGAGCATGGCGAAAGGGAAAGGCAGCCGACGAGAGGTGCTAGCTTCCAGGGCGCACAATGTTGCCGCCACGTACTGAGGGCCAGATCGGCCAAGGTGTAACACCTTAATAATTAACTCAACACACCTAGGACGTATTCCAAGTTGATTATTAGATATTACTCTTTGTTTCAAGTTTCTTATATCATACTTGAAAATACTTAATGAAATTATGAGCCAATTTTTCTTTTGGAAAACGGAGACAAAACGTGAGTCGTGCATAACATAAGCGATCGTCAACGAAAAGCATAATATGAAAAAGGATAACATGGATAGAAACATCATATAGGCTCCATAAATGATCATCCATTAGCACACCATAATTAAACATATCATAATCTACCCACGCATGAAAGGTGAGTTAAGTTTTAGTACATCATAGAAAAGCAAATACATAGGAAAGGAAAATACAAAGGAAAACATGCCTATCTAGTGCACCTAAAATAGATAACCTCTATAACAAAAGAAGGTTATCCTAAGCTAGTAGTGGTGTGTGCACTAAAACTCTCCAAGAGATCTACAGCTGCTAGCCCTGGAAGGGCAATGAAACCGATCCATGAGCGAAACTCGTCTGGAGGGGGCACACGGATGGCTAAACATGGGCTCTACGCCAGGGGCATATGGATGGCCTCTCTGCCAACCTCGGCTTGAGTGACCGTATCCTCACTACCTTCCCTCATTTGGGAGTGGGAGAGCTCTCGGAGTATATGTTGGTAGGTGAGTCCTCCGATAGGTCAGTTTCGAATGCTCGAGCGAGGAACATTATCCTAAAAGTCACGAACGGAGACGTGGTGGTGTGCTTGCAAAGGATCCTCTCGTTGTGCGTACGCACACTCTAAAAAACCATGTCATCGTCGAGGAGGTGGAGAGAAACGGTAGCTAGGAACGGGGTATGCAAATGGGCGTCCCATGAACATGAAGACTAGGACGGAGTAGCGCCCTCAAAATGGTAAGACCATGCTCGAGGTCAAAATGAACCTTCCAAGTGGGGGTGTCAATGAAGAGTACGAATGTCACCATCAGAATTTGAAGACATGATGGAAAGGAAGAAAGAGGGAGTGAGAATCTTATTAAAGAATCTTAGTAGGGTATGCTCCTATCTGAATGACATCATCAACGTCTTCAAGGATCTCGGGTTTATTATGAAATAGTGAGCATGCAAAGATTCGTTTACTAAGTTTTAAAATATCAAATTACAGAGGCCTATTCATTTTAGTCATGCGTCTTGAAATGAATGCATCATACTTCATTATGATATGCATATCAATATCTTATGCAATACTCATCATTATGGCATACATGTAATCATCATAGCAAACATCATGTGCATAAAGGATGGTTTATGAATGACATTGTTTGGTTCTTTAGGTGACTTAAAGTTGATTTACTTTTTCATCTTGGGGCCACCCTATTACTCTTCCCTTTTGAGAGTACTTGTAGGTTATGAGCTCATACCTCACTAGTCGTCACTAGCGTATACTTATCCTTTTTAAGTTAAAGCCCCAACTTAAAGACAGGTTAGGGGGCAAGAATCACCTTTTTCATCACCTATAGTTTGATAAGTCCAAAGGATCATTTTCTTATATTTCTAAGTCACCTTAAGTCTTAGCATGTTATATCAAGATGCAATACATAATGCATAATATCGTAGTCCTTCATATATTTCGAACACAAGCATTTCCCAGGTTTCCAAAGAAACATAATATGCAAGACGATGGATTTTAACTTTGGAGATCAAGTACTAACATAGCATCAAATATCACATGAATTCATCTTCTCAAATCATCAACACATAATTATTCCTTTAAATAGCCAAACCCCTAAATCAGGTAACTTTAATTGTCAAATTATTTTATGTATCTAAAGGATTTATTATCATCATTACCACTACTTTTTTGGCTCAAGAACATCATTAGTCAAAGTTGGACAGCATAGGTAGTAAAAAGAATTTAATGATTTACGTGTGCTAGAAGTTGCGTTTTACACCTTTTCTCATTGCCGGCTTTTCCTATGATACTAAAATTAATTCCTAATCCATTTATAGGTCATTCTTACTTAAGTAAACATGATATAACTTGATTTTACAAACATGTAAGGGTGCTGGAACAGAATGCATAATTCTTTTCCTTATGAGTTCTAGAAATCTCATTTTTAATTCTTTTTAGCTACTAGGTTTGCCCAAAGTGCCAAGAACAATTATCACATCAAGTAGCAAGGTATTTAACACATGTAAAGCATCTAAAATTGAATTTAAAGGTGCTAGAAAATTAAAGACAAAATCAAAAAGTAACAAGTTCCATAAGCATAAATTAAGACATTTCTAGTAACTAAGCTTCATACTTAAAAACATCTTCTAAGCTAAGAGATATAGTAAATATGCTAGACAAGGAAACATAACCATGAATGCAAGTTCAATTCTTTATTTTAGTGCTCCAGGCCTCTTAGAGTATTTACTCTAAATCACATCTCAACTTTAAGGTTGAGATAGGTAGGCTTTGAGATTAATTATTAAGTGCCAACTTTGAAAGTAAATATGCTAGACAAGGAAATATAAATGTGAATACAAGTTCATTTCTTTATTTTAGTGCTCTAGGCCTCTTAGAGTGTTTACTCTAAATCACATCTCAACTTTAATGTTGAGATAGGTAGGCTTTGAGATAAATTATTAAGTGACAATGCATGCTTCTTCATACTTTGTAAAAGCAAAACTCAAGCCCTAGAGGTTTCATTGTAATGAACTCATAGTCATCATCTAGAAACTCTCATCATAAAGCTATCATGAGAGACCAATAAGCCTTGAAGGCCGAAATGCATAAGGAAAGGAAAAGAGAAAATCAAAATGATATAGCATATGGAATCCATCAAATCATCATTTTAAACCAAGAATAAAGCTTAACAAAGCAAGGAAACAACTTTAGATACAACTCCCTACCAAAGGTTTGCTTGAAGGAAGGAAAGAAAGCTTGGTTCTTGAATGAAATGAGAAGAAAATCTTCTTAGAGCTTTGAGAAAGGATTCAGCCAAAGAGAAAAAAGAAGAAAGAAAGTTGTGTTTAGGAAATGGTGGAGGATGAAGAAGAAGAAAAGGAATCCTTTGAACTTAAGGAAGAAAGCTTGGAGTTTGCAAGTGTGAGCAAAGGTTCTAACAAGCTTTCTTGAGTGCCTATTTATAGAGAAATTGCAACACATGGATGTGTCTTTGGGAAGGATGGTCTGACGGTCAATGAGGGAAAAGATAGAAAATATCTCTTGTAAGGTATGGTCTTGGGCATAGTTCAAAGCATGGTGAAGTATGACTCAAAGTATGGTGAAGTATGGCCTAAAACATGGTTCTTTGTGTGCAAAAATAAATCAACATGTGATAAATAATAGGGGAGTGGCATTTGACCATGCCATGCAGCCAAGGGAAGGATTATGTCATCTAATTGTGTTTTAGAGGTGTGTTTAAGTGTATCTTGGATTAGGCTTTTGATTAGGAGTTTGTAAGTAAGTGTTTAGATAAGGTAATGGATAATTAAGGTATCAAGACATGATTAGGAGTTGGTCTTGCTTCATTAGTGAAATAAAACTCATTTCATATAAAAACCATTCACAAACACAATTTAATTTAAGGAATTGGAGAAAAAATACTATCAGATTCCATGACATGGAATCTTGATTTTTAACAAAGATTAAAGTGTATCTAAGCAATCTTAGGTTCTAATTAATCTTAATAATTATTTTGACTCTAAATTATAATTAGAATTTACTAATCCTTAATTAGAGCCTAATATTGCTTAGGTTTTGTTAATGGTATTATTAGACCCATAATGCACTTGGTTAGGGGCAAAATGGTAATTTTTAGAAAACCTTTGGACTACCCGGCTTAACCAGTTGTTAAACATAGCTTAAAAACATCATTTAAAACCTTTTGATGGAGTTGGGTTCAATTGGCACTTCATTCCGAATAAAATGCCGAGGCGTTTTGGTCATTTTGCGCATTAAACTAAAAATGAGATTCTTCTGTCTATTAACACATATAACACATATAATCCCCTATCATCATCAAACGTCCCTTTGAGGATGACTAGGACTCATTTCCCAGGTAAATGACAAGGGGCATTTTGATCATTTGTACATGGGAACAATCAGGGCATTATACAAGGGGAAAGCAGACCTCCTCATCCTCTTAGCTTTCAAGTTCGGTTTTCCTTGTTTTTATTTTGTAAGATTGGACTTGATCTTGTATCATGTGGTCTGATTATTGTTGTTTGGCTAAGCTTTGTTTTAGGTTGGATTTTTTTGTTGGGTTTCAGAGATGGTGAAGCTTGGTTCACCGAGGGATGGTGGCCGGTCCCTCTTTCTCCTTCTTTGAGTTTTTTTTTTCAATTTGGTTTAGTGTTGCTTTGTATTATTTGTAACGCCCGATTTCGCTAAACTTTCAAAATGACCAAAATGCCCCTGAGGTCGTTTTCACCAAACACGGGGCCGGCTTTGGGCCATCCTCATAGGGTTCATATGTTATATGAAGGGGATTGTTTGAGTGCGAATGCCTAAGGAGAGAAAAAAACCTCATTTATGAGATCTCTTGCTAAACGACCAAAATACCCGGAAAGAATTAAGGTTTTAAGTTCCGTTTAGGTTCGTCCCGAGGTTTAAAACAATGATTTTAAGGCATGAACTATGTTTGCTTAAGTCCGGAGGTCCCGGCAAGTTTTGGTAAAAATTACGATTTTGCCCTTGCATATCGCATTTTCAGCTTAATGAGCGTTCAACTCTAAACCTAAGCAATATTAGGCTCTAATTAAAGGTTAATTAATTTCCATAATTAACCTAGGGCCAAAACCATCATTTGAAATTAATTGGAACCTAAAATTGCTTGGGGAAATTCAAACTTCATTCTAGTCTCTTTCTTTAAAAAGAAAAAGAATCTGTGAATAGTGTTGAATAGTGTTTCCACTATTCACGTCATCTTCTTTCAAGGAGAAGTTGTCACACTCACATCACTAGTCTTGGAGGCTTTGACTCCATTAAACCTTCTCAACCACCTCTAACCTAGGGGTCTATAGTTTTAATTAACCAAATAGTGTACCTAGAGTACCTACTTGACAACCATCAATCCTAAGCCTAATCTATGTCACACCAAAGCACACTTCTAGACCATGATTTGAGGAGATATTTCTCCTTCCCAAGGCTGCCAAAAGTGGCCCACCCTCCCCCTAGAAATCACATAAAATTAGTCTAAGTGGTCAAGCTATCTTATGACACATGTCTTGAACACTTTCAATCAATGTTCAACTTCCAAGAAAAATGTCTTTCAAGATTCAAAGAATAATTTATATGGTCAATCAAGGTTTTCAATTCACTTCTAAAATAAAAAGAAATATGTCTTTCAAATTCAAAAAGAATGATTTGTTTTTGTGGTCATTCAAGCTTTCTATCAAACTTTTCAAGACACCATGTCTTACAACACCTTACCTATGCTTTGGGAATTTAAGTCTAGAAAATTTTCTCCTCTTTTTGGGCATAGGGTGCACGGTTCCCTTAGCCTTGGCAGCCCAAAATTTTGTAATTTTATACATTTAAAAAGGTTTGAAAATAAGCTACAATTCTAGCCATGCTCTAGGACATGCATAGCTAGACTTTTCACCATGCTTTGAATGACTAACACCATGCTTTGAACAAAGACATTTCTTTTCCCCAAAAGGCCACCATTATTTAATTCATTTTACTTCTCTATAAATAGGTAGCTTAGGGAACTTGAAGCACCTTTGTTCATTTCACTAAAGCTTAGAGTTTAGAGCACTTTGGGGTCTTCTTTCCTCTCAAGTTTAAGAGTCCATCTTCTCCAACTTCTTCATCTTCTTCACTTCCTCTCAATCTCAAACTCTAGGTAGGGAGCTTTTCAAGAATGCTTTCTTTTATCTTAATGCTCAATGTTTGATCTTGCTTGAAAGTTGTGTTGTAGTGAGTTTCTCTCACAAGTTCATTTTGGTTTCTCCTTTTTCTTTCCCTTTCATTTTCGGCCTTAGGGCCAAGATAAGGAGGGCTTGATGATGAGAGTTGTATGTTGATGTTTGTCACATGAACAACCTCTAAAGCTTGAGTTTTCTTAAGATAAGTTATTATTTCCAAGTTTTTCTCAAGACATAGTTATGTTTCTCTTGAACCTTTGAAAACCCCATTTCTTTTTCTTAGTTTTCGGCCATGAAGGCCTTTGGGACTTGGAAAAATGGTAGCTTGATGATGAGGGCTTCATGTTGATGTAGGTCACATGAACAAAACTCTAGAGCCTAAACTTGGTTTCTAGGCCAAGTGTGTTTTCGTTTCTTTCCTTTATGTTGGTCATGAGTTTTGTTTTGTTAAGAAATGTAGAGCATTGTAAAAATACTCAATGATGAGGACTTGAGATGTTGGTGTTTGAATCACCAAGATCTTGGTCCCTAGAGTTCAAAAGAAAAATATATATATGGTTGCTTCCTCATGATGAGGTTTCGGCCACCTTATGGTTCTTGGTGGAGGTATTGGCTCTTTTTACATAACTTAGCAACACTAGTGTTTCTTTTCTTGTGAGGATGAGTTATGGGATGAAACTTTGTTTCCTTTAAAGTCTTGCAAGAGCTCTAAACAAGATATAAAAGAAGTTGCATCCATGTTTACTTTTATGCTTTGCATAGCATGTTTAATTTCAAGCCATCACTAAGCAACTTAAGGATTAAAATGAGAATGTGCATCATCACTTAATTAATCTCAAAGCCTACCTATTTCAACCTTAAAGTTGATTGTTGATTTGGAGTGAAAACTTCAAGAGGCCTAGAGCACTAAAATAAAGAATTGAACCTTGCACCTCATGTTTATCTTTTGCCTAGCACGTTTATGTTTCAAGCTTTGCATCTCATTTTATATTTCAAGTCATCACTAAGCGCTAAGAATAAGAATGGAGATGCATTTCATATTTACTTTGTGTTATCACTTTACTTTCAAAAAGGCTATAAAATGAAATGCATAGCACGTTTATTTTAATGTCGTCACTTAAAACTTTAGAGCTCAAAGACTTGCCCCTTTCATTCTAAGAAAAGAATTAAATCAAGGAGGTACTTCCTTGAATATCATTCGGCCATGTGGTGTAAATGGCTCTAGGATGAGTTTCATTTAACTACAAGGGCCTATAATGCATGACTTAGAATTTTTCTAAGCTTAGATGCACCCAACTAAGGTTTTAAACAAGTTTTCAAGTTTTGCATCTTGATCAAGGGTAAGATTAAATGGCTACTGCCCTTGGCGTTTTATGTTGAGTTTTGGCAAAATAAACTTTGATCTTATGGAGTTTTGAAGTCCCAAAAGGTTCTAAGAGAAACTAGCAAGTTATATGTTTGAAAGTAAGGTTTTCTCATGATTTTATGCCTTAAGGGTTTCGGTTCTGCCTTAACAGTTCTAGCACCTTAAATTCTGTTTTGGGTGGTCTAAATATGTTGATTTACCTTGCTAAGTATGTGACATTTGTTCTAGACATTTAAAAGCATCATTAGTGACTTTGTTTGCCTAATATGTGAATTCTAGAACTACTAAAGAATGGCAAAGTTAGTTTCTGCCCAGCCTTGATAAAATAGTTAGAATCACATTATAATATGCCTAGATGTGCGGAGTGACTCATAATTGGCTTAGGTATTAATTACTGCACCATAGACAAAGTCGGAAGCGAGAAAGGGCTTAAAACGCATTTTTCTAGAACACATAATTCATCAAATGTGAACAACTACATGAGCTGTCCAACCATAATTAATTAGGAATTAGAACTTAATGGATTATGGTAATGAGGTTAATCAATCCCATTAGCATGCAAGAAAACAATGGGATAGTTTGAGGTTACCCGATTCAGAGATTTCTACCTTAAGGGATGATTATGTGTCTCGCATTTAATGATGAATTGATGTGTTATCTCATGACATATATGGTGCCATGTAACTATTATCCTTAAATAATAGTTTTGTACCTTACGTTATTGCTTCTTTAAAAGACCTTAGAGATGCCGAAGTAGTAATTTTTGTGTTACGCATTAATTATGCGGCATCTCAGGTAACATGTTAAACTTAGGGTGACTTAAGATATGAGAATGTAATCCTTTGAAACCACCAAACGAAGGGTGGGGACGATGTGATTCTAGCCCCCTAAACCCGTACTTAAGGTCGGGAAGTTGACTTATCCCAAGGGATGAAGTCTAGATGCTAGTGACGACTAGCATGGTATGAGCTCATAACCTAGAGATTTCTCAAAAGGGAGAAAGATTAGGGCGGCCCAGTTAAGTAAAGGTTCTTATGTCACCTAAGTAACCAAGTTATATGTTTTATGTTCCATGTACCCAGTTATATGTTTATGTTCCATGTACCCAGTTATATGTTTTATGTTCCATGTACTCAGTTATATGCTTTATGTCCTCACCCAGTTGCATGATTTACGTTCTATAATTCAAGTATACAGCTTATGTAAACACAAGTGCCATGTTAAAAAGAACGGATTCTCGAAATTGAGATTTTAGAAAACTCATAATTGAACCAATATATGTCCATGGTTTTATAAATAAACCGAGAACCCTGGAGACGTAGATGATGACACATAGAATAGAGGAAAACCTACCGAGTTTCTTTAGCAAGAAAACTCACTCCCTCTATCTCTCTTTCCATTACGTCTTCAGATCGAGATGGCGACCTTCGTCCTATTCATTGACACGCCGACATGGGAGATCCACCATGACCCAGAGCTTGGGTCATTTCATTTTGAGGGCTCTTGCACCGTTCGTGTGTTCGCATTTCTGGACGACCCTTCTCTCATCCAGGATAGCTACCTCTTTGCCCCGACGTCTCCTTATGATGATGCGATGATTTTTGAGCATGCCCGTATGCCTGATGAGAGGATTCTACGGACTCACTCTGCCATTCTGAAGGGTACCAGAGTACGTGCCCCTCACTCAGGATGGAGGAGGATCCCTCAGAGGACTCTCCCCCCACTCCACCGCATATGCCCATGGGTAGTGAGGAGACGGTGACTCAGCCTCTGAGAGCCCGGACCCTGTCCACGGCCTGACGTAGGGGAAATGTCCAGCCTTCCACCATGCCCGCTCCAGCGAGCTTCATCATGGAGGACCTTGAGTGCCTACTCCGACGCACTTTGTCCATGGATTGGTTACGTCCGCCTTACCCATGGCATTAGCTTTAGGATAGAGGGTAGTCCTTAGTGCACGCACTACATGTAGAACGGATAAACCTTCTTGTATTGAGGTTATCCACTTTAGATGTTCTTGGGAGGGGTGTTCCTTTTATGATTTCTGGTTCTGGTTTCTATTTACATGTATTTCTTGTTTCAGTTGTATTTGCATCATCTCATGTACTCAAAAGTCCTGCGTAGGGTAGGCATATTATTATCTATGAAGTATTTCAATGTGATGTTATATTTGATCTAGAGCCACTTCTATGTTTATATTTCCACACTTTATGATACCGACCCGATAAGATACGCGCTTTTACTTTAAGAAAAAAAAAAAGTGGCCCGTATTTTCTTTAAGTTATTTCTCTTTCTCATAAAAGAACCATGATAGTAAGTAATGACTGATATTTGACCTAAGTACTTACTAGTAGTATTGGGTCAGATGTTAGGTTGTTACATTATTCGTGTAACATCCTAATAATTAACCTTATACGTCTAGGACATATTCTAGTTGATTATCAGAGATTACTCCTTGCTTCAGTCTTTAAACATATTTTAAAATACTTAATGAAATTATGAGCCAAATTTTTATTTTTAAAAAGACATAATTGAAAACGTGAGCCGTGTAACATAAACGATAAATAAGATAAAGCGGAAAAATATATAAAGAAAACACCTCTCATCACATAGGCTCCATTATATGAACATCCAAAAGCATACCATACATAGATAGATAATATTCTCACCCAAAGGTGAGTTAAGTTCATACATCACCTTTATAATACATCAAAAGGGAAAATACATAAGGAAACATATGCACCTACAAAGAATAACCTCAAAAGCCAAAGAAGGCTATCCTACAACTAGGGTGCATGAACACACTCATCACCGACAACTCTCTATGGCGCTGACCCTTAAAATGAGGAACAAACCCGATCCACTGGCGAATTCCATTGGGAGGGGGCACACGAGATGCTCCATGGTCAGGGCACATGGATGGCGCCTTGCCAACCTCGCTGACAACACCTCCTCACTCCCCGCTCTCATACGTGGGAGTAGTGACAGAGCTCCTAAGTACATATGAGAGGTGGATCTTTTACGGGTCCATCTCAGAATGCCTCGAACCAGGGACATAGTCGGGGTAGTCACGAACGGAGATGCGGAGGGATATGTACGTAAGATACTCTCATCATGTGGGCATGCGCGCTCAAAGACCATGTCGTCACCGAACGGGATGTCGGAGAAAAATGATAACTAGAAACGGTATGAACGGACGTCCTAAGAAGACAAAAACTCGAACCGCGCATCGTCCTTCAAAGTGGTAAGAGCGGGTCGTTTAGTGTATCTCCCATGTGGGTATCAACGAAGGACGAATGTCGCATTTGATCTGAAGACAATAATTGAAGGAAGGAAAGGAGTGAGAATCTTGCTAAAGAATTCTCAAAGGGCAACTCCTACTATAGTGCCATCATCAAGTCTCCAGGAACCTGGGTCATTAGGAAATAGTGAGCATGCTAAGTTTCATTTATTAAGTTTGGAAATAATATTACGAGGTCCGTCCATTTTAATCATGCGTCTTACAATACATTAGCATGTCATGCCTAATAACTTCCATCTATCGCATATCTCATCATCACATCATAAAGACTATGCATAGAACATCATCATATACCTCATCATCACATCATAAATGCTATGCATATGAAAACATCATATCTCTCATCATCACATTATGAGTGCTATGCATAGAACATGGTGCACATATTTCATTACTTTAGTGCCATAGGTGACTTAAGATCTCATCATCATCATTATTTTCCTTGGGGGCCACCCTATACTCCACCCTTTTGGGAGTAATCTAGGTTATGAGCTCATACCTTGCTAGTCGTCACTAACACATACTTATCCCTTTTGATAAGTAAAATTCCGTCTCTACCCTTTTGAGAGAACGGATAGGAATCACCTTTCACCGCATAGTTTGATTGGTCCAAATGATCATTTTCTCAGGATCACCTTTTCACCACCTATAGTTGATGGGTCCAAAGGGTCATTTCCTCATATATTTTAAGTCACCTTTAAGTCTTTGCATGTTATATCATAATACAATTCTCAATTCATAATCATTTATAACATTTTCTCATTTATAGTCTTATTCTGGAATAATATATATACCAATTGTAATCATGCATCCTGAGATTCCAGGAAAGAGAGGTGGGTCACAAGTGGACACGCTTAAATACCAAGTCTTTCCTAGCCAGAACCTTTCAAAATTACACTTTTACAGGAATATACTTTCTTCCAGGAATAAGAGTAAATTTTTAAATAACAAAGAATATTTCATTATTTCATGCATAAGCATTCTCATTGTTTGCAACAGCAATTATAACATGCAAGCCATGAAATCATTCAATAAGATCAAGTACTCAATAAGCATTACTCATCGTATAAACTTTCATTCCAAAGCATTAAAAGACATCATCTTAATCCTCACGAAAAGTTCCTTTAAACAACCGAAACTCTAAAATCGGGTAACCTCAATTATCAACTTACTTTCTTATGCATCTAAGGGATTCATTATCATTGTTACCCTTGATTATAAGTCTCTAGAACATTATTAAACCTCATGGGGCAGCATAGGCAGTAAGTTATGTTCGGGTCATTACGGGTGCTAGAAGTTGCGTTTTAATCCTTTTTCTTTACCGACTTTCCCTAAAATGCTAAAATTTATTACTAAACCAATTATGAATCATTCTCACTTATCTAAACATAATAAAACCTGATTCTTACAACCTCTAAGGGTTCTGGACAGAATGTGTAATTCTTGTTCTCTAGAGTTCTAGAAATCTTACTTTTACGGTTTACTAGATGCTAGATTCATAATTAGTGTTTGGGATTAATCCTACATGAATTGTTGCCAAGTTTTTCATGATCAATCAATCCCAAACTGAATTATATCATACTAAAACAGTTTTGGCATTGGCTAAACTTAAGGGGATCAAAGATTAGCTAAATTCTAGCTTTATGGTTTTCCTACAAAGCTAGTTTCATCTCTAACTCGCATAGAATCGTTCCCTCATCAATAAATATAAATATATCAACTTCAAACATATCAAATCATCATCATACAGTGGAAATAAATTCATATCAATAGCCAAATCATGAACCTCACATAATTGCTTAAAGTTGCATTTCAATTACACACATGTTGTTAGTTGCCCGAAGAATCAAGGTAAAACCGCAAAACTCTTTTGAAATGCTTTTCCTTTGTTAAACTTGGAATGATCTTTGAGGTTAAATCAATAGCTATTTGAAACCATTCTTAAAAACATTTTAAATTCATAGAGTCACCCTCAAAGTGTTCTTGAGTCTTTCTTTGCTTAAGGAAATCTTAAGACATGACTTGTTGGTCCTTGTGACTAGATGAGGCTTAGACAAACCTATCATCATCGCATGGCCGAAATATGCATTCTTAGAATGCTACCATTATCCAACTTTGTTTGTGATATTTGGGCAAGTCTTTGAGCTCTAGGATTCTTAGGTGATAACACAATAATAAACAAGCCATGCACTTAGTTTTACATCTTTGTTATAAAATAAAGTGAGAGCATGAAATAAATATGAGATGCAACCTCTTATTATCTTCAAAGATTAAGTGACAACTTGTAATATAGATATGGAATGCAAGCTTGGAAATTTAAACATGAGAATGCAAGTTCATTTATTCATTCTTGAGAACTTAGTGATGACATTGGAAGTAAATATGATGTGCAAGGCATAAACTTAAACATGGATGCAAGTCCATTTTTATTTTCTTTACTAGAGCTCCTTCAAGACTTTAAAGGAATATAGATTTATCCCAACACATATCTTAGCAAAACAAAGTGAGCTTTAGAGTTCTTTGTGCCAAGGTTTCAAAGAGAACCTTATGGCTTGAACTTCATCATCAAGCTCAAGGAAATGGATTAGGAGATGAACACCAACACTTTTTGAAACCAATCATAAAGAAAACTACTTTAACATATACTTTTAAAGGAAATGAAAACCAAAATCATTGAGGGGAAGAACATAAGAACCGAAATCTTGAGCAAGGAGGAAATAGGGAAACCAAAAACTTGTTTAGTTCAAAATCAAGCCTTTGAGCTTTAGAGGTTTAATTTGTGATGGATTTACAACCAACACATAAAATCCTCATCATCAAGCCATTATTCCATCATTATCTAGGCCATAAGGCCGAATACACAAAGAGAAAAGGAAAAAAGAAGAACCAAATGAAAAGCTTGAAAACAAATGAAACCTTCAAGTTTTAGAGGTCTAACATGTGATGGCTTTGCAACCAACACTCAAGAACCTCATCATTAAACCTTGATCTCACCATTATGTAGGCCATAAGGCCGAAATGCTTAAAGAAAGGAAGAGAAAATCGAAATGAAAAGTGCAATAGAAAGGTTCATCCATTCAACATTTTGAGCTAATACAACTCATCAAAGCATAGAAATGAGTTTAGAAACAACACCCTACCTAGTTTGGTTTGAAGAAGAGGAAGAGAGCTTGGTTTCTTTGAATGAAATGAGAGAAAATCTTCTTGAAACTTTGAGGTAGAATTTCGGCCAAGGAGGAGGAAATGAGAAGTTCTTTGAGCTTAGGAAAACCTCAAGTGTGTAAGTGTGTGTGAAGGGTTTTCCAAGCATGCTTATTTATAGAGGAAATGAAGCTCATGGATGGACAAGAGAGGAGGAGTGGCTACGGTTTTCAAAGGGAGACAAGGAAGGAAAAATCATTTTCTTGGCTTGTGGGTTCAAGGTAAGTGTAGGAATTTGTGGAAGTATGTTTTGTTGTGTTTTCTATGCATGGAGCCTTGTGTAAAAATTTGAATAAATGGGATAATGGGGGACAAAGAAGCATTAAGCCACCATGTTTTAAGGAGGTGGGATTGTGTCATCCAATGTGTTGTATAGGTGTAGGTAGGGGTATCTTTGCAATTAGGGAATTTGCAAGTAAGGGCTTAAGTGAAATAATAGGCGATTTGGGTGTTTTTAAGCAATTTTAGGTTCTAACCAATCTTAATAAATTATTTTGACTCTAGATTAGTAATTAAAATTTACTAGTCTTTAATTAGAGCCTAACATTGCTTAGGTTTTGTTAAACAAGTCGAAAGCTCAAAATGCACAAAGCCGGGCAAAATGGTAATTTTTAAAACGGCCCTGGGCACCTGGGCTTAATCAATTGTCAAACATGGCTTAAAAACATCTTTTAAAACATCTTAGTGAGGTTTGGGCTTAGTTGGCATGCAAATCAAGTTAAAACAATCGCAGGGGCATTTTGGTCATTTACACATCTGGGAAAATCCTGTTACAATTCGTATATGGACCCTGGACATTTTGATCATGTTGGAAGGTTGGACATTTATTTTGGTTGTGATAATATAGGGCCTTGGTTTGATTTTGGTTGTTGATGGGTTTGAGTCTTTGATTTTGGGGTTGTTTTGCTTGTGTACGTGTGAATTGAGAATTGAAGAAGAGTATGGTGTATGCATGTGCATATATGATTTTGTGAGACCAAAATAGAGGAATATGAAATTTAGGCAATAACAATAGGAGAGCACATGACTCCTTACTTCCGTTTTTCTTCTTCTCCTCTACTCTCCAGAATCTCACTCTTTTTCTTCGTTTTGTTTATCGCTAATGTATGAAAGCCTCTTCATTACTCCTGTGGTTTTTCTTTTAAAAAGGGAGATGGTAACATAAAGTGAATGATCTTGTTTAATAATCAATAATTTCATGCTTCAATCTTGCCCATCATTCTCATTCTCTGTCTTGGCAGGATGCTAATTGTTGTAGTGATAGGGAATGTAGGGAATGGGAAAGAAATATTATTAAGCTTGAGCAGGATGATAGAACGACAAGTGTGGACAGGTGTGGAAGAAGAACATCATACTGCATGCATATCATTTAAGAAATTTCATATAAAATTTAACGATGTATGCCCATAACAGCATGATATAGTGTCATGTGTGTGCTTTTAGTTCACTATTTTTATATTATTTGTATAACTTGGCAAGGAATTAGGACAATAACTAGTTTATAGTGTCTTAATAAAAAGTTCCATCAGTCAACAATTATAGCCATAAATATAAGAGAATATATGTCACTATTCTAGTACTGAGTGAAACTGGTATGCTATGATCATCATAATCACACACATATGCCAAAGCATGCCTTGTGATGAATATGTTTAATATATATATATATTTACAATAGCAATCTGTAACATCCAAGTACAATTTCATCCTTAAGTCATGATATCATACTCGAGAGTTGTTACTTATTAATTTGCGTTTCTTAAATATCTATAGCAAGATTGATCAAGTGAGTAGTAACTAATTCGTGGTTCTATTAAATATATACAACAAATAAACAAAACATTTATTTATTTCATAAGTAAGTACAAAATGAAGCTCTTCTATGAGCTTGAATACATACATGTTTTCTACTTTGTTTACAAACATATACACACCACTAAGTACAACATAATAAAAATACTAACTACTCGCGATCCGATTCCTTTAGTATAGCAACCTCGTAGTCCTCTGGATCAACCTGGAGGTGACATGGAAACACACACACGTAGGGTGAGATTACAAATTCTAGGAGGGCAACTCCCAATTACACAATCATAAATGTCATTGTCATTGCCCCAGCCACTTTGGTTTATTAGGAAAATGTGATCATACAACATATATCAAAGATTCATTTTAAAGTTAAAAAAAAAACTAATTTTCCAAGTGGATTCCTTTTATCCTTCACTCACTTAATGCACATGTATCATAATGTCTCAATTAATAGTAATTCATCTCAAGCAGACAATTCAGAGTAACCTGAGTATGCATATAATACATGCAGTGAACTTATCTCATCCCTCTCATTTGCCTTTGACAAGTTGAAAAGGATCTTATGTTTCATTATTTGCCCTTAACAAGTCAAAGAGGATCTCATGTTTCTTTATTTGCCCTTGACAAGTCAAAGAGGATCTCATGTTTCTGGTGGCTATAGAACTTAATTCAATATATCATTCACTTTTCCGTTTCCCAAATGCATGCATAAGCCATATGTAGGCATTCATTCACAGGATAATTTCAATCAAGCCTCATAAACCACTTTTCAATTCCTCTAACATGCATTTATGTGTCACAAGTCACATGGCCAAACATTTAATATCAAGTATTCATGTCATACCAGAACCAAAATGCCATTACATTATCAATTCAAGTCTTTGGTTTTTCCACATAATGATAGATTTCACATGTTCAAAGCACAATTTATTTGCACATAAAACCATCAAATTAGAGGCTATAAAATTTCTCAATGACATCAATATGTCCATAAGGTCCTGTAAAATTTCAGAGTAAAAGAGTTCTCTAAGTATAATAACAAAATTCAACAATTTTAGTGGTCAGAGACCTCCTACTTGTTTAAACCAGGTTTCACAATTTTTAACCCTTGCAAATGATTGAATTAGTTCAAAAGAAAAATCAGGGGTATACTTCGAGATGTTTAAAATATCCTGTAAAAATTTCAAAGTATAATTCAATTATTTTTTATGCTAATAAAATTAGACAAATTTATAGCTTCTGTTCCAAAATTTCAGGCAGCATCTATACCATTTTGGTTATTGATTTTTTCAAGCATTAGGAGTCATAATCAGAGCTCAAAAAATTTTTTGGAACTAGCTTAGGATGTTGGTTTCAACATATATCTTTTCTAGCTCATTAAAATACCCACAATTTCTTCAAAAAATTCATGATCTGCTGCCAGGACAAACCGAAAATCCAGCAGCAAGGTTCAAATCTCTTTTCACAAAAGTGATTTCTAACTTCATCCAACCACACTAAAAAAATTAATACATCAATATACCTATTATCAACCAATGTAATCATAAATTTCTGACCAATACCCATCAGAAATGTTTAGCATAAATTTGGAAAGAAGAGGCCAAAGAAAACCCTACTTTGGTGGCTTTTAGAGATCTTGGCTTCAAGGATGTTCCAAGATTGATCTTGCTCACTTTAAGGCCACCAAATCAACATCAAACCCTCCCTTAGGTAGTGAGGAAGTGAGACATCAAGGTGAGAAATGGTGAGGAAATGAAATTCCAATCGGTTTTGAGATTATGAGGAGTAGAACAAGTTTTGTGAAAGGATCTTGGTGTTTTAGTGACTTTGAGTTAAGGTTTTGCAAGCTTGAAGCTTGTTAATGGAGGTTTGAGAGGAAGAACAATGGAAGGGCTGTGTTTTCAGCCTCTTGGCTGAAAATGATTGAGTGGTGGTGATAAGGTTTGGTGCTTTTACTTTATTTGGTATTAAATGTAGTCAAAATGGGTATTTTTCCTTTTCCAAAAAGAAATAATGAAATGGATGGCTAAGATTTGGTTTGTTGGTCAAAGAATGAATCTTAGCCATCCACTTGACTCAAGATGAGTGGCTCACTTTAACTTGGGGAGCAAGTAGCTTTTTCTGTTAAAACCGCATATTGAAATTTCACCAAATGGGTAAAACACTATACCCGGTAATTAAACATTGCCCGAAAATTAAATCTAGGTATAAATTCTCATTCCTAACTATTTCTAACCTCAACCTTCTCTTTTACCCTGCATTTGGTCCCAATTTAGGGTTTCGCTTCCAACGGGCTGTGGGGTCCGCAATGTTACTATTCACCTCGGCCCGAAATTTTTTTTTTTGAGGTCCGTTGGGCCACCCTCATTGTTGCTAAACTTCAGATTTTTGAAATTACGACTAATAAATCTCAAATTAATTTTTAAATAATTTTTAAGGTGTTACATTACCACTCACTTTAAAAGAATTTTGCCCTTAAAATTCATTTGAAAACTATTTCAAAAGATAATTTTCATTAATCAAATGAGCAATCCACACACATGCAAACAAAAGACAACAATTGAATCCTAACGTTTTACCGCGGATTGGATCTTCAGGAGGTGGTATCATTTAACCCGAGGACGAGGCAGGAGTGATCGCCTGTTAGAAGGCACAGCAAGGAGCGGCTCTTGCCTCCAAGCGGAGGGGTACATGAATGAACCGATTACACACTCAAATGAGAGGGATCTAGTCGATAGGTATGGGACTACACGATTAAGGAAGGCTTATATGAATTGATTGGTATTACCTATGCCACAAAGATGTATCTTTCTTTTCAGGAGCCCATCACAAAAGAACTCCAGGTGAGCGTGCTTGACTTGGGGTAATTTTGGGATGGGTGACCTCCTGAGGAAGTTTTCCAGGAAGCGTGTGAGTGAGGACAAAGCATGCTAAAAGACCTGTGTTGGTTTGGGGACAGCGTCAATCCATAAAGCAGGAGGGGATGTTATAATAGAAGCCCGCACAAGTGATAGTGTAACACTCCACTAATTACTATATTCTACTCAAGTATTGACATAGTAATTAGTAGCGTATTACTTACATCTGGAACCCATACTAGTCAAAACATAGGAATAAAGAAACTTTGATACATATGTTGCTACAACCATATTCACATATATAAACATCATGTCTCAGTTAATCGATATATATACATCATAAAAGAAAGCCAATGAAACAACCCCTAACTAGTCAAGAACTCTGTCGAATGAGGCTAGTCCCCCTACCTTATACCTAACCTTGAATATTTAGCTCGAAAAATGTCATATAGATAAAACGAGCAAAAGAAAACTAATAGTACATCGTCAGGCTGTAAAGCCTTAACACTATACTACTGCTATGTACATGCCAATGGTCTCCGAAGATCTTGCCTCCTCCTATAGGAAGCGTTGGCCATCGCGTGATGACCTCGCCTCCACCTGGCGTCAGGCCCGAGAAGGGTCCAAGTTGAAGAGGAGGATGAAGAAACGTGTGCATATGCCCGGTGTGCTGGTGGAGCAAGTGGAACCTAAAATACATCAGGGTGCGCCATATGGAGAGGCACTCCGTCAGGGGAAAGGGGTCAAATCTGCGCAAAATCGACGTACTAAAGGAATGGTCGAAAAACATATACGCGAAACTGGAGTAACCTATGGCTTACAAAGAGTCAAGTGCCTGTTGTCCGCCACACCCATTGTGGCGAGTCAAGGAAGAATACCAGTGATGGCATCTGCTGAATCTAAGTAATACAATACATATAGCTATAGGGGTGAGAATACTATAAAATTCTAAGTAGGGTATTTCCCCAGACTATACAAAATACAGAATAAGGAATTTATGCATATAAAGATCGTAAGCATCAATGCTAAAATATATGGGTTATGGGAATTGAGAATGGCACCATGAAATCAATCATTTACTATTATTTGCAACCATAGGTTCAATTCCATGCATTTTCCTCAATTTGTCAACATAGGGAAGGCCTAATTCCACATAGAGCTGCATCTACAGTTACTAAATTTCACAGAGGACAATAGACTGCGGACACGAGCTCATTCCTATTGTGATCATCGGACTTCAATTTTTTCCATTTCGAATCACACACAGTTCTATTTCTAGCCGATTCATATACCGACTTATAAATTTTCTAGGGAAGTCCTTATTTTTTCCTTCCCTCTCTATTCCATTTAGGCCTTGTTTATGTTTTTCCCATATGTTCAAACATGCAACAGGAAATTTATACATACCATTTCTGTACTTTCTCACATAACTGCATTATGTACTTCTTTTTCCTTTCTCAAAACATGTTTACCTTACAAATAGGTATTCAATTATATTAGAGGTTCCTTTATGTCTCATGAAATAGTAATTGAAATAATCAGCATGGATTCATATACCATAGACTTGGAATAGGGATCATACTATCATAAATTTTCAACCACCCTTACATTCCAGCACCTTGGCAGGATTACTGTTTAGGTACAACTTTTAATTGTCATAACAAATGGCCATTTCAAGAGCCACAAATATTCTACATGACACTTCAATGTGTCTAGAATAACCTGTAAAAATTTCAAGGCAAACAGAGCTCTATAGCTACTTCATTAAATGTACAAATTTAGTAGTCAGGGGCCACCAATTCAAGCTATACCTGAGTTCCCAAAATTTTTACCCCTAGTAATTGATGGAATCAAGGCACAAGAAAATTTACAGTGATACTTAAATATGTAATAACTTCGTGTAAAAATTTCATGAGCTAATTCAATCAATTGCTATGATAATAAATTCGAAAAGTTTATTGCTTCCGTTTCAACAACCAAGACAACATTATCATATTTCGGTTCTTGATTTTTTTGAGGCAGTAAACTTTAAAATCAACACCCAAGAAAATTCATGTAGTTAGTTTGAGATGTTAAATACAACATATAATTTTTATAGCTCATGAAATTACCCACAACTATACTAGAAAATTCGTGCATAATTACTACTTGCAGGACAACTAAGAATCCAGCAGCCTAGTCACAATTTCCCTTGAGAAAAACCCTTTTAACCCCATCCAAACACACCACAAAAATTCAAACATCAATATCAATATATTATCCATCAATACAACTAGAAATTTCAGACCTACGTCATGCCAAAACAGATCAGAAAAATTTGACAAGAAAAGGAAGCAAAAACCCTACTTTGAGTAGCCTAGTAGCTCCTTGGCTTTAAGATTGTCCATGCTTGCTTCCTTCTCCTCCAAAGCTCCCAATCCAACTTCAAACCCCTATGATATCAGTGAGGTATGAGGTACAAGACTAGGTTTTGATAAGGAATGGAAATTTTGTTTGGTTAGATTGGTAGAGAATTAGGTGTAGAACAAGTTTAATGAAAGAACTTTGAGGTTTCAACAACTCTAGGCTAGTGTTTTTGGGCTTGGAACTCAAGAACAAGCTCTTGAGGACAACAATGGTAGCTGATCTCTTCTCTCCCTGGCTGGCTGAATTTTGATGTGTTTTAGGAAGAAAATGTGACTAGGCTTCTTATAATTAATGCATGGTGGATATTTAGTAAAGTAATCATTATTTATGTAATAAAGTAAATGGAAGGCTAGATTTAATCTTGGATTCCAAGATTAAATCTTGGCCTTCCACATGTCTTGATTAGATAGATATCATCCATTTGTGGTGATGGAATATCTTTTGCTAAAAATCACACACCGAAATCTCATCGAATGGGTAAACACCTACCCATATAACCCATATTGCCGAAAATTAATTCTAGGCATAAAATTGTCATTCCCACACATTTCTGACCTTATCCTCATATTTACCTAGCTTCGGGCACCTTTGGTTCTAATCTTTAGCTTCCGGGTCTGCCCTGCTTATTGCCCACAAAACATATTCATTTTTTTTTTGTGCTCACTCATAGAGTCGTTCTCATCACAACTGCATTTAGAATCTTAATATTCCCATTAACCATTCTTCAATCAATTTCTAAAGAAAAGAACCAGGATGTTATATTACCACCCACCTTAACAAAAATTTTGTCCTCAAAATTTCATACCTGGAAACAATTCTGATAATCTTTCTTCAGGGTTGACTCTAACTCCCATGTGAAATCTTCATTCCCTGGCCCACCCCAAGCTACTTTTACTAGCTGCACCCATTTATTCCTCAGTTGCCTGACTTCTCTATCCACGATCTTAGCGGAGATGTTTGAAATGTTAAGTCATCCCGTAACTATAGATTCGAGTTCAATGACAAGGGTTGGGTTTGGGTGATACATTCTGAGTTGAGATACATGGAAGACATCATGAAGATTGGATAAAGGTGGGGGTAGGGCTATTTGATAAGCAGCGACCCTATTCGTTGAAGGATTTGGAAAGGGCCTATAAACCTAGGTGACAACTTTTTGACCTTTAAAGCTCTACCTACTCCCAGTGGGTGTGACCTTCAGGAATACATGTTCTCCCTCCTGAATTCTAAAGGCTTTCTTCGTTATCCGCATAGCTCTTTTGATGACTCTGTGCGCGAGGATTTTATCCTTGATTTTCTGGATTTGTTCCGTCGTCTGATTAATTAGATTCGGGTCCCAACAACCTTGCTTCCCCGAATCATACCAACACAATTTAGACTTACATTTCCTTCCATATAAAGCTTCATATGGGGCCATGCCAATACTAGCATGATGGCTATTATTATAAGCAAACTCCACCAATGGGAGCAATTTATCCCAACTTCCCTTCTGCTCAATTGCACATGCTCTGCATATCCTCCAAAGTCTGGATGGTGCATTCGGTTTGTCCGTCCCATTTGGGTGATAAGTCGTACTTAAACAAAGTTTGGTTTCAAAGGCCCTTTGGAAAGCTCCCAGGATCTTGAAGAAGTGGGGATCTCTATCAGAAACTATTGAAGAATGAATACCGTGTAGTCTCACTATTTCTTGAATGTACAAAGAAGTTAACTTGTCCAGAGGATAATTAGCTTTGATGGGTAGGAATGAGAGACTTAGTCAATCTATCCACTATAACCCATATAGCGACATGACTTGATGATGTCCTTGGTAAACCCATGACAAAGTCCATAGAGATACTTTCCCACTTCCATTCTGGATCTCTAAGGGTGTAAGGTCCCAGCGGCTTTTGGTGTTCTATTTTGATTCTTTGGCAAGTTAGGTACTTCCGAACAAACTCCATTATATCTTTCTTTATCCCGGCCACCAAAACATCCTTTTAAGATCTGCATAAATTTTACTAGTTCCAGGGTGTATGGTGAAATCGCCTCTGTGCCTCCTTTAAAATCTCAATCCTAAGATTACCACTTGCAGGTACAGAGACCCTCCTTGTATCTCCATATACCTCGTTGGTCTTGAGTAAATTCTGCAACTTCTTGGTATGAACTAATTTTAAATCTCTTGAAGCTCTTGGCCTTTGGTTGTGTAGCCAAAATTTGTTCTTGGAACTCGCTTTACTCTGATCTAACCTAACACCACACCTTCAAGGCTCAAATACGTACCCAGGAGAGCTTCTAAAGCCATCTACTAGTTCCGTTTCCTTAATCATCATGCATGATACACTCAGGGACTTCCTACTCAATGCATCAGCCACAACGTTTGCTTTGCTTGGATGGTAATTCAGACTAACTCATAATCCTTGAGGAATTCCATCCACCGTCTCCCTCATATTCAACTCTTTCTAATAAAAGATATTTTAAACTTTTGTGATCAGAGAAGACATTGAATTGTACACCATAAAGATGGTGTTGAAGGTTTTAGAGCAAAAACCACAGCTGCCAGCTTCAGGTCATGTGTTGGCAGTTCACCTCTGGGGTTCAACTGCGAGAGGCATAAGCAACCACATTTCTATGCTATCAATACACACCCTAAGCCTTTGCTAGAAGCATCGCAATAAACCTCGAAGGGTTCAAGTGGATAGGTAGCACCAGGATAGGAGCCATAGTCAACTTTTGCTTCAACTCCTGGAAGCTACTTTCACACTCTGGTGTCCACTTAAATTGAGCGTTCTTTCGGTCAACTTTGTTAAAGGTAAGGCTAGCTGGAGAAACCCATAATAAATCGCCTATAATACCCAGCTAACCCTAGGAAACTTTGAATCTCCGTCACTGTTAGGTCGTGCCAATGAAGTACTCATTCTACTTTGCTGGGATCTACGAGACTCCTTCTCATGATACCACATGACCAAGGAACTTAACCTCTCCCATCCAGAACTCACACTTTGACAATTTAGCATATAACTTCCTCTCCTTTAGGATTTGTAACACAACCCTAAGATGCTCTGCATGTTCCTCTTCTGTCCTTGAATAGATAAGTATGTCATCTATAAAGACAACTATGAATTTATCCAAGTACGGGAAAGATTTGTTCATATAATCCATGAATACTAGGAGCATTGGTCAACCCAAAAGACATCACTCTATACACATAATGTCCATATCGAGTTCTAAAGCAGTTTTGGGAATATCTTCGTCCCGAACTCAAATCTCATGGTAACCCAATCTAAGATCAATCTTTGAAAAACACTTGCCCCACGTAATTGATCCATTAGGTCATCAATTCTTGTAGAGGGTACTTGTTCTTGATCGTCACCTTATTCAACCTTCCATAGTCCACACAAAGCCTCATGCCCCCATCCTTCTTCTTTACTAGAGAACAGGGGCTCCCCATGGAAAGGCACTTGGTCTAATGAAATGTTTCCCTAGTAGCTCTTCAATTCTAAGGGGACATCCTATAAGGATCATTTGAAATGGCTGTTCTGGACCAACTCAATGGAGAATTCGACTTCCTCTTGGGCGACAATTCTAGAATATCAGCTAGGAATACATCTGATACTCCCTCACCACTGGAATCATACTCACTTCATGGTTGCTTTCCATTTCACTAGCCGAGAAGAGAACATATTCCTTACGGTTCGCCTTACTAGGGTTAAGTGTCACTAGGTCTAAGTAAAAACACTACCAAAAAAGTGCTGCTTAGCGACGCTTTTTATCGCCAGGAAACGCCTATTTTCCATGTTTACCTTATTTCATTGGCTACCAAATTGAATTATTCAGGTTAATTATGGATGTGAGGCGGTTTATGATTCACGGCTTTAATTTATATTATCGTCTGAATTGAAAAGAAAGTGAAATATTTAATATTTGTTATGTATAACCTAATTGGAGCAGTTTCCCTATCTCACACTCTCACTATTTCACTCTCAAAGTCCCCTTTCTCATTTTCCCTTTCTCAGCGCGCTGCCTCAGGCCGGGCTCCATTTAGCGATGCGGCGTCCTCATCCAGTTTCGCCAGCTCGCGTCGTTGGTCTCAGGCAGCCTCCATCAGCGACGCCATCTGCATTCAGGAACAGCCACCATCTCGTTCAAGGAAGTGACCTCATGGTTTCCGTTAGGGATGTGGCCTTGCACCTCCGTTTAGGGACACACCTCTTCATCTTCGTTGAGTAGCATGACCTCGGAGGTAGTTGGAATCGATCTTGGAATCAATGTCTTGGTGCGGGGAAGAACATACCCTGTTATGGCCTCACCTTGGTGCCTCGCGACATAAAGCCTAACAAAGAGGGCTCCCCTTATCAGGTCAGTGTATGTTATTTTTCTACATTTAGGATCAGTTCCATAAATTTGATTTTACTCATGCAAATTGGGGCAACAGCCTCCTTGAGGAGCTTGCTAAGGATGGATTGTTGGAAAATCATGAGCTTCCTAAACCCTTTAAAAGAAAAAAGTTGGGGCCAGTTAGTTTTTTAATCCTAGGAGACATGTAACTGGGATTCAATCTCTGACACATAGTTTTCCACAATATGCATGTTTAGAGTTTAGACCTGAGACATGGAGAGTGCATGAGTTCCCTTTTTCAGTTGTAGTAGTTCTGGTTTTCCTTTTTTGCTTGCTTTGTACTTCATAA
Organism: Dalbergia oliveri; assembly: GCA_030441495.1. Taxonomy (NCBI): domain Eukaryota; kingdom Viridiplantae; phylum Streptophyta; class Magnoliopsida; order Fabales; family Fabaceae; genus Dalbergia; species Dalbergia oliveri. The sequence continues at coordinate 551,305 of JAMLFY010000017.1, forward strand.
TTCCAAGGGAATTGAAGATCAACAACGAGAGGAAAAAAAGGTAAAAAAGAAAATGAAGAATTGTGTTATTCAACTAGTTCAACGCCATCTACTCATAGGGCATCTAGTTCTATTTGATCCCACCATTTACATGATCAAGAGCGAGAGGATGATTTTAGAAGGTGAAGATGTTGGTTCATTTGATGAATATGTAGACGATCTTTTTGCTACATCTGTGACACTACTTCTAGCAGGAGTAGGAAGAAAAGTTATTGGGTTGTTAACATTGTTGGTAAAAAATTTCTTTCTAACTTTGACTATAATGAATTTTGTTTGATGGGTTAAAGTTTTTGGAGCTTCAAATTTGAAACCTTTTGTGCATGAATTTGTAAAATTGCTAGTTATATTGTTTTTTCCTATTTATTTTGTAAAGTTGGTAAGTTAAAGGTTATACTTGTTTCAGATGAGCTGGATGACACAACTAAAGAAGCACGATACATGGTACAAGATGTTTGGTCAATTCCTAATGGTAGAAAGATTATAGTTCCATGCAATGAGTTTGGGCAAGCCATAGGCAATGCAGGTGGCCTTTTAGGTGGCTTCTTAGGAGTTCTGGAAGTGATTTTAATAAATTTCCCATTTGCTACATCTCTTGGCGTAAGGTTCCCAAATCATATAAGGACACATGTATAATGGCATTATACAGGTAAACAAATTTATTCTTCCATGTCTTTTGTAATCTCTTTGTGACCTTGATACTAATGTCTTTGATTTCGTATGTAGAAGAAATTTCATATAGTAGATAATCGACTCAAGAATAATATCATGAAACGTCTCAGGAAAGTATGGAAAGATACTAGATATAGCTTGTTTCGTGAATTCTATAATAGCACTTTGAGCATGGAGGAAAATATTGCAAAGTGACCTTCTAGAATTGATGAAAACCATTGGAGATGGTTCATTGAGTATCGCTTGAACGAGAAAACCCAGGTGACATATCCTAATTCGCTCTTGCTCATTAGATTTGTTTCAATTAGGAGTCTAATTATGATTGTTTTCAATATTGAACTTCTCTTAGTGTTTGGATTTGAGACTTTTCTTGTCTATGTTGCACCCAATTTGTTATGAGCAGAAAGATAGTAGTAGTAAGAAAGATGCCTTTGACTTTGAGCAAAAGTTCTTCATTCTGTATGTAATCTGTGCTTATACCTATTGTTGTTCTTGTTCTGAGTGCTTGATGCTATTGGATGGAGATATTGTAAAGGGTATATATAGAGATTAATTTCCTCAATCCTTTTTTTTTGGCTTTCCTCTTACTTAGTAAGTACTACGAGGAGAAAGAGATAATTAATGCCTATCTTTGATCCTTGATCTCTTTGTTTCCGTTTTTTGCATTGATACTTTTGGCGTGTAATTGTATTCTTGGTTATGCAATAATAGGACATATGCAAGAAAAATGCTGAAATTCGAAGAAGCAATTATACACCCACACAGGTGGTTCAAAAACCATAGCAAGGAGAAAATATGAAGAGGTGATTAATGCTTTATTTGACTTAATTGTTCAATTCTTTTTGTTTAATTATTGACTATATGTAAATAATGACATATAGGAATGACAACGTGGAAGCAACATTAGTAGAGGAGAGTTATGGGTGATGTTGCACAAGAAAAAGGATGGTTCTTACATTCACGATGATGCTCAAGTCATTGGTGTAAGTATTGTATTAATTAAAGTAGTCATACCTTTATTGGTTTCAGAAAAAAGTACTTACTTTTAATGTTTAATGGATAAAATCTTATATGTATAGGAAAAAATTATGAATATTGAGCATGAAGATGATTCTTCTAAGGGATTTTCACAAAATGATTCACTTTCTCAAGCTATAGGGAGGAGCACTCCTGCCAAGTTTGAGGTGTGGGTTATGGGCCATGTCCTACTCAAGTCTTTGGTCAAACTGCATGTTCAAATGCACCTGTTGATCATGGATTAGATATGAATGAGATGAAGTCTGAATTAGAAGCTTCTCATTGAAGGTGCAAAATCTGGAATCAATGATTGAAGCAGAAAAATTAAGAAGACAAGCAATTGAGGGAGCTGTTAAATACATGTTGCAAATGCAAGGAAGCAACTTGCCACCTGAATTAGCTGCTTTGATTAATGTGATGGTACGTATTTTAGAACTTTTAAAATTAATTAGACTGGGTTTGGTATTTGTGTTGTATAAAATTGTGTACATGACACTAGTGAAAAAATTGTTACAATTTATCTTCTATTCATAATTTTAGGCCCCAGATGAAGGGAGTGCACCAATTTCACCAGGTGTAAGACCTTCCTCAGCTATTCTTGATGTCAACACCATGATAATCATTCCAACCGAAGTTCAAAATGAGTACATCATAGTAGTTGTGACTTGAGACACTCTTTTTTATGTTATGCTTTTTTGCCTTTCACTTTTTTGAGACACTTGAATATGTTTAACTATTATTTAATATTATGTTATGACATTTGATACACGCATTCATTGTTTAAAAGTTGAAGAATTTCTATGCAACTTTCCTTTTTGTTCATGAATATTGATCACTGGTGTTATATAGGTTAACAATTAGTGCTTTTGACTTGTATGCTTTAAAATAAAATATTGAAGAGCGAAAAAATTTTAAAAAAAGCGGTTAACAATTAGCCTTTTACCCTTTGAAGCCCAGGAAAGGATCAACCAACATGCACCGAGCTGTTTCGCGGTTCATAAACCGCTAGGAATTCCGGTTACAAACCGCCAGGACTTGAATTTACGCTGTCCAAATCGCCACTAAATATAATAATTTGGCGGCAACCATGCATTTTGCGGCGGTTTGTAACCGCCACTAAAGTTAGAAAACCGTTGCCAAATGATCTTAAGTCCCAACCATTAGAAAGGTTTTTGCGGTTTTAAACCACCGCTAAATATGCAAAAATCACGCCTAAACCGTCGGGAAACCTAATTTGGCGGCGGTCATTCCAGCGATTGCTCGAAACCGCCTAAATGGTTTAAGGATGCCATTATCTGGAGTTTCCGCTAGTAAATGTTTTGTGGTGGTTTAAAACCGCCGCTAAAAAAAACTGCGTACATCCATTTTTTTTGGTAGTGAGAGAATAAGGAACCATAGGGATAGAAGAAGATATAGGAAGAAATACAGCATACTAGTTAGACAATGTAAAAGCACATAATTTGGTACCAACCAATCCATACCTAAAATCACTTCTAAACCAGATAAAGGTAGGCAAAACAATTAGCAGGAATTCTTAGTATTTATAAGAAGAGAAAGGCTCATGCATGTTGACAAGTCCTAATAGGACCCGCAGGAGGGTGGATACGAGAAGGTCATATGATAACTCAAACATAGGTAATCCTAACCTTTGTACACAGTCATAGGATATGAAAGAATGAGAGGCACTCGAATCATACAATATGTCTAAGGTATTTCCATTTATTTCACACTTACCTCGGATCAGATTCGGAGAATTGAGAGCTTCCTTGGCACTCACAGCAAAATGCGCCCTTGTTGTTGTGGCCTAGGGGCGCGAACTTTCTTGTTGGGGCATTCAATATTTTATGTCCTGGTTTCCCAGTTTAAGCACACAATTTACACCGCCCAACACGGCTTGTTCCCGTGATATTTCCTGCATTTAGGGCACCCTTGTCTTATCTCCTTAGGGATTGAAGCGCTTTCCTTTATTATTGTTGTTATTAGGTGGAAATCTCCCCCTAGGCTTGGTGCACAGGCTTGAATTGGGGCCTTTGGGTGCTAGTCCTCTCCTAGCATTATTTTGTGTATACTTGAAACTTGTAAGCTTCTTATTAGATTCCTCACAATTGACACTTATTCACCAAAGTAGGATAGTCTATCTCAAGAGGCTTAGCCTTCAATGTCTTCATGTAGACCCCCTTCGTACTTCATGCATTTCCAAGCTTCATCTGGGTCGTGTTGATAAATCATAGAAAACTTGCAAAGCTCTTCAAACTTGATGTATTCGGCTACACTCATAAGTCCTTGTTTAAGAGCCATGAATTCTAACTCTTTTGCATTTCTTACAGAAGGGAAATACTTATGATAGAAAGGCTCCTTAAAGATATCTACGTACCTCTGTCGGAAGCTTCAAATAATCCCCTAGTACCAACCAACTAGAATTTTGCATCCGCTTCTAGCATGTAGGTGGCATAAGCTACCTTCTAATTTCTGTGAGGGAGAATGAGAAAATCTTTTCCATTGCCTTGATCCACTCTGCCTTACAGGGGTTAAAAGCTCCTAAAGGGCTGGGGTTTGCTTTTCTAAACTCAGGAAATTTCTAGCATTCCCCATCCACTTCATTTCCTTCCGATTGCCAACCGGGTTCCGCTCCTCATTGCGGTTTAATCTTTCCATCATTCGATTGGCAATTGCAGCTTGTTCTCTCATTGCCAGCCATCTCATGAAAGGTATTCATCATTTCTGTCATTGCCGCTCCACTCCTAGTTTGCTGATTTGAAGTCATCGATTCCTATCACACAAAACAAAATATTGAGTTGATTAGGCTCAATGCCAAGCTAAGTGTGCTAGTAACCCACAACATTACTAACCATGTCATACACACATATAAGCATATATACATCATATTGCATGACAATCCCTATGGAAACATAGTCGGTCCAATCCTCAGGCTGATAGGATAGTCTGCTTATACCATAATGTAACACCCTACAAATTACTATATTCTACTTGAGTATTGACATAATTAGCGCGTATTACACATCTCTAACCCATACTAGTCGAAATATAGGAATAAAGAAACTTTGATACATATGTTGCTACAACCATATTCACATATATAAACATCATGTTCAAGTTACGATATATATACATCATAAAAGAAAGCCAATGAAACAACCCAAACTAGTCAAGAACTCTATGCGAATGAGGCTAGTCCCCTACCTTATACCTAACTTGCTAAAATATTCAACTCGATAAAAATGTCATATAGATACAATAGAGCAAAAGAAAACTAATAGTACATCGTTTAAGGCTGTAAAAGCCCTAACACTATACTACTACTATGTACATGCCAACGGTCTTAAGACTCGCCTCCTCCTACAAGAGGTCGTTGGCCATCGGCATCGATGACCTCGCCTCCACCAGGGTGGCCTTCAAAAGGGTTCGAGTCTAAAGAAGATGAAGAAACAGGTGCATCCGCCGGCAGGTGTGCTAGTGGAGCAAGTGGAAGCTCAAATACATCAGGGTACGCCATATGGAGAGGCACTCCATCGTAAGGGAAAGCGGGGTCGAAATCTGAAAATCGACGTACTAAACGGTCGAAAAACATGTATACGCGAACTGGAGTAACATGCGGCTTACAAAGAGTCAAGTGTTGGGTCGTACCTGCCACACCCATTGTGGTGAATCAACGAAGAATACTGAGTGATGGCATCTGCGAATCTAAGTAATACAATACATATAGCTACAGGGGTGAGAATACTATAAAATTCTCAGTAGGGTAATTCACCCAGATACTATACAAAATATAGATAAGGAATTTATGCATATAAATCATTCATATAAAGATCGTAAGCATGAATGGTAAAATATATGGGTTATGGAACTGAATGGCACCACTAAAATCAATCATTTACTATTATTTGCAACCATAGGTTCAATTCCATGTATTTTCCTCAATTTGTCAACATAGGGAAGACCTAATTCCACATAGAGCTGCATCTAGCAGTTACTAATTTCACAGAGGACAATAGACTGCTGGACATGAACTCATTCCTATTCGTGATCATCGGACTTCATTTTTTTCCATTTCGAATCACACATAGTTCTATTTCTAGCCGATACATATACCAACTTATAAATTTTCTAGGGAAGTCCTTATTTTTGCCTTCCCTCTCTATTCAATTTAGGCCTTGTTTCTGTTTCCCCATATGTTCAAACATGCAACAGGAGAATTTATACATACCATTTCTGACTTTCTCACATAACTCATTATATACTTCTTTTTCCTTTCTCAAAACATGCTTACCTTACAAATAGGTATTAAATTATATTAGAGGTTCCTTTATGTCTCATGAAATAGTAATTGAAATAATCAGCATGGATTCATATACCATAGACTTGGAATAGGTATCATATTATCATAAATTTTCAACCACCCTCACATTCCAGCACCTTGGTAGAATTACTGTTCTAGGTATAACTTTTAATTGTCATAACAAATGGCCATTTCAAGAGCCAAAAATATTCTACATGACACTTCAATGTGTCTAGAATAACCTGTAAAAATTTCAGGGCAAACAGAAGCTCTATAGCTACTTCAGTAAAATGTACAAATTTAGTGGTCAGGGCCACTAATTCACAGTCTATACAAGAGTTCCCAAATTTTTACCCCTAGTAATTGATGGAATCAAGGCACAGGAAAATTTAAGTGATACTTAAATATGTAATAACTTCGTGTAAAAATTTCATGAGCTAATTCAATCAATTTCTATGATAATAAATTCAGAAAGTTTATTGCTTCAGTTTCAACAACCAAGACAGCATCAGTCACATTTCGGTTCTTGATTTTTTTGAGGCAGTAAACTTTAAATCAACACCCAAGAAAATTCATGTAGTTAGTTTAAGATGTTAAATACAACATATAATTTTTATAGCTCATGAAATTACCCACAACTATACCAGAAAATTCGTGCATAATTACTGCTTAGGACAACTAGGAATCCATGCCTAGTCCCAATTTCCCTTGAGAAAAACCCTTTTCTAACCCCATCCAAACACACCACCAAAATTCATACATCAATATCAACATATTATCCATCAATAAAACCAGAAATTTCAGACCTAGGTCATGCCAAAATAGATCAAAAAAATTTGACAAGAAAAGGCAACAAAAACCCTACTTTGAGTAGCCTAGTAGCTCCTTGGCTTTAAGATTGTCCAAGCTTGCTTTCTTCTCCTCCAAAGCTCCCAATCCAACTTCAAACCCCTCTGATATCAGTGAGGTATGATGTACAAGACAAGGTTTTGATAAGGAATGGAAATTTTGTTCGGTTAGATTGGTAGAGAATTAGGTGTAGAACAAGTTTAATGAAATAACTTTGAGGTTTCAACAACTCTAGTCTAGTGTTTTTGGGCTTGGAACTCAGAACAAGCTGTTGAGGACAACAAAGGTGGCTGATCTCTCTCTCCCTTGGCTAGCCAAATTTTGATGTGTTTTTTGGGGAAGAAAATGTGACTAGGCTTCTTATAATTAATGCATGGTGGATATTTAGAGAATAATCATTCTTTATGTAATAAAGTAAAATGGACGGTTAAGATTTAATCTTGGATTCCAAGATTAAATCTTGGCCTTCCACATGTCTTAATTAGATAGATATCATCCATTTGTGGTGATGGAAATATCTTTTGGTGTTAAAAATCACACACCGAAATCTCACCAAACGGGTAAACACCTTACCCATAAACTTATATTGCCCTAAAATTAATTCTAGGCATAAAATTGTCATTCCCACACATTTCTAACCTTGTCCTCATATTTTCCTAACTTCGGGCACCTTCTGTCTCTAATTTCCAGCTTTCGGCTGTCCTACCTATTAACCACAAAACACTATTCACATTTTTTTTTTGTGCTCACTCATAGAGTCGTTCTCACTATAACTTGCGCGAGAATCTTAATATTCCCATTAACCATTCTTCAATCAATTTCTAAAGAAAAGAACTAGAATGCTACAGACAGTTTGCTCGCACTCCGCGACGGCAAAGGCCCTTGCGGCTGATTTTGGAGTCGAACTCCACGTGGCGGAGTGGCACGCACATGTGATTTTGGTCTCGCACTCCACGCCTGCATAGGCTCGACAGGCGATTTTTTACTCACACTCCACGCGGCGGAGAGGCGTGCATGGCGATTTTGGTCTCGTTCTCCACTCGGCGAAGAGGCTCACGTGGCGATAGTGGGCTCGCACTCCACGCCGTGGAGACGCTCGGAAGGGAATTTAGGTCTCACACTCCATGCAGTGAGAGAGGCTCGCACTGGCAATTTTGGTCTCGCACTCCACATGGCGGCAGAGGCTCCCCCAATTTTGGTCTTGCACTCCACATGGTGGAGAGGCCAGTGCGAGCGATTTTGGTCTCGCACTCCACGTGGCGACCGAGGCTCGCATCGTGATGTTGCTCGCACTTTATGTGGTGGAGAGGCTCGCATTGGAGAGTGGGCTTGCACACCACGCGATGGAGAGGCCGCATGGGTGATTTTGGACCGCACTCCTGAAGCGGAAGGTTCGCACAGGGATTTTGGTCGTGCACTCAACGTGGCAGCATAGGCTTGGATCTGCGATTTTGTTTTGCACTCCATGCGGTGGGAGAGGATCCCGGAGGCGATTTTGGTCACGCACTCCACATAGTGGGCAGACGCTCGTGCTTGCGATTTTGGTCATGCACTCATGCGACGGAGAGGCTCGGATCGGGCTATAGTGGGCTTGCTCTCCACGTGACGATAGAGGCTTGCACAGTGCGATTTCAGCCTCACACTCCACGCAGTGAGAGAGGCTCGTGCGGGTATAGGCTCTGCACTCCAAGCGACGGCAGAAGCCGCACGAGCGATTTTGGACTTGCACTCCACGTAGTAGCAGAGCCTCGCGCACGCGATTTTGGTCTTGCCCTCCAGACAGCAAAGAAGCGCGCACAGACGATTTTAGACTCGCACTCCATGTGGCTGAGAGCGCGCATCCTGAGATTTTGGTCTTGCACTCCACGCGACTCTAAAGGCTCACGCGGTCATAGTGGGCTCGCACTCGCGCTGGTAGAGACTCACACAGGCGATTTGGGACTCCCACTTCATGCGCCCAAAGGCTCGCATGGAGGATTTTGGTCGCGCACTCCACGTGGCAGGATAGGCCGGACTGCGATTTTAAGTCTCACTCCACGCAGCCTAGAGAATCCCGCATTTTGGTCTCATATTCCATGCAACTTGGAAAGGCTCGCATGGGCAATTTTGCTCTTGCACTCCACCAGCTGGAGGCCGCTTGGGCAATAGTGGGCTCGCTCTCCAAGCGATGGAGGATTCGTGTCTGCGATTTTGGTCTCGCACTCCACGTAGCGGGAGAGGCTCGCATCTGCGATTTTGGACTCGCACTCCACATAGCAGCGAGGTTTGCGCATCGGTCACTTTGGTTGCACTCACGCGTCTGAAGAGGCGCACACAGGCGATTTTGGACTCGCACTCCATGTGGCGGAAGGCGTACACAAGCGATTTTGGTCTCACACTCCATGCGACCAAAGGCTCACGCGAGCGATAGTGGGCTCGCACTCCACGCGGTGGTAGAGGCTCGCACGAGCGATTTTGGACTTGTACTCCACGGTAGTAGGAGGTCACGCACGCGATTTTGGTCGGACTCCACGCGGCCGGAAGAGCGCATGGGCAATTAGACTAGCACTCCACGCGCGAGGTTCTGACGGCAAGTGTGGACCGCACGCCACGTGGTGGTAAGGCCGCAAGGGCGATTTTGGTCGCGCACTCCACGCGGCGGAGATGCTCGTGCGGCGATTTTGGACTCGCACTCCACTCGGTGGCAGAGGCTCGCGCACATGATTTTGGTCTCTCACTCCATGTGGCTACACAGATGCCGCACAGGCGATTTTGGTCACGCACTCCACGTGGCGACAGATGCCCGTGAGGCAATTTCCGGCTTGGACTCCACGCAACGGGGAGAAGTTCTATTTCGGTGATTTTGGACTCGCACTCCAAGCGACGCCAAATGTCTCTGCGATTTTGGTCTCGCACTCCATGTGGAAGCAGGCTCATGCCAGCTGATTCGTATCGCACTTCATGTAGCGGAGAAGTTCACGCCTGATTTTGGTCTGCATACATGTGGTGTAAGAGGCTCGCAGGCGATTTTGTACTCGCACTCCACCAGCCGCAGAGGCTCGCCCAGGTGATTTTGGGCTCGTGTCCCACCCATCGGAGATGCCCTGTGAGCCACTTTTGACTCGCACTCCACGCAGCGGAGAGTCTGCCCGACGATTTTGGACTCGCACTCTAGGCTGCCAAAGGGTCGCTCTGTCGATTTCTGGGCTCGCACTCCACATGGCAGAGGCTCACCGCGAGCGATTTTGGTATCACACTCCATGTGGCAGGAGAGCCTCACGCTGTTGACTTTGGTCTCGCACTCCATGTGGCGTAAGAAGCTCGTGCCGGTGATTTCGTACTTGCACTCCATGTAGCAGGAGAGGCTTCTCGTTATTTTGGTCTCGCACTACACGCGACGAATCTCCATGAGGGATTTTGGTCGCGCACTCCACGCAACGACATAGGCTCACACGTAATTTGGTCTTACATCCACCCGGCAATAGAGGCACACATCGGCGATTTTGATCTCGGACTCCACGAGGTCGAAGAGGCTCATGTGGTCAGAGTGGGCTCGCACTCCACGTGGCTGGAGACGCTCGCAAGGGCGATTTAGGGCTCGCACTCACGCGACTGGAGAGGCTCGAGTGGGCGATTTTCGTCTCGCACTCCACATGGTGGCAGAGCTTCCATCGGCTATTTTGTCTCGCACTCCGCGAGGAGAAGGCCAGGATCGGGCAATTTTGGTCTTGCACTCCACGTGCGGCCGTGGCTCACACGAGCGATTTTGGTCTCGCACTCCACGTGGCGGTAGAGGCTGCACGGGCGATAATGGGCTTGCACACCAGCGAGCAGAGGTTCACACTGGGCGATTTTGGACTCGCACTCCTCGGAGGAGGAGGATCCCACATGCAATTTTGTTTTCACACTCCATGTGGTGGAGAGCCTCGCATCGGGTGATTTTGGTCTCATACTCCACGGGTGGCAAACGCTCGTGCTTGCAATTTTGGTCACGCACTCACACGGCGGAGGAGGTCGCGCAGCGAAGTGGACTCGCTCTCCACGTGGTGGCAGGAAATCTAGCAGGCGATTTTGGTCTCGTACTCCATGCGGTGGAAAAGGCTCACATCTGCGCGATTTTGCTCTTACACTCCACGCAATGGTAAAGGCTTATATCTGCCAGAGTGGGCGCTCTCCAAGTGACGACAGATGTCTGTCGTACGATTTTGGTCACTCACACCACGCGATGGTAGAGGCTTGCGCAGGCAGAAATGGCTCGCTCTCCATTCGACGGTAGAAGCTCGCATGGACGATTTTGGACCCGCACTCCATGCTGTCTGGAGACGTGCCCGAGTGATTTTCGTCTCGCGCTCCCTCGACGGAGAGGCTCACGCTGCCAGAGTGGGCTCGTACTCCACACAGTGGTAAAGGTTCGCATGTGATTTTAGACTCGCACTCCACGTAGCAGGAGAGGCTCGCGCACATGATTTTGGTCTCCCACTCCATCCTTGGCATAGGCTTGCATGAGCAATTTAGGTCTCATACTCTACGCGGTGAGAGGCTCTGCTGGATTTTGGTCTCTTACTCCACTTGGCCCAGGCTCAAGCTCGCGATTTGGTCTCGCACTCCATGCGGCTCCAGAGGCGGGCATGAGCGATTTTGGTCACGCACTCCACGCGGCGGCAGGAGCCCATGCCGGCGATTTTCGACTCAGGCTCTACCGGTGGAGAGGCTCCGCTGTCACAGTGGGCTCGCACTCTACGCGGTGGTAGGGGCTCGCACGGCGACTTTTGGTCGCGCACTCCACATGGCGGCATAGGCTCGCACGGGCAATTTAGGTCTCACACTCTACGAGTGGTAGAGGCTCGCGTTGGCGATTTTGGTCGCACACTCCACGCGGCGGCATAGGCTCGAGCTCGTGATTTTGGTCTCACACTCCATGCGACTAGAGGCACGCATGGGCGATTTTGGTCACGCACTCCACGCGGTGGAGAAGCCTATGCGGGCGATTTTTGACTCGGACTCCACGCAGCGGCAGAGGCTTGCCAGGGCGATTTTGGACTCGCACTCCAAGCGACGTCACAGGGTCGCTGGGCAATTTCCATCCCGCACTCCATGTGGCGGAAGGGGCTGGCGTGGGCGATTTTGTACTCGCACTCAACGCAGCGAGAGAGGCTCGCGTAGGTGATTTTGGGCTCGCACTCTGGACATTAGCAGAGGCTTGTGCGGGCTATACTGGGTCGAACTCTATGCAGTGAACGAGGTCCGCTGCGATAGTGGGCTTGCAGTCCATGCCCAGGAGAGGCTCCCGTCGATGATTTTGTAACACCTAACTCTTAACCTCATATGCTCGAGTCGCATTCCGTTAGTCCTTAGTTGTTACGCCTTTGTTTCAACTCTTGACTTACTTTTCTTTAAAATACGGGTAATAAAATACGACTAAATTTTTCTTTTTGAACTTAAGACTTAAAATGCGAGCCGCACATGTGCATAAATATCGACTATTAAACATAAAACATAACAACTAGATATACGTCATCATAACAACCATGAATAAACCATAGAATAATCACAACATAAATTATAATAGTATATCATAATCATAACATAACAACGATGTCCTTATAAATATAAGGACACTTATGGGTATCAATTACACCAAACAACCTTAACTAATGCAAAACAGAATGTTAATAGGGCTAGGCTAGTCTCCATGCTTCCGCTTGCCCTCTTGATTCTTACTAGTTGCCATGATTCCTATGCCCGCACCTCAAGGGAGATCACGAACATCGCATTATTCCCGTCTGGAGACAACATGGGAGGGAAAACAAAAGGGGTGAGAATACTTATACAAGATTCTCAGGAGGCTCCCCAACTTTAACACAAGTGTCATCGTCATCGCCAGCCACTTCGGGTTTCATTATGAAAGAGGTGTACATGCATAGGTTCAGTTTTAATTTCTCAAATCTTATTAGCCGAAGTGGGTTTCTTTTAGCATGAGTCTTAATGGTATGAATGCAGCATATTTTATGTATGTATGGCAATGACCGTCCACATACTCGACATGCATCACTTAATCATAAGCACCAAAAGAACAACCACAAAACATATGCATGTGCGTCTTTTACTTTATCATGAATGAACTCCTCGAGTTCCTTTCTTAACTCTTTCCATTTTTCCACTTTTCCACCCTCATCGTAGCCACCAGAATCCATCCAACATGCCGCCCGGCAATTTTTACATAGCCACCAAAACTCCAAATACACCCATCTCCTAGGAATGAGCTCACCTAACTAGCGTCGCTAGATTCATACGGGGAAAAGTAGAGGGGGAATCACATCTCTTTCTCTGGATCACCCCACAACCCTTCACTCGGGAAGTCATAATGGGATCATTTCCTCATTAACATATCTCTTTTCTAGATCACCCCGTACAACCCTTAACTCGAGAAGTCATAATGGGATCATTTCCACTTTATCTTATCTTGTATGGATGCAACATGAGCATACAACCATAATACATCATAAAACATATCCTCTATTCATGTCTCACATTCTCATGCATTTAAACATAGCGTACCACATCCATCATAGCAACATGCCACAAATACACATATAGGCTCATGTTCATGATATTAACGTATTCACGTAATCATGAGTATACCCACTCGGTCTCATTCTCACATCACACCTTCTATCTCTTGGTTTCTTATGCTTTGGCCCTTAGGGTCTTAAACTTACATTCCAATGATTTTAACTTTTATTACGGATCTTTATTACACCTAAGGGATCATTACCTATAATTTTCTCTAATGTTTATACTTACTAACATAACCAAACAGCTCTACATCTTTTGGGCAGAATTTTACCTTATAATTACGGGGTCCTAGAATCTCCGCTTTGACCCTTTCTACGTTTGTCTTTGCCTAAGGCTCTATAATCAACTCCTAAACCAATTATGAGGGATTCCTATGCACATCCACTAATTATGAACCATTCTTCTCAAGTCCAATTATGCTGGAACAGAATTTATAATTTGTGCATCTAAGTGTTCTAGAATTCACATTTTAGGTCCTATTTAGTTACTTGTTCTTTCTAACTTCCCTAAATTCGTTCCTTGCTCCACTCAAACATAATTTTACACATTTTAACACCATAAAACAGCATTTATACAGTGACCAATTGCACAAGGCATAACCAAAAACATAAGCATCATATAATCATATAATCTCATGATTTAAAAGCATATGGGTTGCTAGTTTCTCTTGGAATTAATTTAGGAACTCAAAACTCTTTTAGAAACCAATTTATTTCATTGAAAACACTTAAATATGTGCTAGGTCAGTGGCTAAATTATTTAGCTCAAGGAATAGATTTAAAACATAAAACCTTGTTTATAAAGTTCCTTGAGTACACCTAAGCTTAGAAAAATTCCAAGACTTAGACTATGGGCACTTATGATTAGATGAACTCATCTCAAGTCCATCATCATCATCACAAGGCCGAAATGGCATTCTTGGAATGCCTCCATTTTCTATAACTTTATGTAAGATACTTGGGCAAGTCTTTGAGCTCTAGGATATTTAAGTGATGGCATAAACTTAAACATGATATGCACTTATTTTATTCTTCATTAGAAAGTAAAGTGAGAGTATAAAATAAATATGAGATGCAACCTTATTATTATCTTTAAAGATTAAGTAATGACTTGAAATATAAACATGAAATGCAAGCTTGGAATTTAAACATGATAATGCAAGTCTATTTAGTTATTCTTGAGAGTTTTAGTGATGACATCAAAATAAACATGCTATGCAAGGTATAAACATAAACATGTGTGCAACTCATTTTATCTTAACTAGAGCTCTTATAAGACTTTAAAGGAACATCACAACCTCAACCCAAATATGCACCTTAACAAACATAAAGTGAGCTTTAGAGTTCTTAGCACCAAGACTTCAAAGGAGTCTTTGGTTTTGAACTTCATCATCAAGCTCAAGAAAATAGACACAAAGCTCAACACTTTGTCTAAACAAAATATAAGAACTAAGTCATATTCTTTATTTTATTGCTCATGGACTTCAATCTAGAGTACGACACCAAAATTGCCCACGCGATCCTCTGTCACCAAATCTAGAGTACCACGCCAAAATCCCCCATGCAAGCCTCTCGTCGCATGGAGTACAAGACGAAAATCGCTTGCGTGCCTTGACCGCCACGTGCGAGCCTCGGAGTCGTGTGGAGTGCGAGCTGACTATCGCCCACGCGAGCCCCCGCCTCCGCGTGGACATGAGGCCTAAATCAACTATGCGAGCCACTACCGCCACGTGGAGTGCAAGCCAGCAATTGCCCAGCGAGCCTCCGCCGCATGGAGAGTGAGGCCAAAATCAACCGCGCAAGCCTCCTCCGCCGAGTGGAGTTGGAAACCAAATTGCCCTGTCAGCGCCGCATGTAGTGCGAGACCAAAATTGCCCGCCGTGAGCATCTGCCGTCACGTGGAGTGCAAGACCAATCGCCCGTAGAGGCTTGCCACTCGAGGGATTGTGAGTCCAAATCCCGCGCTAGCCTCACCACCGTGGGATGTGCGAGACCAAAATCGCTCATGCGAGCCTCTGCCGTTGTGTTGAGTGCGAACCAAATCGTCTGCAAGCCCTTGTCATCGTGTGGAGTGCAAGACCAGAATCGACCATGCGAGGCTCTCTCCATAGTTCGAAGACCAAATCGGCTAAGCGATCCTTTGCCGCCACGTGGAGTGCGACCACAATCGCCCAATGGAATTATCGCCGTGTGGTGTGCAACACAAAAATCGCCCGCTGAAGCCGTCGGAGGAAGTGTCAACCAAATCCCGCGCAAGCATTTGCTACCTTGTGATGCTAGACCAAAGTCACCAGCATGATCCTTATCCGCCATGTGGAGTGTGAGACCAAAGTCACCAGCCTCGCGATCCTCCGTCATTGTATGGAGTGGGAGAACTCAAATCGCCCGGCGAGCCGCCGCGTGTAGTTCGAGACCAAAATCGTTCGCGTGAGCCTCGCCCGCGTGAGTGCGAGACCAAATCGCCCGCGCGAGCCTCTGCCCAGTAGCGTGGAGTGCGAGACCAGAATTGCCCACGCCTAGCGTGCCACCGTAGGGATTATGATACAAATCCCCACGCGAGCCTCTCGTCATCACGTGGAATGGAGACCAAAGTCACCCATGCGAGCCTCCTGCCGCGTGGAGTGCGAGACCAAATCGCTTGTGCGAACCTCTCTGCGCCGTGCAGTGTAGAAAATCGCCCGGGGAGACTCCCACCGCGTGAGTGCAAGACCAAAAGTTGCCAGGCGATCCCCGTCATCGCCTGGAGTAGGAGACCAAATCGCCCGGGTCAGCCTTACCGCCAGGTGTAGTTCGAGACCAAAATCGCCCATGCGAGCCTCGCCGCCACATGGAACACGAGACCTAATCGCCCTAAGGCTTTGCCGTAGCATGTAGTGCGAGACCAAAATTGGCCGTGAGATTATTTGCCCCCGCATGGAGTGCAAAACCAAATCGCCCGCGATCCTTTATTGTCGCGTGGAGTGCGACACAAAATCTTCCGCGAGAGACTCTACCACCACGTACAGTGCGAGACCAAATCCCCCGCGTGAACGCCCGCCCGCATGCAGGACGAAACCAAGTCGCCAGCCAATCCTCCGCCGTCGCATGGAGTGCGAGACAACAATCGTCCGCGCGAGCCTTGGCCAACGTGTGGAGAGCGAGATCAAAATCAACCGTACTGAGCCTCTGCCATTTTGGGAGTGCGAGACCAAAATTGCCCGTGTGGGCATCTCCGCGTCGAGTGAGTGTAGCCCACTATCACCCACGCGAACCTCGTGCCGCCGCGCGGAGAGCGAGACCAAAATTGCCCGCCGAGCCTCTGCAGGCGTGGAATGGGAGACCAAAATTGCCCGCAAGCCTCTACCGCCACCTACGAGCCTCTGCCCTCATGGAGTGCGAGACCAAAATCGAGCGCGAGCCTTTGCCAGAGCTGCTCAGTACGAGACTAAAATTGCCCATGCGAGCCTCGCTGCAACATTGAGTGCGACGAAGATCGCCCATGCGAGCCTGACCGCCACGTGCGAGCCTCTGCGTTGTGTGGGCTGGCAAGGCCAAAATCACGTGCAAGCTCTCCGCCGTGGAGTGCGAACCAAAATCACCCGTGCAATCTCTCAGTCGTGCGGAAAGTGATACCAAAATCGCTCGTGCAGCCCGCCCAGCATTGAGTGCGACAAAATAGCCCACACGAGCCTCTCGGCATAGTGTGGAGTGCGAGACCAACCAGCGTGCAGCCTTTGGCGGCGTGTGGAGTGCGAGACAAAAATCGCCCATGGAGCTTCTGCGACGCGTGGAGTGTGAGACCAAAATCGCCCATGCGATTCTTCTGCCGCATGGATTGCGAGACCAAATCCCCGAGAGCCTCTCCGCCACGTGCAGTGCGACCAAATCGCCAGACAGCCTCTGCGCTTGCAGTGCAAGACTAAAGTCGCGATGCGATCCTCTTCCACCGCGCTGGAAAGCGAGACCAAAATCGCCCTGCCAGCGCCGCCAGCATTGAGTGCGAGACCAAATCGCCCACGCCGCGTTTGCCTCCACGTGCGAGCCTTTACGCCGCGTGGAATGCGAGACAAAATCGCCCGGAGCCTCGCCGCATGGAGTGCAAGACCAAAATCGAGTGTGAGGCTCTACCGCGCGGGCGAGACCAATCGCTAGCGTGAGCCTGGACCGCTGTAGAGCGCGACACAAATTCGCGCGTGAGCCTCTGCCGTGACGCCAGATGCGGGACCAAATCTCCCACGCAGCCTTTGCCACCTCGTGCGAACCTCTCCGTTGTGTGGAGTGGGAGACCAAAATTGCCTATGCAAGCCTCGCCGTCGCGCGCAGTGCGGACCAAATCGCACATGAGGCTCTGACCGCCGCGTGGAGTGCGACAAAAATCGACCGTGGGAGCCTCTGCCACTGCATGGAGCTCGAGAACAAAGTCACTCGTGGGAGCCTTTGCCGCGCATGGAGTTCGAGACCAATTGCCGCGCGAGCCGCGCGCCGCGCGGAGTGTGAGACCAAATTGCTGGCGTGAGCCTTGCCGCTGCATAGAGTGATACCAATTCGCTAGCGTGAGCCTTGCGCCACGTGGAGTGCGAGACCAAAATCACCCGGTGTGAGCCGCTGCCAGCATTGAGTGCGGGACCAAAATCGCCCATGCAAGCCTCGCCGCCACTTGTGAGCCTCTGCCATCGTGTGGAGTGGGAGACCAAATCGCCCGTGCGAGCCTCGCCGTCGCGTGAGCCTCCGCCGCCTCGTGGAGCGCGACAAAAATCGTCCGAGAGCCTTTGCCACCGCGTGGAGTTTCAGACCAAAATCGCCCGCGAGCCTCTGCGCGCGTGTAGTGCGAGACAAAATCGCCCGCGCAAGCCTTGACGCCGCGTGGAATGTGAGACAAATCGCTCGCAGCAGCCCCTGGTCGCGTGGAGCACGAGATGAAAATCGCCCGTGCGATCCTCTGCCATCGCAGATTGCGAGACCAAAATCCCGCGTGCGACCCTCCCTCCACGTAGAGTATGAGACCAAAATTGCTCGCACGAAGCTTAACACCCTAACTCTTAACCTCATACGCTCGAGTCGCATTCGGTTAGTTATTAGTTGCTACGCCTTTGTTTCAGATCTTGACTTACTTTTCTTTAAAATACGAGTAATAAAATATGACTAAATTTTTCTTTTTGATCTTAAGACTTAAAATGCGAGCCGCGCATGTGCATAGGTACCGACTATTAAACGTAAAACATAACAACCGATATACGTCATCATAACAACCATGAATAAACCATAGAATAATCACAACATAAATTATAGTAATATATCATAATCATAACATAACAACGATGTCCTTATAAATATAAGGACACCTAGGGGTATTAATTACACCAAACAACTTTAACTAATGCAAAACAAAATGTTAATGAGGCTAGACTAGTCTTCGTTCGCCCTGCTGCACCTTTGAGCTGGATGACGTGATTCCTATGCCCACACCTCAAGGAAGATCACGAACAATCCGCATCATTCCCGTCTGGTCATGACATGGAAGAGAGAAAGGGGGTGAGAAACTTATTCAAGATTCTCAGGAGGGCTCCGACTTTAACACAAGTGTCATCGTCGTCGCCAGCCACTTGGGTTTCATTTTGAAAAAGGTGTACATGCATAGGTTCAACTTTAATTTCTCAAATCTTATTATCCGAAGTAGGTTTCTTTTAGCATGAGTCTTGATGGTATGAATGCAGCAGATATTTTATGTATGCATGGCAATGCTTGAGCATGACAGTTCGTATTCAACACATATCACTTAATCATAAGCACCAATGGAACAACCACGAAGCATATGCATGTGCATTTTTTTTTTACTTTATCATAATTGAACTCTTCAGTTCCTTTCTTAACTTTTTCCACCTCATTGTAGCCACTAAAATCCACCCTACATGCCACCCAATTTTCACATAGCCACAAAAACTCCAAATACACCCATCGCCTAGGAATGAGCTCATCCTAACTAGCCACGCTAGATTCATACGGGAAAAAAGAGGGGAATCATATCTTTTTCTTGGATCACCCGTACAACCCTTAACTTGGGAAGTCATAATGGGATCATTTCCTCATTAACATATCTCTTTCTTGTATCACCTAGAACCCTTAACTCGGAAGTCATAATGGGATCATTTCCACTTTATCATATCTTGTATGGATGCAACATGAGCATACAACCATAGAACATCATATAACATATCCTTTATTCATATCTCATATTCTCATGCATTGTAAACATAGCATACCACATCATCATAGCAACATGCCACACATCATACATTCTCATACCCATGGTATTTAAAACCTTCACATACATCAAAGCAATACTCACTTGATCTCATCCTTACCTCACATTCCCTTATCCTAAGATATCTTATACTTTGGCCCTCATGGGTCTTAAACTTATGTTCTAGTCATCCTAACATCCATTTTAGTTCTTTATAACACCTAAGGGATCATTGCTTACAATTCTCACTAAGATTTATGTTCACCAATATATCCAAACAATACTGCATCACTTAGGCAGAAAATTATCATACGCTTATGGGTCCTAGAATCTCCATTTTTACCCTTTTTAAGATCCATTTTCGCCTAAGGCTCTATAATCAATTCCTAAACCAAATATGAGGGATTCCTACACTTATCCACTAATTATAAACCATTTTCCTTAAGTTCAATTATGCTGGAACAGAATTTGCTTTCTTGTATCTAAGTGTTCTAGAATTCTCATTTTAAGTCCTTTTTAATTATTTGTTCTTTTCTAACTTCCC
The DNA here is from genome assembly GCA_030441495.1 of Dalbergia oliveri. Taxonomy (NCBI): domain Eukaryota; kingdom Viridiplantae; phylum Streptophyta; class Magnoliopsida; order Fabales; family Fabaceae; genus Dalbergia; species Dalbergia oliveri. The sequence goes on from JAMLFY010000017.1 coordinate 571,494, forward strand.
TAAATTGATCCTTGCTTCACTCAAACATAATTTTACACATTTTAACACCATAAAACAGAATTTATATAGTGGCCAATTGCACAAGGGAAACCAAAAATACAAGCATCATATAATCACATAATCTCATGATTTAAATGCATATAAGTTGCTAGTTTCTCTTGGAATCATTTTAGGAACTCAAAACTCTTTTAGAAACCAATTTATCTCATTAAAATCATATAAATGTGGGCTAGGTCAGTAGCTAAATTATTTAGCTCAAGGAATAGATTTAAAACATAAAACTTTGTTCATAAAGTTCTTTAAGTACACCTAAGCTTAGAAAAATTCCAAGACTTAGACTATGGGCACCTATGATTAGATGAACTCATCTCAAGTCCATCATCATCATCACAAGGCCGAAATGGCATTCTTGAAATGCCTCCATTTTCTAAAACTTTATGTAAGATACTTGGGCAAGTCTTTGAGCTCTAGGATATTTAAGTGATGGCATAAACTTAAACATGCTATGCACTTTGTTTTACTCTTCATTATAAAATAAAGTGAGAGCATAAAATAAATATGAGATGCAACCTCATTATTATCTTTAAAGATTAAGTGATGACTTGAAATATAAACATGAAATGCAAGCTTGGAAATTTAAACATGATAATGCAAGTTCATTTAGTTATTCTTGAGAGCTTAGTGATGGCATCAAAATAAACATGCTATGCAAGGCATAAACATAAACATGAATGCAACTCATTTTATCTTAACTAGAGCTCTTACAAGACTTTAGAGGAACATTATAATCTTAACCCAATATGTATCTTAACAACATAAAGTGAGCTTTAGAGTTCTTAGCACCAAGACTTCAAATAAGCCTTTAGTTTTGAACTTCATCATCAAGTTCAAGAAAATGGACACAAAACTCAACACTTTGTCTAAACAAACATACAAAGAACTAAGTCATATTCTTTATTTTATTGCTCATGGGCTTCAATCTAGAGTAAAACTCTTAGAACGGCCGACCAACTATAAGGTTGGCAAGGGTAAGCTTAGAGCTCTTTGAAAACATATGATTAATTTTCTTAACAAAACTTTTAGTGATCTACTTAACATTTTTAACAAACTTTGTTCAAATAAAGGAAAAGGAAACCGAAACCATGATAAGGAAGAAGGAAATAAAACCAAAACTTGAGCAAGGAAGGAAAAGGAAAACGAATCTATGTATGGTCCAAGACCAAGATTTCAAGCTTTAGAGGTTTCTCACATGACAACAACAAGCCATTATCTTGAAACCTCATCATCAAGCTAAAGTTTTTCTCTGAAAAGGCCCCATGGCTGAAAAGGAAAAAGAAGAAAAAGGGTTTTGAACCAAGAGAAAACTAGAACCTTTCTGAAGAAAACAAGTAAAACTTTGAAATAAAACCCCTACCTAAAGAAGTCTTGAAACAAGTAAAAGAAAGCTTGGATCCTTGATGAAATGAGAAGACAAAATCTTCTCTGGATGGCAATGAGAATTCGGCCAAGGGGAGGACACAAGGAAGATGGATTTTCCTTCAAAAAGTGAGCTTGGAAATGGAAAGGTTTGGTGTTTGAGAGGTGGTTTGAGGTGGGGAGTGGTGGTTCAAGGTTGTTTGTGGTGGTGGAAAGGTTTCTTTGATGGTGGAGGAAAAAGAACAAGATGAAGAGAATTGAGAGGAAAAGAAAGAAAATTGCAACAAAAGCTTAACTTGGCAAATGATCTAAAGTGTGACAAAGTTCACTAAAGCTTGGTATTTATAGAAAAATTGAAACATTGTGGCTGTTTTGGGAAGGAGGATGGCCAAAAGTTTCTTGGCCTTTGGAGGGAGGAAAATATCTTCAAAGCTTGTCATTCAAAGGCATGGTTGAAAGCATGGCTAGGTATGGTCAAGGTATGACTTAAGGCATGGTCTTTGGAGTGAAATAAAATCAACATGTGACTTAAAGCCAAGGCTATGTATTGGTTGATTTTCCAGCCAAGGGGACGAGGATGATTTGTTCATGTAATTGTGGTTTAATGATGTGTTTAGATGTATCTTTGATTAAGATTTTGATTAGGAGTTTGTAAGAAAGTGTTTAGGTGAGATAATGGTTAATTAAGGTTGTCAAGACTTGATTAGTGGAGTGATCTTGCTAGATTAACAATTTAAAACCATTTTCTTAGTCAAATGAAGGTATGAGCACAATTCCTTAATTTAAGGAATTGGAGAAAAAAACCTATTCAAGATTCCATGACTAGGAATCTTGAATTAAAAGATGTAATTAGAGTTTAACTAAGCAATCTTAGATTCTAATTAACCTTAATAAATTATTTTGACTCTAGATTAATTATCGAAATAAATTAATCTTCGATTAGAGCCTAATATTGCTTAGGTTTGCTTAATTACATCATTAGGCTGACTGTACATTTTAGGGGTAAAATGGTAATTTTGCACTAACCTGGGACCACCCCTAAACCTGTTGTTACAAGTCACTTAAAAACATCATTTGAAACCTTTTGGTAAAGTCCGGGCTAACCGGCACGTAAAACGATGACAAATAGCCACAGGGCATTTTGGTTATTTCGCGCTGAAACTCAAAAATGAGATTCTTCCTCTATTACCACACATAACACATATAATCCCCTATCAACAAAAAACATCCCCTTTAGGATTGCCGCCGCGATCTCATTTTCGAGCAAAATGACTTCAGAGGCATTTCGGTCATTTGCACACAGAAAATTAGTGCGTTACATGAGCCTCTACCATCGTAGGGATTACGAAACCAAAATCCCATGTTGAACCCTGCCGCATGGAGTGAGCCCACTATCGCCACATCAGCCCCTCCCACCTGTGGAGCGAGGCCAAAATCAGCCGCACGAGCCTCGCCTGCCACATGGAGTGCGAGACGACGTCGGCAGCCTCTGCGAGAAATGCGAGAGCACAATTGCCCATTTGAGCCTCTGCCATCGCGTGGAGTGCGAGATAAAAATCGCCCACGGAGCTTCTACCACCATGTGGAGTGCAAGACCAAAATTGCCCACGCGATCTCTTCTGCCGCGTGGAAAGCGAAACCAAAATCGCCCATACGGCTATCCCGCCAAGTGCAGCCACCCGCATGTATGCAAGACCAAATCGAGTGCGAGCCTTTGCCATCGTGGTGGAGTGTGAGACAAACCGCCCGCGAGCCTCGGAACCGCATGGAGTGCGAGACCAAAATTGCCCATGCGAGTCTCGCCGTCGCGTGTAGTGCGTGACCAAATTGCTGATGAGCTTTCCGCCACGTGCGAGCCTCTCCCGTTGTGTGGAGTGTGAGACCAAATCGCCCACGTGCAAGCCTCTGCCGCCGTGGATTGCGAGACCAAAATCCCTCGCGCAAGCCTCCCGTGGAGTGAGACCAAAAATCGCTTGCGCGACCCCCCACCGCGCAGAAGCGAGACCAAAACCGCCCCGCGAGCCTCCGCCGTCATGTGGAGCGCAAGACCAAAATCGCCCGTGCGAGCCTCTCCGGTGCGTGCAGTGCGAGACAAAAATTGCCAGGATGAGCCCGTGCCGCGCGTGAAGTGCGAGACCAGGAAATGTCATTATATCTACTTGGAATGTTTGTATTAACTTATTTTTCAAATAAATATTTTAAATATATTTTAAAAATTTTAATTGAGATGCTTTTTAATTATAAATAAGTGAATTTTTTTTATTTTTAACTTCAATGTTTGGATCATATTTTGAATTTATTCTTATTAACTTTGTTTAAGTCTTTAAGATATATTCATTTACTGCTGATGTTTAATTTTACCAACTTTATTATCAATGTCACTACATATAAAGGTATTAAAATTACATTAAAAAAATTCTATTTGTAAACAATATTAGGTATGGCTAAAGGATTAAGCCCCTCACATGTGTGGCAAATCACTATTTGAACCCCTATTAAAAGATTTGTCCACAATTAGTAAGTTAGTATATGACGATACTTCAAAAAAAATTGTCTTTAATAAAGATCAATAACTTTCATTGGTCTTAATATATTATTTAATTAAGAATGATTGGTTCTCACTTTCTCACTTTAAAGCAAATATTTTTTTATACACAAATAATATTCCTCAATTTGTATCTATTACATGTATGTCATAACAAATTCAATAAGAATTCAAGTTAATTTTGATCCATGTATCATATTATATGATTATTACAAATATCAAGTGGGTTGTAACATTAACATGCCTGCAAGAGAAGAAACTCTTTTAATAATTTAGGTTAAAGCTGTTCATCTAACATGAACAAAGCCGTTCAAAACTTAGAATGGTTAAGTGGAGTAGTATGGAAATCATATATAATTTTAACTTATTTCATTCTCTAGTAAATGAGACTTAGTGCGATTTGAGTTGTCATTTCACCTAGCTGCATATTTTTATCCTAATTTCAAGAGTAAGAGTTTATTTTAGCAAATTTTCATCTTCAGTCTACATTAGAATTGACTTTGGAATTTAAGGAGGATTTGGGTGGGACCAGAAAAATCTTGATATTCATGGAAAGAAAGTATGACCAATGACTTTAATATCCATAACTCAGGTATATATTTTACTGAATCAATTGATATGCTACCTACCCCTGAATGACGCAGCATTACACATCGAAGCCATTTTCTGCTGTCTTCCTTTCAAGTTTCAATATTCTTTGGTGTTTTCTGGTTTCAAAAGCTTTCTCCATGGCCTCTTTGATTCAGCATTTTGACTATTTGCAAGAAGGAAATGTCATTATATCTACTTGGAATGTTTGTATTAACTTATTTTTCAAATAAATATTATAAATATATTTTAAAAATTTTAATTGAGATGCTTTTTAATTATAAATAAGTGAATTATTTTATTTTATTTTTAACTTTAGTGTTCATATTTTGAATTTATTCTTATTAACTTTGTTTAAGTCTTTAAGATATATTCATTTTCTACTTATTTTTAATTTTACCAACTTTATTATCATGTCACTACATATAAAGGTATTAAAATTACATTAAAAAAATTCTATTTGTAAATAGTATTAGGTATGGCTAAAGGATTAAGCCCCTCACATGTGTGGCAAATCACAATTTGAACCCTTATTAAAAGATTTGTCCACAATTAGTAACTTAGTATATGACAATACTTTAAAAAATTGTCTTTAATAAAGATCAATAATTTTTATTGGTCTTAATATATAACTTAATTAATAATAAATGGTTCTCACTTTCTCACTTTAAAGTAAATATTTTTTTTATATATAAACAATATTCCTCAATTTGTATCTATTATATGTATGTCACAACAAATTAAATAAAGAATTCATAGTTTAATTTTGATTCGTGTATCATATTATATTATTATTACAAAATACAAAGTGGCTGTAACATTAACATGCCTGAGAGAATAGAAACTCTTTTAATAATTTAGGTTAAAGCTTTAAGTTCATCTAATATGAAGAAAGTTGTCAAAACTTAAAATGGTTAAGTGGAGTAGGATGGGAATCATATATAATTTTAACTTATTTCATTCTCAATTAATGAGACATAGTGCGATTTGAGTTGTCACTCAGCCTAGCTAGCATATTTTTATCCTAATTTCAAGAGCAAGAGTTTATTTTAGCAAATTTTCATTTTCAGTCTGACATGGGGTTAGAATTGTCTTTGGAATTTAAGGAGGATTTAATTGGACGAGCAAAATCTTTTGATATTCATGGAAAGAAACTATGACCAGGAACTTTAGATTCCAACTTGCAGTTATATATTTTATGAAACTATTAATATGCTACCTACCCCTTGAATGACATAGACATTACACATCGAAGCCATTTTTTGCTTGTCCTTCCTTTCAAGTTTCAATATTCTTTGGTGCTTTGGTTGCAAAGGCTTTCTCCATGGCCTTTTTGATTCAGCATTCTGACTATTTACAAGAAGGAAATGTCATTATATCTATGGATGTTTGTATTAACCACTTTTTCAAATAAATATTATAATTACATTTTAAAATTTTTAATTGAGATGCTTTTTCATTATAAATAAGTAAATTTTTTTTATTTTTAACTTCAGTGTTTGGATCTTATTTTGAATTTATTCTTATTAACTTTGTTTAAGTCTTTAAGATATATTCATTTACGCTTATGTTTAATTTTACCAACTTTATTATCAGTGTCACTACATATAAAGGTATTAAAATTACATTAAAAAAATTCTATTTGTAAACAATACTAGGTATGGCTAAAGGATTAAGCCCCTCACATGTGTGGAAAATCACTATTTAACCCCTATTAAAATATTTGTCCACAATTAGTAAGTTAGTATATGACGATACTTCAAAAAAAAATTGTCTTTAATAAAGATCAATAACTTTCATTGGTCTTAATATATGATTTAATTAAGAATGATTAGTTCTCACTCTCACTTTAAAGCAAATTTTTTTTGTACATAAATAATATTCCTCAATTTGTATCTATTATATGTATGTCACAACAAATTCAATAAAGAATTCACAGTTTAATTTTGATCCATGTATCATATTATATTATTATTACAAAATACAAAGTGGCAGTTGTAACATTAACACGGCCACAAGAGAATAGAAACTCTTTTAATAATTTAGGTTAAAGCTTTAAGTTCATCTAATATGAAGAAAGCTGTTCAAAACTTAAAATGGTTAAGTGGAGTAGTATGGGAATCATATATAATTTTAACTTATTTCCTCTTGTTGAATGAGACTTAGTGCGATTTGAGTTGTAACTCAGCCTAGCTAGCATATTTTTATCCTAATTTCAAGAGCAAGAGTTTAGTTTAGCAAATTTTCATTTTCAGTCTACATGGGGTTAGAATTGTCTTTGGAATTTAAGGAGGATTTGAGTTGGACCAGCAAAATCTTTTGATATTCATGGAAAGAAACTATGACCAGTGACTTTACAATCGATAACTTGCAGGTATATATTTTACTGAAACAATTAATATGCTACCTACCCCTGAATGACATAGACATTACACATCGAAGCCATTTCTGCTTGTCCTTCCTTTCAAGTTTCAATATTCTTTTGTGTTTTCTGTTGCAAAGGCTTTCTCCATGGCCTTTTTGATTCATTCTAACTATTTGCAAGAAGGAAATGTCATTATATCTATGGAATATTTGTATTAACTTATTTCAAATAAATATTATAAAGACATTTTAAAAATTTTAATATAGATGCTTTTTAATTATAAATATGTGAATTTTTTTTTTATTTTTAACTTTATGTTTTATCATATTTTGAATTTATTCTTATTAACTTTGTTTAAGTCTTTAAGATATATTCATTTACGCTATGTTTAATTTTACCAACTTTATTATCAGTGTCACTACATATAAAGGTATTAAAATTACATTAAAAAATTCTATTGTAAACAGGATTAGGTATGGCTAAAGGATTAAGCCCCTCACATGTGTGGCAAATCACTATTTGAACCCCTATTAAAAGATTTGTCCACAATTAGTAAGTTAGTATATGACAATACTTAAAAAAAAAAATTGTCTTTAATAAAGATCAATAACTTTCATTGGTCTTAATATATGATTTAATTAAGAATGACTGGCTTTACTTCTCACTTTAAAGCAAATATTTTTTTATACACAAATAATATTCCTCAATTTGTATCTATTATATGCATGTCACAACAAATTCAATAAAGAATTCAGATTTAATTTTGATCCATGTATCATATTATATTATTATTACAAATACGAAGTGGGAGTTGTAACATTAACACCCGCAAAGAGAATAAAACTCTTTTAATAATTTAGGTTAAAGCTGTATGTTCATCTAATATGAACAAAAGATGTTCAAAACTTAAAATGGTTAAGTGGAGCAATATGGAAATCATATATAATTTTAACTTATTTCATCTCAGTTAAATGAGACTTAGTGCGATTTGAGTTGTCCTTCACCAGCTGGCTTATTTTTATCCTAATTTTAAGAGCAAGAGTTTATTTTAGCAAATTTTCATCTTCAATCTACATTAGAATTGTCTTTGGAATTTAAGGAGGATTTGAGTGGGACCAGCAAACCGTTGATATTCATGGAAAGAAAGTATGACCAGTGACTTTAATATCCATAACTCACATGATATTTTTTATTGAATCAATTAATATGCTACCTACCCCTTAATGATGCAGGCATTACACATTGAATCCATTTTCGCTGTCCTTCCTTTCAAGTTTCAATATTCTTTGGTGTTTTCTGGTTGCAAAGGCTTTCTCATGGCCTCTTTTGATTCACATTCTTACTATTTGCAAGAAGGAAATGTCATTATATCTACTTGGATGTTTGTATTAACTTATTTTTCAAATAAATATTATAAAGATATTTTAAAAATTTTAATTGTGATGCTTTTTAATTATAAATAAGTGAATTATTTTATTTTATTTTTAACTTCAATGTTTGGATCATATTTTGAATTTATTCTTATTAACTTTGTTTACGTTTTTAAGATATATTCATTTTCTACTTATGTTTAATTTTACCAACTTTATTATCAATGTCACTACATATAAAGGTATTAAAATTACATTAAAAAATTCTATTTGTAAACAATATTAGGTATGGCTAATGTATTAAGTCCCTCACATGTGTGGCAATCACAATTTGAACGCCTATTAAAAGATTTGTCCACAATTAGTAACCTAGTATATGACGATACTTCAAAAAAAAAATTGTCTTTAATAAAGATCAATAATTTTTATTGGTCTTAATATATAACTTAATTAATAATGAATGGTTCTCACTTTCTCACTTGAAAGTAAATATTTTTTTTTATATATAAACAATATTCCTGAATTTGTATCTATTATATGTATGTCACAACAAATTAAATAAAGAATTCAATATTATTTTGATCCATGTATCATATTATATTATTATGACAAAATATGAAGTGGCAGTTGTAACATTAACATGCCTACAAGAATAGAAACTCTTTTAATAATTTAGGTTAAAGCTTTAAGTTCATCTAATATGAAGAAAGCGTTCAAAACTTAAAATGGTTAAGTGGAGCAGTATGAGAATCATATATAATTTTAACTTATTTCATCTCAGTTAATGAGACTTAGTGATTTGAGTTGTCATCAGCCTAGCTAGCATATTTTTATCCTAATTTCAAGAGTAAGAGTTTATTTTAGCAAATTTTCATTTCAGTCTACATGGGGTTAGAATTGTCTTTGGAATTTAAGGAGGATTTGAGCTTGACCAAGCAAAATCTTTTAATATTAATGGAAAGAAACTATGACCAATGACTTTAATATCCAACTTGAGGTATATATTTTACTTGAAACAATTAATATGCTACTTACCCCTGAATGACATAGACATTACACATCGAAGCCATTTTTTGCTTGTCCTTCCTTTCAAGTTTCAATATTCTTTGGTGTTTTTTGGTTGCAAAGGCTTTCTCCATGGCCTTTATGATTCAGCATTCTGACTATTTGCAAGAAGGAAATGTCATTATATCTATGAATGTTTGTATTAACTTATTTTTCAAATAAATATTATAAAGATATTTTAAAAATTTTAATTGAGATGCTTTTAATTATACATAAGTGAAGTTTTTTAATTTTTAACTTCAATGTTTGGATCATATTTTGAATTTATTCTTATTAACTTTGTTTAAGTCTTTAAGATATATTCTTTCATTTACCTTATGTTTAATTTTACCAACTTTATTATCAATGTCACTACATATAAAGGTATTAAAATTACATTAAAAAAATTCTATTTGTAAACAATATTAGGTATGGCTAAAGGATTAAGTCCCTCACATGTGTGGCAAATCACAATTTGAACCCCATTAAAAGATTTGCCCACAATTAGTAAGTTAGTATATGACGATACTTCAAAAAAAAATATTGTCTTTAATAAAGATCAATAACTTTCATTGGTCTTAATATATAATTTCATTAAGAATGATTGGTTCTCACTTTCTCACTTTAAAGCAAATATTTTTTTATTTATAAACAATATTCCTCAATTGTATCTATTGTATGTATGTCACAACAAATTAAATAAAGAATTCACAATTTAATTTTGATCCATGTATCATATTATATTATTATTACAAAATACGAAGTGGCAGTTGTAACGTTAACATGCCTGCAAGAGAATAGAAACTCTTTTAATAAAAAGGTGTACGTTTATTTAATAGAAAGAAAGTTATTCAAAACTTAAAATAGTTAAGTGAAGCAGGATGGAAACCATATATCATTTAACTTATTCCATCTCAATTGAATGAGACTGTGTCAATCTGAGTTGTCATTCAGCCTAGCTAGCATATTTTTATCCTAATTTCAAGAGCAAAGAAGGTTATTTTAGCAAATTTTCATCTTCAATCTCTATAGGGTTAGAATTATCTTTGGAATTTAAGGATAGGATGAAACTGGACCAACAAAATCTTTTGATATTCACGGAAAGAACTTATGACCAGGAACTTTAATGGGTCCTTCTAACATGGCCTTGGACCATAATTGTCCATGAAATATAACAGGAATGAGTGTATTCCAAAGCTATTGGGAAATTTGAGGGAATTATATAAATGTCCCAATATTAAAAGACTCAAAATGATAAAATTATATATTGATCCCTTCTTTAGTTTCTCACTTAGTATCATGATTATGTGTTAGTGGTTTAAATAAATCGCAAATGAATAGTAACAATTTCTAATACCAATGTGGTGAGGTTTTATTTATAAATTGTTGATATGTATTTATATAAGATTAAAAGCATTTATAATGATGATTTGAAAAATTTTGTATGATATAAGCTAAAGTACTCTATAATATTTAGAATGTTAACAAAAAATAAACACTTGGTGCCTGATTCTAATAATACTTAGTAATTATCATATTAGATGTTATCTATATTACAAATAAGCATAGTACTAAGTAAATGCATAATTGAATATTAATTTTTAAGGTTTGATCAAATATATTTCTTATTCAATGTAAAATATGATTTTTATAAAATGGTAAATATTATAATTTTATTAAATCAATAATTATGATATTTGAACAAGTATGGCGTATATATATAGATATTTGCAATAGCTTCAAAGAAGGAATGCTTTATAAATACAATTTTCATAAATTTCAATGGATCTTGGGTGCATATGAAGAGATTGTGAAGCTTCATAACCATTATCTATACTTATCATATAAAATTAAGTTGCACATAAACTAAATAAATATGAAATGTCTAAAGCTCTTAATGCATATATTTCTGAAAGCTTATTGTAAAGCATTAATTATAACATCCCCTTTTCATAAAATAATTTTATTAATGGTAATATTTAATTTTTGTGTCTAACTTAAATAGTTTATTTGTCTTACTTATAATTTTGCATCAATATCTATTTTAAATATTAGATCAAAAAGTTAAAATATAAATATTAACTATTTAAAATAAGACCACAAGTTGATAAAAATAAGCTCAAAATATATTGTTCAGCCAAGAATAAAATTTATTAAGATAGATAATAAATGTTAAGTGTTAATAATTAGATGTACAATTTTACACTAAAAAGATAAAAGGTGTAACAAAAAAAAATAAAAATAAAAAAAAAAATTTCTAAGCCTATATATATTAGAACTAGTATGGTGCTTTGACAAAGAAAAATTTTAGTGTGTGTGAAGTGAGTGCTTTGTGTGTATTAGAGAAAGAATGTGAAAAATAAAAGAGAGAAAGAGTTAATGGAGGCCAACAAAAGGTTGGGTCATCGGAGCTCATTCGGTGCTTGGTTGCAAAGCTCACTGGAGCTTGGGTCACAGAGCTCGTCCGGTTCGGGTCCCTTGGAGCTTGATCGTGCTTAGCTTGGCCGACAAATGGGGGAGCACGAAGATGGGTGGAGGAGTTGCCAGAGGTGTTGGGAGAGGTGGAGAAGCTCATTTGTGTAGGTGAAGAAGTGAAGATCAATAAAACTATTTTTGAAAACTATCTTTGTTGTTGTGGTACATTTGCTGATAGGACCATATCTCAAATTAGGATGATCTCTCCACCCGGATTATACCTCTCAGAAAATGGATCATATTTTTGCTGTTGTTGAGGTTGGATGGCTCGCCTCCTGCCCAATGAACATTTCGAGCCACGCAGCGGGTCTTGCACTTGATCACCTTCTGTAATGAGGACATGCATCAGGATAATGATGGTGGCATATATGCTGCATACTTTTGGGGGAATTGATTGCTGCCCATTGCTTGGTGCTGCCCAATACAGCGAGCCGCCCCAACAAGAGAAGTAAGCCCAGTCATCATTTTCCAGTTTGACTCTCAGCAATTGCACCACCTCATTCACTCCCTTAAATGGCGCAAAGATACTCAAGCCAAATTGCTGTGAGTTGGCTCATGTTAGCAATTAGAGTTCCTGCTTTTGCATGTCTTGTCCATCAATGCTCCACCACTTGCTTGCATCAATCATATTTCTATCATTTTGAATCAGCCCTTCATAGAATATTGGATGAGAAACCTGTCACTAATTTGGTGGTGAGGACATGTTGCACACAACTTTTTGAATCTCTCCCAGGACTCATATAATGTCTCTCCTCTAAAACTATCGATTTCCACAAATATCTTTTCTAATAGATGCTGTTGGATGTAGGAAAAAACTTCTCTAAGAATAATCTTTTCATTTCATGCCAGGTAGTAATAGAACCTGGATGAAGGTAATACAACCAATCCTTTGCTTCAGCATCTAGAGAGAAAGGAAATGCTTTCAACTTGATATGCTCTTTGGGCATCTCTAGGTCGCATAGTTGAGCACACAACATGAAACTCCTTAAGATGCTTATTAGGATCTTCTCCTAAGACCATGAAACTTGGCAGGCAAATGAATTAGACCAAACTTAAGCTCAAATGGCACCTCTAACTCAGGATATTGAATACACAAAGGTTGATATGCAACATTAGGTGTAGCTAATTCTTTCAAAGTTCTGTTATGTCGATTAGCCATGTTATCAACACTAGTTCAATGCACAATCATGCACTATCAGTTAATTAACACTTTGATTACCTTGGAATACTATGAAAAGCTAAATTCCTATTTACTCTATTCAATCTATGAAAAGTTCTATCTATTTTAGGATCATGTGCATATAATTCACGAGGATTAGACCTTGTCATGCACACATAAACACAGCTAGAATTCTAGGCACACAACTCAAAATAGCCTATATACTGCAAAATAAAATAGAAATTGAAAAATCGTATTAGCTATTTTTTAAAAATAAATAACACCACAGAATTACTCTAAAATGCTAGTAGAAGTAAGCTCACCAATTTTTTCCATTTTTAAAATAGTGAAAATAGTAAAAAAAATAAAAAATGGCCTAAACGAAGGAATTTAGGAAAAATAAGCATACTAAGGCAATTCGTCTGTGAATCCTTGTGTCAATTATTTTTTTTCTGATTTTTATGAATTTTTTAGGGTAATATAAGAAAGTCAAAAATTACCCTATTTTAGCTAGGAAAAGAAACAACAGCCTGCAAAACCACTATTAGTGACAAACAGAGAATTATTCAACACTTACTTATATACAAGATGAGATAACATAATATGTGCATTCCTAACGGGCGCCAAATTTTGATATGACCTGCCAAGTCCACTATCAAATAGTCTAAGCTCCCTTATTTGTAGATAAGGTAACCCAGGTCATTCTTCCTTAGGACACACATGTTATGTTATCAAACTAAAATTGCTAAATAACAACAAAGGGGGAGGGGAATTTGTGATTTTCAGAAATACAAAAGTTATAGTGAATAATAAATAACAGTAACATAAGATGTAATGATCAAAGAATCAATCCCAAGACATCACAATCATTGGTAGAATTCATCATACTCAAAAGAGTTATCATATGGATGCTACTCTCTCAATCCAAATCAACTATATAATCATATAGTTTTCACTCAACAATCGTTAAATCACTATCGCAATCCAATGATGTTCGAATTACTTGCAGTTTAGATTAAACCATAATAACCAAGTTATTTAGCCTTACTTTAATTCCAATAACGAATTCAGTTTATATCTAATCAATATAATTCAAACATAATCATGTTCAATTACTTGAATCCATAATCAAAACTAAAGTTTAGAAACAGAAAAGCATGCATACAAAGATGAGATTTATCTAACAGGGTTCCAGAATTCAAACCAATTATCTATGATGTCAAGGATTGAAAGAGTTTAGCCTTCCATGGATATCTCCATTGAAAGCTTTCTGATGAACACCTTAGATACAAAAGATACAAAGAAAAATAAGAAGACAAGTAGAGAGAGATGAGAGATTCTGATGTGTTCTTTGAATGAACACCTTAGGCTTAAATAGAAAACGAAAAGATAAGATAAAGCTTGAAAAATCTAAAATGAAGATTTTCCCCAATCAAAAGTGTCCCTTGATTATATCTTATCCAAATGTTATCTATCAAAATAATTCCAGATTTTCGAAATCTGATCAGGATAAGATAATCCTCTTTGGATAAGCTTTCCATAGACATATTATATGACTTATTTGGACCAGAAATGAGTGAGATATGCCCAATTATGTGAGGAAAGGTCTTGGACCCGTCAGGACTAAGCTCCAACTCCGCCCAATTAGGCCATGAATCGGGCCGAATTTGATGAAGCTTGTGAAACCCAAAATTGTAGATCTTCTGCTTTAGCAAGAAGACACCAAAATCACAAAATTCCAATATTTATAGAGCCCAAAATGATCTGTAACATGGAAAGGTCATAGTGAGTGTAAAATCCAAGATTAACCAAGTTTTGATAATTAAATCCAATGAAGCCCAATTATGCAAAACTCAATCAAATCATCAAAATTAAACACATGTAGAAACCAATTAGGCCAAGTATGCAACCATAATAGATGCCTTAAAATTTTCTATCACTTAACACGTTCTCCCCAATAATTTGAATTCATTGCTTTTGGTACAAGAGTGTCATGTTAAGGTGGGAACCTATGAACGATTCCTTTTACACTTTTATTGAATCGATATTTAGGTTTTAGATGTGTTCTTTGTACATGAAAAATCATCATAGCCATCTTCAATCATGTCATCCCCATCTCTATGACAACTTTCTCCTCATTAAGTGGCTCAAGATGATCCCCAAGAGCATGAGAGTCAATTGTAGATTTGTCCAAATGCTTTAAAATGGTGTTACTCATGGCCATCGATGTAGGAAGACTTAGAACTAAACACCTCAAGACCTTTATTCTTGGAAAGCTTGTGCAGACTTACATTACACCTGAGGTGTCTTGCAAGAAGAGAAACAAATGTAGATCATCATTGGATCCAATAACTCTAAGAAGCTAGATACAATTTAAAAAAAATGGCAAGTGACCTATATGAACTAAGGCATTCATAAGTTAATGATATGAGATTGAGAATTCTAGGTTGGCCTTGGTTACAATATACATCTGCATAAAGATGGGCATTAGTAAGTTAATTAATATACACATATTTCAATGTCAACTTATAAATTCAATGGCTTGCAATAATGGTTAGGAAGTCCAAAAATTACCATGCCAAAAATATATCTGCAAACTTTTCTAGTATAGTGAAAAGTTCCATAATGATCTTGCAAGATAGATGATGACGAAGATGTGATCAAAATGTTAGCTTAATTGACACATATCTTAAATAGGTACTTACCTAAAATCAATTGCAGCAAGATAACTTCCTCATCTTCCTAATTAAATCAACTTAGCTGGTTTCTAACCCATTTTATATGAAAAAGGACATGTTTGATTAGCTTCTGATGATGGTTGTTTTCACAACCCCAAAATAGGATCCAACAAAACTTTACAATTGGCACAATGCCTAATATGCTATTGCTACACAAGTTCACAATCATGGTGCACTTAGTTTGGACCTCTGCTTCCTGCCTTTCAAGGTAGACGATTCCTTTGTTATTAAAAGTTTGAAGTACTCATTTGTTTACTCAGTTTTCTTCATATGAAAGACCACACAAACATACACCACCATCAATGCATTTACAAAAAAGAAGGAATTCATCCTATGAAATTGCAAAACACCTGAAACAGAAAAGAAAAGGAAAAAAAATACAAAGTTACCGACATTATAACCTGTAATAAATTTCAAATCAAAACCCTAAACCCACACCCACCAAATAGGAAAACATCACCATAAAAGCACTATGATATAGGATGAAAACTATGAAACAGAACAACCAACAACCCAACCCTAACTCCATCATCAACCTCTCCTTTTACCTTTGTCCTTGTAGGCCACCACACATGACAGATATAATAGTGTTGGCAGCTTAAAAAATTACAATGTAAAACTATAAGATCAATTATAACTATTCAAAAACTAATCATACATAATTGAAACTGAGTACCAATCAAAAGGAATACTTTTTTTTTAATCAAATACGTCTTTGAAAGGCAAAGATTCAACCTCTAAGCAATTAATTGCTAATTGTTGTGTGCACTTCTCCAAAGAAAAAGAGCTTTTCCGAAAAACCAAACCAATCCACCGCAAATGCAAAAACCCGTTGATCCCAATTAACAAAAACAAACTAATCCACATATCTAATATACATAAAAAATAAGTTCTTTAAACCCAACTTGTTCTCTTGTCAGCTAAACTAATGAGGGATATCCTCACCAAATTATTAAAAAAGTGTTGACACAAAAGCTACTTTGCTAAGAATCAGACAAATGGGATTAAGAGTTCAAATGCCACTATCTTTTTCAAAGCACAATAAATCCCAAAATTTCAGCAAAATGATACTATGTAAAGTCCAGTACTGTGGCATTGGTAGGATAATGGTTTCATTTATACATGGGGAGCAGTCAAGGTGTTGTCATTGTTGTTGCAGACTATGGAGTTAGAAGATTGTCATAAGAGAAAAATGACCATCATGTATATGAGAAAATTGGAAAAACAAGGAAGACTAATTAAATTAAAGTAGGAGCACCCTGATCAAATCTTACTATATCTCTGCTTATCAACCATTTACCATATACATTCATTCAAACTTTTTTGGACCATACCTTTACAAAAATAAAATATCAGTTAAGATTCAATTTTATAATTTACACTGTAAACATATTCAACAAATTTAAATTCTAGGAAGGTAAGAGAAGAAAAGGTTATATAGCATTTTGTGCAGACTACAACCTAAAAGCTATTACCCAGTGCAGATCAAAATGAAGCATTTCAAAATTTGATTGAACATAGCATTAAAAAGCATACACCATCAAAGCCTTAAGAATTTTTTAACACTTTACTTTCAAATGTTGATATGATGTGATAAATTGATAAAATCCCAAGCAAAACACAACCATAGGACATGGCAAGCAACTTGATGATAATAAGCAGCATTACTTACATTGTGGCAAGGAAGAAGGCAAAGGGAAAGATGGAAGCCACAAAGGTAGGGAAACAACAACTGTAAGAAGTACTGCCACCAAAGTAGAATACACTATGTAAAAATTAGAAAGTTAATCACAAATTTGAGTTCCACTTCAAAGGCTCTTTCTTAGGTGCTTACAAGGGTGTTGTAATGTCCAAAAATAAACTAAACAAAACAATTATAAGCACGATAGATTATATTTGAGGTAAAATATGTGAATGCTATGTTGTAGGTTTTGATGATGCCAATGATAATCTTTGAGACAAAAAGAACAGAAGCAAAATGACATGGAGTTCTTAACGATGTACAAGCATTTGACCAGCCTATGGCCAATATCTAGAACTTAGATTAATCTTGTTAAAAGGTTTCATTAATAAGTCTATTTGCCATTCTCTAGTTAATCATGCTTTGATCTATGGAAAATTTATTTTGAATTATTTCATATGTTCTTAATGAAGAAGTTTGTTTTGTGAAATACAAGTTTGATTTGAAAGGATTGGATTCATATCAAAGATCTTTTAAAATGGTTTTAGAATGGAAGAATATCTTTAAATCATGTTAAACCTTTCATTTTTCATTTTAAATCCATGTAATTGAATTAACAACATGAAGTAATCAATTACCAATATGTTTATAGACTCTAGAATTTGAAATTTCACACGTGTAATCGATTACACAATTAAATGTAACGATTAATTAAAGTGACCGCTTGTTTTCAAATATTTTGAACTATGTAATCAATTACAATTTAGTGTAATCGATTACCATGCCCTAAAATGTGTGAAAAGGTGTGTTTTGAAGAGACACATCCTATGGGATCAATTCCTAACCTTACACGAATTGTTTTCTACAATACTTTTTAACACACTTTAAAACATAGAAAACATACTACAAAGATTTTTTGTTCAATCATTATCAATCATCAATCTTTGAGATCAATACTTGGCCAAATTGTCTTATTCTTGAGAAACCTTATAGGGCTTTCAATTTGTAACATCTACTTATTCAAGAGTGATTCTTATAATACTTTTTCAAGTTTGTGTACAAGGGTGGGGCATCCTTGATAGAACAAGAGTGGGGCATCTCTTGGTTTCTTAGACTCAAACACAAGGGTGAGGGATCCCAAGGTATAAGAGTGCTCTTCAAGTGTAAAAATTGAAGTGATAGTGGAACTCTCAAGTGGGTTGCTTGAGAGAACTGGATGTAGGCCACAGAGTGGTGACGAACCAGTATAAACCAAGTTTGCAATTTCTCTTCTCTTATCTCTTTACGTTTATTGCAAATTTATTTTTCATTGTCTAGTTAATCATGTTCATATACATAATTACATTCATAAATCTCTTGCAATTGCATTATTAAATTAAGTTTTTGAGTTATATCTTTAAAACTCCTTGAAAAAAGTGATTAGAGTGTGAAATCTAAGAAAAAGTTTTTGAATTCAATTCACCCCTTTGAGTTAATTGAGGCCACTTGGATAACAAGTGGTACCAGAGCTAGATTCTTGTATAAGGCTTAAACGCTTCAAGAATAGTTATGGCCTCTTCAAACTCTTTCTTTCCTGAAGGTAACTCTATCAATAGGCCTCCTATTTTCAATGGTGATGGTTATCATTATTCAAACTCGTATGCAAATCTTTATAGAAGCCATAGATCTAGATGTATGGGATGCTGTTGAAAATGGTCCTTTCATTCCTAAATAGTAGGAGATAAGAAAATTGAAAAGTTAAGAAATGAGTGGAGTAATGAAGATAAAAGAAAAGTTCAATATAACTTGAAAGCCAAGAACATAATCACTTCTGCTTTGGGGATGGATGAGACTTTAGAGTGTCAAATTGTAAAAGTGCAAAGAAAATCGAGAACACTCTAGAAGTCACTCATGAAGGCACTAGTGAAGTTAAGAGGTCTAGAATAAACACTCTCACACATAATGAACTCTTTAGAATGAATCAAAATGAAAGCATTTAAGACATGCAAAAGATATTTACTCATATTGTTAATCATCTTGCCTCTTTGGGAAGACATTTCAAATGAGGATCTTATTAACAAAGTGTTGAAGATGTTTAAGAGGATGCAATTGAAGTGACGCCTATTGGAATCAAAGGATTTGGCCACTATGTCTCTTGCCACTCTCTTCAAACTTCAAGAACATGAGTTGGAACTACAAGACTCAATGACATGAAGAGAATGACAAAAAAAAGAAAGGAATTGCACTTAAATCGCATCTTCCACACATGAAGAAAGTGATGATGAAGACAATGATGAACAAGAAGGTATAGATGAAAATGATGAAAGTTTTAGTCTCTTTGTGAAAATATTTGGCAGGTTTCTAAAGAAAAAAGGGAATTAAAGAAGATCAAATTTCATCCCTAAGAAGAACTTCAAAAAGGGTGAAGAATCTTCCCAATCCCAAGATGCTATGAATGTGATCAACCAGGTCACATGAAATGGAATGCCCTATCTACAAAAAGAAGATGGAGAAATTTGGGAAGAAATCTTTCAAAGAAAGAAAGGAAAGAAGGCATACATAACATGGGAAAGGAAGAATGATATAGATTCATCAAGTGACTCTGAAATGAAGTTGCAAATCTAAGTCTCATGGCTAGAGATTGTGAGAGTTTTATGAAGACGTAATATCCTCTAATCTTGATTTATATCCTTCATTTGATGAACTTCAAGATGCATTTAATGATTTGCATGAAGAATCAATTAAACTTGCAAAACTTGTTTCATCCTCCAAGAAAGTCATCTCCAACTTAGAAAAAGAAATTTCAAAGTTGAACAAAGAGTTGGAGGAACTCAAACTTAAAAATGAAACTTTAGGATTAATTACATGCAAATTCATCTTGCACTAAATGCTTAGTGTATGAGAATGCTATTAAATCTTACTCATGCACATCATGCAACAAGTTTGAGAAAGAAATATGATTTGAAACACTTTGCAAAGTTTACCTTTGGGAATAACTTAGATATTTTATTAGGTAAACAAAGATGTGTTTTTATAAGGCCGATTAGCAGCAATATCCCAAGGGCCAACAAAAGTTTTATAAAAACTTCTTTGTGTCCTCTAGAATGACTAGTTCTCCATTCCTAACATGTTTGAATCTCTGCAAGAAAGGTCATAGTGCATCAACATGTTACATTAGAAAGAATGGTCACAAAGTAGGAAAAATGATGGGTTCCAAAGGCACTATGCCCAACGCTAACACTCAAGGACCCAAGAAAATTTGGGTACCTAAATCAAAATGAAATTGTGATGTAGGTACTTTTAAAGCAAAGTTGGTACATTGATAGTGGTTGTTCCAAGCACATGACGGGAGATACATCAAAATTTACACACATAACTCCCAAGAAAAGTGGACATGTAACATATGGGGACAACAATAAAGGAAAAATTCTTGGAGTTGGCAATGTCGGTAAAGTCCCTCTACCTCTATTGAAAATGTTTTACTTGTTGATGGTCTTAAACATAGTCTATTAAGTGTTAGTCAATTATGTGATAAAGGATATTGGGTACTATTTGATTCACTTTATTGCTTTATTGAAAGTAAGAAGGATAAACAAGTAAAGTTTATAGGACATAGAATAAATAATGTATATATGATAAACTTAGAAGATATTCCTTCAAATCATGCACATTGTCTTATGAGTAAGGAAGATGTTCATGGTTATGGCATAGAAGAATTGCTCATATTCACATGGATCACTTGAATAAATGGTCTTCAAAGATCTAGTAATTGGTCTACCAAAACTCAAATTTGAAAAAGATAAACTTTGTGATGCATGTCAAAGGGAAAACAAGTAAGGTTCTTTAAATTATTATTTCTAACAAATGAGACCTTTACAACTTTTGCACATGGATCTTTTTGGTCCATCTAGAACTATGAGTTTTGGAGGAAGTTATTATGCTTAGTGATTGTGGATGATTATTCTAGTTTACATGGACATTGCTCATAAGAGTGATGCATTTTATGCCTTTAGAAAACTTGCAAAAGTTATTCAAAATGAGAATTTAAACATTTCATCCATAAGAAGTGATCATGGTGGGGAATTTGAAAATGCTTCTTTTGAAAACTTTTGTGATGAACATGGAATTCAGTTTCCTTTAGAACTCCACAACAAAATGGAGTTGTTGAAAGGAAAAATCGGCTTAGAAGAAATGGCAAGAACTATGCTCAATGACTCAAATCTCCCTGAATATTTCCGGTGGACTAGGAAATACCGCTTGTTACGTTATGAATAGAGCCTTGATAAGGCCAATTTTAAAGAAAACCCCCTATGAAATATACAAAGTGAGGAAACCTATTCTCACTTTCATATCTTTGGATGTAAATGCTTTGTCTTGAACAATGGTAAGGATAACTCTAGCAAATTTGATGCTAAATCCGATGAAGGATATTTCTTGGTTATTCTTTACATAGTAAAGCATTTAATAATTTATAATAAAATAGAATTATCACTATAGAAGATCTATTCATGTTGCTTTTATTTACTACCTCTTAGGCTGAAGGAAATTATTGATGATCTTGTAGATACTTTGGGAAACACTCATATTCAAGGATGAAGTTAAAGAGCCCAAGAAAAGAAGGAAACTAAGAAGGAAACTCTACTTTTCAAGAGGAACCAAGGGCAAGTGATCTTTCAAAGGAGTGGAGAGTTCCAAGAATCATCCCCTTGACAATATTATAGGTGATATATCAAAAGGGGTAACAACTTGAAACTCTTAAAGATGCATGCAATCATATGGCATTTGTTTCTCAAATTGAACCTAAAACCATTCATGAAGCCATTATTGATGAACATTGGATTATTGCTATGCAAAGATGAATTAATCAATTGAAAGAATCAAGTTTGGCAACTAGTTCCTAGACCCAATCATCATCCAATTATTGGCACTAAAT
>JAMLFY010000017.1:594286-908286 GCA_030441495.1 Dalbergia oliveri
TGAAAACTATTTCAAAAGATAATTTTCATTAATGAAATGAGCAATCCACACACAGGCAAACAAAAGACAACAATTGAATCCTAAACGTTCCTACCGCGGATTGGATCTTCAGTTGGTGGTATCATTTAATGCCCGAGGACGAGGCAGGAGTGATCGCCTGTTAGAAGGCATAACAAGGAGCGGCTTGCCTCCAAGCGGAGGGTACATGAATGAACCAATTACACACTCAAATGAGAGGGATCCTGAGTCTGCATAGGTATGGGACTACACGGTTAAGGAAGGCTTATATGAATTGATTGGTATTACCTATGCCACAAAGATGCATCTTCCTTTCGGAGCCCATCACAAAAGAACTCCACAGTTAAGCGTGCTTGACTTGGGGTAATTTTGGATGGGTGACCTCTGAGGAAGTTTTCCAGGAAGCGTGTGAGTGAGGACAAAGCATGCTGAAAAGACCTGTTGATTTGTGGGGCAGCGTCAATCTATAAAGCAGGAGGGATGTTATAATAGAAGCCCGAGGTGATAGTGTAACACTCCACTAATTACTATATTCTACTCAAGTATTGACATAGTAATTAGTAGCGTATTACTTACATCTGTAACCCATACTAGTTGAAACATAGTAATAAAGAAACTTTGATACATATGTTGCTACAACCATATTCACATATATAAACATCATGTCTCAGTTTATATATATACATCATAAAAGAAAGCCAATGAAACAACCCCTAACTAGTCAAGAACTCTGTGCCAATGAGGCTAGTCCCCCTACCTTATACCTAACCTGCCAAATATTTAGCTCGAAAAATGTCATATAGATAAAATCTAGCAAAAGAAAACTAATAGTACATCGCTAGGCTGGTAAAGCCTTAACACTATACTACTGCTATGTACATGCCAATGGTCTCGAAGATCTTGCCTCCTCCTATAGGAAGCCGTTGGCCATCGCGTGATGACCTCGCCTCCACCTGGGCGTCGAGGCCTAGAAGGGTCCAAGTCTGAAGAGGAGGATGAAGAAACGTGTGCATATGCTCGCGGGTGTGCCTGGTGGAGCAAGTGGAACCTAAAATACATCAGGGTGCGCCATAGAGAGGCACTCCGTCGTCGGGAAAATGGGGTCGAAATCCGCTAAAAATCGACGTACTAAAGGAATGGTCGAAAAACATATATACGCGAACTTGGAGTAACCTACGGCTTACAAAGAGTCAAGTGCCTGTTGTACCGCCACACCCATTGTGGCGAGTCAAGGAAGAATACCAGTGATGGCATCTGCGAATCTAAGTAATACAATACATATAGCTATAGGGGTGAGAATACTATAAAATTCTAAGTAGGGTAATTCCCCAGATACTATACAAAATACATAATAAGGAATTTATGCATATAAATCATTCATATAAAGATCGTAAGCATCAATGCTAAAATATATGGGTTATGGGAATTAGAATGGCACCATGAAATCAATCATTTACTATTATTTGCAACCATAGGTTCAATTCCATGCATTTTCCTCAATTTGTCAACATAGGGAAGGCCTAATTCCACATAGAGCTGCATCTACAGTTATAATTTCACAGAGGACAATAGACGCGGACACGAGCTCATTCCTATCGTGATCATGAACTTCATTTTTTTCCATTTCGAATCATACACAGTTCTATTTCTAGCCGATTCATATACCGACTTATAAATTTTCTAGGGAAGTCCTTATTTTTTCCTTCCCTCTCTATTCCATTTAGGCCTTGTTTATGTTTTTCCCATATGTTCAAACATGCAACAGGAGAATTTATACATACTATTTCTGTACTTTCTCACATAACTGCATTATGTACTTCTTTTTCCTTTCTCAAAACATGTTTACCTTACAAATAGGTATTCAATTATATTAGAGGTTCCTTTATGTCTCATGAAATAGTAATTGAAATAATCAGCATGGATTCATATACCATAGACTTGGAATAGGATCATACTATCATAAATTTTCAACCACCCTTACATTCCAGCACCTTGGGGAATTACTGTTCTAGGTACAACTTTTAATTGTCATAACAAATGGCCATTTCAAGAGCCACAAATATTCTACATGACACTTCAATGTGTCTAGAATAACCTGTAAAAATTTCAAGGCAAACAGAGCTCTATAGCTACTTCATTAAAATGTACAAATTTAAAAGTTAGGCCACAATTCACACCTATACCTGAGTTTCCAAAATTTTTACCCCTAGTAATTGATGGAATCAAGGCACAAGAAAATTTACAGTGATACTTAAATATGTAATAACTTCGTGTAAAAATTTCATGAGCTAATTCAATCAATTGCTATGATAATAAATTCGAAAAGTTTATTGCTTCAGTTTCAACAACCAAGACAACATCAGTCATATTTCGGTTCTTGATTTTTTTGAGGCAGTAAAATTTAAAATCAACACCCAAGAAAATTCATGTAGTTAGTTTGAGATGTTAAATACAACATATAATTTTTATAGCTCATGAAATTACCCACAACTATACTAGAAAATTCTGCATAATTACTACTTGCAGGACAACTAAGAATCCAGCCTAGTCACAATTTCCCTTGAGAAAAACCCTTTTCTAACCCCATCCAAACACACCACAAAAATTCATACATCAATATCAATATATTATCCATCAATACAACCAGAAATTTCAGACCTACGTCATGCCAAAACAGATCAGAAAAATTTGACAAGAAAAGGAAGCAAAAACCCTACTTTGAGTAGCCTAGTAGCTCCTTGGCTTTAAGATTGTCCATGCTTGCTTCCTTCTCCTCCAAAGCTCCCAATCCAACTTCAAACCCCTATGATATTAGTGAGGTATGAGGTACAAGACTAGGTTTTGATAAGGAATGGAAATTTTGTTTGGTTAGATTGGTAGAGAATTAGGTGTAGAACAAGTTTAATGAAAGAACTTTGAGGTTTCAACAACTCTAGGCTAGTGTTTTTGGGCTTGGAACTCAAGAACAAGCTCTTGAGGACAACAATGGTGGCTGATCTCTTCTCTCCCTTGGCTGGCCGAATTTTGATGTGTTTTTGGGGAAGAAAATGTGACTAGGCTTCTTATAATTAATGCATGGTGGATATTTAGTAAAGTAATCATTATTTATGTAATAAAGTAAAATGGAAGGCTAGATTTAATCTTGGATTCCAAGATTAAATCTTGGCCTTCCACATGTCTTAATTAGATAGATATCATCCATTTGTGGTGATGGAAATATCTTTCTGTTAAAAATCACACACCGAAATCTCATCGAATGGGTAAACACCCTACCCATAAACCCATATTGCCCGAAAATTAATTCTAGGCATAAAATTGTCATTCCCACACATTTCTGACCTTATCCTCATATTTTCCTAGCTTCGGGCACCTTCGGTTTGAATTTTCAGCTTCAAGCTGTCTTGGCTGGGCCCGCAAAACACTATTCACTTTTTTTTGTGCTCACTCATAGAGTCGTTCTCATCACAACTTGCATCTGTCAAATCTTAATATTCCCATTAACCATTCTTCAATCAATTTCTAAAGAAAAGAACCAGGATGTTACATTACCACCCACCTTAACAAAAATTTTGTCCTCAAATTTCATACCTGGAAACAATTCCTGATAATCTTTCTTCAGGGTTGACTCTAACTCCCATGTGAAATCTTCATTCCCTGCCCACCCAAGCTACTTTTACTAGCTGCAATCATTTATTCCTCATTGCTACTTCTCTATCCATTATCTGAGCGAGAGATGTTTGAAATGTTAAGTCATCCCGTAACTGTATAGATTCGAGTTCAATGACATGGGTTAGGTTTGGGTGATACATTCTGAGTTGAGATACATGGAAGACATCATGAAGATTGGATAAAGGTGGGGGTAGGGTTATTTGATAAGCAGCTGACCCTATTTGTTGAAGGATTTGGAAAGGGCCTATAAACTTAGGTGACAACTTTTTGACCTTTAAAGCTCTACCTACTCCCGTAGTGGGTGTGACCTTCAGGAATACACGTTCTCCCTCCTGAATTCTAAAGGCTTTCTTCGTTATCCGCATAGCTCTTTTGATGACTCTGTGCGCGAGGATTTTATCCTTGATTTTCTGGATTTGTTCGTCGTTGATTAATTATCGGGTCCCAACAACCTTGCTTCCCCGAATCATACCAACACAATGGAGACTGACATTTCCTTCCATATAAAGCTTCATATGGGGCTATGCCAATACTAGCATGATGGCTATTATTATAAGCAAACTCCACCAATGGGAGCAATTTATCCCAACTTCCCTTTCTGCTCAATTGTACATGCTCTCTCATATCCTCCAAAGTCTGGATGGTGCATTCGGTTTGTCCGTCCATTTGGGGTGATAAGCCGTACTTAAACAAAGTTTGGTTTCAAAGGCCCTTTGGAAAGCTCCCCAGAATCTTGAAGTAAAGCGGGGATCTCTATCAGAAACTATTGAAGAATGAATACCGTGTAGTCTCACTATTTCTTGAATGTACAAAGAAGTTAACTTGTCCAGAGGATAATTAGCTTTGATGGGTAGGAAATGAGCGAGACTTAGTCAATCTATCCACTATAACCCATATAGCGACATGACTTGATGATGTCCTTGGTAAACCCATGACAAAGTCCATAGAGATACTTTCCCACTTCCATTCTGGATCTTAAGGGTGTAAGGTCCCAGCGGCTTTTGGTGTTCTATTTTGATTCTTTGGCAAGTTAGGCACTTCCGAACAAACTCCATTATATCTTTCTTCATCCCGGCCACCAAAACATCCTTTTAAGATCTGCATACATTTTACTAGTTCCAGGGTGTATGGTGAAATCGCCTCTGTGCGCCTCCTTTAAAATCTCAATCCTAAGATTACCACTTGCAGGTACACAGACCCTCCTTATATCTCCATATACCTCGCTGGTCTTGAGTAAATTCTAGCAACTTCTTGGTATGAACTAATTTTAAATCTCTTGAAGCTCTTGGCCTTCGGGTTGTGCAGCCAAAATTTGTTCTTGGAACTCGCTCTACTCCTATCTAACCTAACACCACACCTTCAAGGCTCAATACGTACCCAGGAGAGCTTCTTAAAGCCTTCTACTAGTTCGTTTCCTTAATCATCATGCATGATATACTCGGGACATCCTACTCAATGCATCAGCTCACAACGTTTGCTTTGCTTGGATGGTAATTCAGACTTAACTCATAATCCTTGAGGAATTCCATCCACCGTCTCTGTCTCATATTCAACTCTTTCTATAAAAAAGATATTTTAAACTTTTGTGATCAGAGAAGACATTGAATTGTACACCATAAAGATGGCGTTGAAGGTTTTTGAGAGCAAAAACCACAGCTGCCAGCTTCAGGTCATGTGTTGGGGTCTCACCTCATGGGGTCTCAACTACCGAGAAGGCATAAGCAACCACATTTCTATGCTGCATCAATACACACCCTAAGCCTTTGCTAGAAGCATCGCAATAAACCTCTAAGGGTTCATGTGGATCAGGTAGCACCAGGATAGGAGCCATAGTCAACTTTTGCTTCAACTCCTGGAAGCTACTTTCACACTCTGGTGTCCACTTAAATTGAGCGTTCTTTCGGGTCAACTTTGTTAAAGGTAAGGCTAGCTGGGAGAAACCCATAATAAATCGCCTATAATACCCAGCTAACCCTAGGAAACTTTGAATCTCCGTCACTGTTGTAGGTCGTGCCAATGAAGTACTCATTTTACTTTGCCTGATCTACCAGACTCCTTCTCATGATACCACATGACCAAGGAACTTAACCTCTCCCATCCAGAACTCACACTTTGACAATTTAGCATATAACTTCCTCTCCCATAGGATTTGTAACACAACCCTAAGATGCTCTGCATGTTCCTCTTCGGTCCTTGAATAGATAAGTATGTCATCTATAAAGACAACTATGAATTTATCCAAGTACGGGCGAAAGATCGTTCATATAATCCATGAATACTACCTAGCATTGGTCAACCCAAAAGACATCACTCTATACTCATAATGTCCATATCGAGTTTAAAAGCAGTTTGGAATATCTTCGTCCGAACTCAAATCTCATGGTAACCAGAATCTAAGATCAATCTTTGAAAACAGTTGCCCCACGTAATTGATCCATTAGGTCATCAATTCTTGGAGGGTACTTGTTCTTGATCGTCACCTTATTCAACTGTCCATAGTCCACACAAAGCCTCATGCCCCCATCCTTCTTCTTTACCAGTAGAACAGGGGGCTGATGGAGAGGCACTTGGTCTAATGAAATATTTCCCTAGTAGCTCTTCAATTCTAAGGGGGACATCCTATAAGGATCATTTGAAATGGGACTCGTTCCTGGACCAACTCAATGGAGAATTCAACTTCCCTCTTGGGCGAAAATTCTAGAATATCAGCCAGGAATACATCTGATACTCCCTCACCACCTGAATCATACTCACTTCATGGTTGCTTTCCATTTCACTAGCCGAGAGGAGAACATATTTACGGTTCGCCTTACTAGGGTTAAGTGTCACTAGGTCTAAGTAAAAACACTACAAAAAAAGTGCCGCTGAGCGACGCTTTTTTACCGCGGTTCAGGAAACTTATTTTCCATGTTTACCTCATTTTCATTGGCTACCGCAAATTGAATTATTCAACTGGTTAATTATGGATGTGAAGCGGTTTACCATTCACGGCGGTTTTAATTTATATTATCGCCTGAATTGAAAGAAAGTGAAATATTTAATATTTGTTATGTATAACCTAATTGGAGCACTTCCCTATCTCACACTCTCACTATTTCACTCTCAAAGTCCCCTTTCTCATTTTCCCTTTCTAGCGCGCTGCCTCAGGCGGGCTCCATTTAGCGATGCGGCATCCTCCAGATTTCGCCAGCGCCCGTTGCTCTCAGGAGCCTCCATTCGCGACGCCATCTGCATTAGGAACACAGCCACCATCTCGTTCAAGGAAGTGACCTCATGGTCTCCGTTAGGGATGTGGCCTTGGTTTTGCCGGACACACCCTTCATCTTCGTTGAGTAGCATGACCTCGCAGAGGTAGTTGGAATCGATCTTGGAATCAATGTCTTGGTGCGGGGGAAGAACATACCCTGTTATGGCTGCTACCTCTGTGCCTCGACATAAAGCCTAACAAAGAGGGCTCCCCTTACTCAGGTCAGGTATGTTATTTTTCTACATTTAGGATCAGTTCCATAAATTTGATTTTACTCGATGCAAATTGGGGCAA
Organism: Dalbergia oliveri; assembly: GCA_030441495.1. NCBI lineage: Eukaryota > Viridiplantae > Streptophyta > Magnoliopsida > Fabales > Fabaceae > Dalbergia > Dalbergia oliveri. The sequence goes on from JAMLFY010000017.1 coordinate 601,515, forward strand.
CAGCTTCCGTCTGAGGAGCTTGCTAAGGATGGATTGTTGGAAAATCATGAGCTTCCTAAACCCTTTAAAAGAAAAAAGTTGGGGCCAGTTAGTTTTTTTAATCTCAGGAGACATGTAACTGGATTCAATCTTAGACACATAGTTTTCCACAATATGCATGTTTAGAGTTTAGACCTGAGACATGGGAGAGTGCATGAGTTCCCTTTTTCAGTTGTAGTAGTTCTGGTTTTCTTTTTTGCTTGCTTTGTACTTCATAATTCCAAGGGAATTGAAGATCAACAACGAGAGGAAAAAAAGGTAAAAAAGAAAATGAAGAATTGTGTTATTCAACTAGTTCAGCGCCATTTACTCATAGGGCATCTAGTTCTATTTGATCCCACCATTTACATGATCAAGAGCCAGATGATGATTTAGAAGGTGAAGATGTTGGTTCATTTGATGAATATGTAGACGATCTTTTTGCTACATCTGGTGACATACTTCTAGCAGGAGTAGGAAGAAAAGTTATTGGGTTGTTAACATTGTTGGTAAAAACTTTCTTTCTAACTTTGACTATAATGAATTTTGTTTGATGGGTTAAAGTTTTTGGAGCTTCAAATTTGAAACCTTTTGTGCATGAATTTGTAAAATTGCTAGTTATATTGTTTTTCTCCTATTATTTTGTAAAGTTGGTAAGTTAAAGGTTATACTTGTTCAGATGAGCTGATGACACAACTAAAGAAGCACGATACATGGTACAAGATGTTTGGTCAATTCCTAATGGTAGAAAAATTATAGTTCCATGCAATGAGTTTGGGCAAGCCATAGGCAATGCAGGTGGCCTTTTAGGTGGCTTCTTAGGAGTTCTGGAAATGATTTGAATAAATTTCCCATTTGCTACATCTCTTGGCGTAAGGTTCCCAAATCATATAAGGACACAGTGTATAATGGCATTTACAGGTAAACAAATTTATTCTTCCATGTCTTTTGTAATCTCTTTGTGACCTTGATACTAATGTCTTTGATTTCGTATGTAGAAGAAATTTCATATAGTAGATAATCGACTCAAGAATAATATCATGAAACGTCTCGGGAAAGTATGGAAAGATACTAGATATAGCTGTTTCGTGAATTCTATAATAGCACTTTGAGCATGGAGGAAAATATTGCAAAGTGACCTTCTAGAATTGATGAAAACCATTGGAGATGGTTCATTGAGTATCGCTTGAACGAGAAAACCCAGGTGACATATCCTAATTCGCTCTTGCTCATTAGATTTGTTTCAATTAGGAGTCTAATTATGATTGTTTTCAATATTGAACTTCTCTTAGTGTTTGGATTTGAGACTTTTCTTGTCTATGTTGCACCCAATTTGTTATGAGAGAAAGATAGTAGTAGTAAGAAGGATGCCTTTGACTTTGAGCAAAAGTTCTTTATTCTGTATGTAACTGTGCTTATACCTATTGTTGTTCTTGTTCTGAGTGCTTGATGCTATTGGATGGAGATATTGTAAAGGGTATATATAGAGATTAATTTCCTCAATCCTTTTTTTTTGGCTTTCCTCTTACTTAGTAAGTACTATGGCGAGGGAGAAAGAGATAATTAATGCCTATCTTTGATCCTTGATCTCTTTGTTTCCATTTTTTGCATTGATACTTTTGGCGTGTAATTGTATTCTTGGTTATGCAATAATAGGACATATGCAAGAAAAATGCTGAAAATCGAAAGAAGCAATTATACACCCACACAGGTGGTTCAAAAACCATAGCAAGGAGAAAATATGAAGAGGTGATTAATGCTTTATTTGACTTAATTGTTCAATTCTTTTTGTTTAATTATTGACTATATGTAAATAATGACATATAGGAATGACAACGTGGAAGCAAAATTAGTAGAGGAGAGTTATGGGTGATGTTGCACAAGAAAAAGGATGGTTTTTACATTCACGATGATGCTCAAGTCATTGGTGTAAGTATTGTATTAATTAAAGTAGTCATACCTTTATTGGTTTAGAAAAAAGTACTTACTTTTAATGTTTAATGGATAAAATCTTATATGTATAGGAAAAAATTATGAATATTGAGCATGAAGATGATTCTTCTAAGGGATTTTCACAAAATGATTCACTTTCTCAAGCTATAGGGAGGAGCACTTGCCGAGTTCGAGGTGTGGGTTATGGGCCATGTCCTACTCAAGTCTTTGGTCAAACTGCATGTTCAAATGCACCTGTTGATCATGGATTAGATATGAATGAGATGAAGTCTGAATTAGAAGCTTCTCATTGAAGGTGCAAAATCTAGAATCAATGATTGAAGCAGAAAAATTAAGAAGACAAGCAATTGAGGGAGCTTAAATACATGTTGCAAATGCAAGGAAGCAACTTGCCACCTGAATTAGCTGCTTTGATTAATGTGATGGTACGTATTTTAGAACTTTTAAAATTAATTAGACTGGCTTTGGTATTTTCTGTTGTATAAAATTGTGTACATGACACTAGTGAAACAATTGTTACAATTTATCTTCTATTCATAATTTTAGGCCCCAGATGAAGGGAGTGCACCAATTTCACCAGGTGTAAGACCGTCTTCTCAGCTATTGATGCTCAACACCATGATAATCATTCCAACCGAAGTTCAAAATGAGTACATCATAGTAGTTGTGACTTGAGACACTCTTTTTTATGTTATGCTTTTTTCTTTCACTTTTCTAGACACTTGAATATGTTTAACTATTATTTAATATTATGTTATGACATTTGATACACGCATTCATTGTTTAAAAGTTGAAGAATTTCTATGCAACTTTCCTTTTGTTCATGAATATTGATCACTGGTGTTGTCCAGGTTAACAATTAGTGTTTTTGACTTGTATGCTTTAAATAAAATATTGAAGAGCGAAAAGTTTTTAAAAAAAGCGGTTAACAATTAGCCTTTTACTGGTTGAAGCTAGAAAAGGATCAACCAACATGCACCGAGCTGTTTGCGGCGGTTCATAAACGCCAGTAACTACAATTCAGCGGTTAATAAACCGCCAGGACTGAATCGCAACGGTTCCAATCGCCACTAAATATAATAATTTGGCGGCAACCATGCATTTTGCGGCGGTTTGTAACCGCCACTAAAGTTAGAAAACCGTTGCCAAATGATCTTAAGTCCCAACCATTAGAAAGGTTTTTTGCGGTTTTAAACCACCGCTAAATATGCAAAAATCACTGCCTAAACCGTCGGGAAACCTAATTGCGCGGTCATTCCAGCGATTGCTCGAAATTGCTGCTAAATGGTTTAAGGATGCCATTATCTGTGGCAGTTTGAACCACCAGTAAATGTTTTGTGGCGGTTTAAATCGCTAAATAAAAAAAAAACTGCGCTACATCCATTTTTTCTGTAGTGAGAGAATAAGGAACCACAGGGATAGAAGAAGATATAGGAAGAAATACAGCATATCTAGTTAGACAATGTAAAAGCACATAATTTGGTACCAACCAATCCATACCTAAAATCACTTCTAAACCAGATAAAGGTAGGCAAAACAATTAGCAGGAATTCTCTAGTATTTATAAGAAGAGAAAGGCTCATGCATGCTGACAAGTCCTAATAGGACCCGCAGGAGGGGTGGATACGAGAAGGTCATATGATAACTCAAACATAGGTAATCCTAACCTTTGTACACAGTCATAGGATATGAAAGAATGAGAGGCACCCGAATCATACAATATGTCTAAGGTATTTCCATTTATTTCACGCTTACCTAGGATTAGATTCTAGACGAGAAGCTTCATTGGCACTCACATAAAAATGCGCCCTTGTTGTTGTGGCCTAGGGATGGGCGCGAACTTTCTTGTTGGGCATTCAATATTTTATGTCCTGGTTTCCAGTTTAAGCACACAATTTACACGCCCAACACGGCTTGTTCCGTGATATTTCTTGCATTTAGGGCACCCTTGTCTTATCTCCGATCTTAGGGATTGAAGCGTTTTCCTTTATTATTGTTGTTATTAGGTGGAAATCTCCCCTAGGCTCGGTGCAGGCTTGAATTGGGGCCTCAGGGTGCTAGTCCTCTCCTAGCATTATTTTGTGTATACTTGAAACTTGTAAGCTTCTTATTAGATTCCTCACCACGCTGACACTTATTCACCAAAGTAGGATAGTCTCGGATCTCCAAGAGGCTTACAGCCTTCAATGTCTTCACGTAGACCCCCTTCGTACTTCATGCATTTCCAAGCTTCATCGGGTCGTGTTGATAAATCATAGAAAACTTGCAAAGCTCTTCAAACTTGACAGTGTATTCGGCTACACTCATAAGTCCTTGTTTAAGAGCCATGAATTCTAACTCTTTTGCATTTCTTACATAAGAGGGAAATACTTATGATAGAAAGCCTCCTTAAAGATATCCTACGTAACCTCTGTCGGGAAGCTTCAAATAATCCCCTAGTACCAACTAACCAGAATTTTGCATCCTTCTAGCATGTAGGTGGCATAAGCTACCTTCTAATTTCTGAGGGAGAACTGAGAAAATCTTTTCCATTGCCTTGATCCACTCGCCTTACAAGGGTTAAAAGCTCCTCAAGGGCAGGGGTTTGCTTTTCTAAACTAGAAATTTCTAGTATTCCCCATCCACTTCATTTCCTTCCGATTGCCAACCGGGTTCTGCTCCTCATTGCGGTTTAATCTTTCCATCATTCGATTGGCAATTGCAGTTCTCTCATTGCCGCAGCCATCTCATGAAAGGTATTCATCATTTCTGTCATTGCCACTCCACTCCTAGTTTTCTGATTTGAAGTCATCGATTCCTATCACACAAAACAAAATATTGAGTTAATTAGGCTCAATACCAAGCTAAGTGTGGTAGTAACCCACAACATTACTAACCAGGTCATACACACATATAAGCATATATACATCATATTGCATGACAATCCCTATGGAAACATAGTCGGTCCAATCCTCAGGCTGATAGGATAGTCCGCTCTTATACCATAATGTAACACCCTACAAATTACTATATTCTACTTGAGAATTGACATAGTAATTAGGCGTATTACTCTACATCTCTAACCCATACTAGTCGAAATATAATAATAAAGAAACTTTGATACATACGTTGCTACAACCATATTCACATATATAAACATCATGTCTCAGTTACGATATATATACATCATAAAAGAAAGCCAATGAAACAACCCCAAACTAGTCAAGAACTCTATGCGAATGAGGCTAGTCCCCTACCTGATACCTAACTTGCTAAAATATTCAACCCGATAAAAATGTCATATAGATACAACAAGAAAAGAAAACTAATAGTACATCGGTCTTAAGGCTGGCAAAGCCCTAACACTATACTATTACTATGTACATGCCAACGGTCTTCAAGATCTCGCCTCCTCCTACAAGAGGCCGTTGGCCATCGGCACGATGACCTCGCCTCCACCAGGGTGTCCGGGCCTTCAAAAGGTCCGAGTCTAAAGAGGAAGATGAAGAAACGGGTGCATCGCTGGAGGTGTGCTAGTGGAGCAAGTGGAAGCTCAAATACATCAGGGGACGCCATATGGAGAGGCACTCCATCGTAAAGGAAAGCGGGTCGAAATCTGCTGAAAAATCGACGTACTAAAGGAACAAAAACATATATACGCGAACTGGAGTAACATGCGGCTTACAAAGAGTCAAGTGTTGGGTCGTCCTGCCACACCCATTGTGGCGAATCAACGAAGAATACCAGCTGATGGCATCTTGAATCTGAGTAATACAATACATATAGCAGGGGTGAGAATACTATAAAATTCTCAGGAGGGTAATTCACCCAATACTATACAAAATACAGATAAGGAATTTATGCATATAAATCATTCATATAAAGATCGTAAGCATGAATGGTAAAATATATGGGTTATGGGAACTGAGAATGGCACCACTAAAATCAATCATTTACTATTATTTGCAACCATAGGTTCAATTCCATGTATTTTCCTCAATTTGTCAACATAGGGAAGGCCTAATTCCACATAGAGCTGATCTACAGCTTACTAATTTCACAGAGGACAATAGACCTGGGACATGAACTCATTCCTATTCGTGATCATCGACTTCATTTTTTTCCATTTCCGAATCACACATAGTTCTATTTCTAGCCTATACGTATACCAACTTATAAATTTTCTAGGGAAGTCCTTATTTTTGCCTTCCCTCTCTATTCAATTTAGGCCTTGTTTCTTTTTTCCCCATATGTTCAAACATGCAACAGGAAAATTTATACATACCATTTCTGTACTTTCTCACATAACTGCATTATATACTTCTTTTTCCTTTCTCAAAACATGCTTACCTTACAAATAGGTATTAAATTATATTAGAGGTTCCTTTATGTCTCATGAAATAGTAATTGAAATAATCAGCATGGATTCATATACCATAGACTTGGAATAGGTATCATATTATCATAAATTTTCAACCACCCTTACATTCTAGCACCTTTAGAATTACTTGTTCTAGGTATAACTTTTAATTGTCATAACAAATGGCCATTTCAAGAGCCAAAAATATTCTACATGACACTTCAATGTGTCTAGAATAACCTGTAAAAATTTCAGGGCAAACAAAGCTCTATAGCTACTTCAGTAAAATGTACAAATTTAGTGGTCAGGGGCCACTAATTCAAGTCTATACAGAGTTCCAAAATTTTTACCCCTAGTAATTGATGGAATTTCAATCAATTTCTATGATAATAAATTCAACAAGTTTATTGCTTCAGTTTCAACAACCAAGACAGCATCAGTCACATTTCGGTTCTTGATTTTTTTGAGGCAGTAAACTTTAAATCAACACCCAAGAAAATTCATGTAGTTAGTTTAAGATGTTAAATACAACATATAATTTTTATAGCTCATGAAATTACCCACAACTATACCAGAAAATTCGTGCATAATTACTGCTGAGGACAACTAGGAATCCATGCTAGTCCCAATTTCCCTTGAGAAAAACCCTTTTCTAACCCCATCCAAACACACCACCAAAATTCATACATCAATATCAACATATTATCCATCAATAAAACTAGAAATTTCAGACCTAGGTCATGCCAAAATAGATCAAAAAAATTTGACAAGAAAAGGCAACAAAAACCCTACTTTGAGTAGCCTAGTACATCATAATGGGATCATTTCCACTTTATCTTATCTTGTATGGATGCAACATGAGCATACAACCATAATACATCATAAAACATATCCTCTATTCATGTCTCACATTCTCATGCATTTAAACATAGCGTACCACGTCATCATAGCAACATGCCACAAACACACATATAGCCTCATGTTCATGATATTAACGTATTCACATAATCATGAGTATACCACTCGGTCTCATTCTCACATCACACCTTCTATCTCTTGGTGTCTTATGCTTTGGCCCTTATGTCTTAAACTTACATTCCAATGATTTTAACTTTTATTACTGATCTTTATTACACCTAAGGGATCATTACCTATAATTTTCTGGATGTTTATGCTTACTAACATAACCAAACAGCTCTACATCTTTTGGGCAGAATTTTACCTTATAATTACGGGTCCTAAATCTCCTTTGACCCTTTTCTACGTTCCGTCTTTGCCTAAGGCTCTATAATCAACTCCTAAACCAATTATGAGGGATTCCTATGCACATCCACTAATTATGAACCATTCTTCTCAAGTCCAATTATGCTGGAACAGAATTTATAATTTGTGCATCTAAGTGTTCTAGAATTCACATTTTAGGTCCTATTTAGTTACTTGTTCTTTCTAAACTTCCCTAAATCGTTCCTTGCTCCACTCAAACATAATTTTACACATTTTAACACCATAAAACAGAATTTATACAGTGACCAATTGTACAAGGCATAACCAAAAACATAAGCATCATATAATCATATAATCTCATGATTTAAAAGCATATGGGTTGCTAGTTTCTCTTGGAATTAATTTAGGAACTCAAAACTCTTTTAGAAACCAATTTATTTCATTGAAAACACATAAATATGTGCTAGGTCAGTGGCTAAATTATTTAGCTCAAGGAATAGATTTAAAACATAAAACCTTGTTTATAAAGTTCCTTGAGTACACCTAATCTTAGAAAAATTCCAAGACTTAGACTATGGGCACTTATGATTAGATGAACTCATCTCAAGTCCATCATCATCATCACAAGGCCGAAATGGCATTCTTGGAATGCCTCCATTTTCTATAACTTTATGTAAGATACTTGGGCAAGTCTTTGAGCTCTAGGATATTTAAGTGATGGCATAAACTTAAACATAATATGCACTTATTTTATTCTTCATTAGAAAGTAAAGTGAGAGCATAAAATAAATATGAGATGCAACCTTATTATTATCTTTAAAGATTAAGTAATGACTTGAAATATAAACATGAAATGCAAGCTTGGAATTTAAACATGATAATGCAAGTCTATTTAGTTATTCTTGAGAGTTTTAGTGATGACATCAAAATAAACATGCTATGCAAGGTATAAACATAAACATGTGTGCAACTCATTTTATCTTAACTAGAGCTCTTATAAGACTTTAAAGGAACATCACAACCTCAACCCAATATGTACCTTAACAAACATAAAGTGAGCTTTAGAGTTCTTAGCACCAAGACTTCAAAGGAGTCTTTGGTTTTGAACTTCATCATCAAGCTCAAGAAATAGACACAAAGCTCAACACTTTGTCTAAACAAAATATAAGAACTAAGTCATATTCTTTATTTTATTGCTCATGGGCTTCAATCTAGAGTACGGCACCAAAATTGCCACGCGATCCCGCCACCGTGTGGAAAGCGAGATCAAAATCGGCCATGCGAACCTTTACCGCTACGTGGAGTGCGAGACCAAAATCATCCGCTATCCTCTGCCGCTGCGTGGATCACCAGGCCAAATCCCATGCAAGCCTCTGTCGCGCATGGAGACAAGACCAAATTGCCAGTGCGTGCTCTACCGCCACGTGCGAGCCTCTCTCGCGTGGAGTGCGAGTCACTATCGCCCACGCGAGCCGCCCGCGTGGAACACAGGCCTAAATCCTATGCGAGCCACTCGCCATGTGGAGTGCAAGCCGGCAATTGCCCAGGCGAGCCCGCCGCATGGAGAGTAAGGCCAAAATCAACCGCGCAAGCCTCCTCCACCGAGTGGAGTTAGAAACCAAAATTGCCCGAGCCTCTGCCCGGTGTTGAGTGCGAGACCAAATCGTCTGAAGCCTTTGTCATCGTGTGGAGTGCAAGACCAGAATCGACCATGTGAGGCTCTCGCAGCATGTAGTCCAGACCAAAATCGGTAAGCGATCCTTTGCCGTACGTGGAGTACGAGACCCAAATCGCCCACGTAATCATCTATCGCCGTGTGGCGTGCGACACAAAAATCGCCCGTGGGAGACTCTGCCGTCGGCATGTCAGACCAAATCCCCGCGCGAGCATTTGCTACCTTGTGATGCAGACCAAAGTCACCAGGAATTTACCTTCTACCGCCACATGGAGTGTGAGATAAAAATTGCCCGCGATCCTCTCGTCATTGTATGGGAGGGGAACCAAATCGCCCCGCGAGCCTCGCCGCGTGTAGTTCGAGACCAAAATCGCTCGCGAGAGCCTCCGCCGCCGCGTGGAGTGCGAGAGAATCGCCCTCACCATCCTCTTCCGGCTGTGTAGTGCGAGACCAATCGCCCCGCGAGCCTCCGCCACCGCGCCTGGAGTGCGAGACTAATTGCCCGTGGCGCCACCGTAGGGATTATGAGTACAAATCCCCATGCGAGCCTCTCTCATCACGTGGAATGGAGACCAAAGTCACCCATGCGAGCCTCCGCCCGTGGAGTGCGAGACCAATCGCTTGTGCGAACTCGTCTGCCGCGTGTGCTAAAAAACGCCCGGAGACTCGCCGCGTGTAGTGCAAGACCAAAAGTTGCCGACGATCCTCGTCATCGCTGAGCAGGAGAAATCGCCCGGCGAGCCTCTACCGCCAGGTGTAGTTCGAGACCAAAATCGCCCATGCGGCCTTGCCACATGGAGTGCGAGACCAGAATCGCCCGTAAGGCTTTGCCATAGCATGTAGTTCGAGACCAAAATTGGTCGTGCGATCATTTGCCCCGCATGGAGTGCAAAACCAAATCGCCCGCATGATCCTTTATTGCCGCGTGGAGTGCGACACAAAAATCTCCCGCGAGAGACTCTACCGCCACGTATAGTGCGAGACCAAATCCCCCGCGTGAACGCCCGCCCGCGTGATGCAAACCAAGTCGCCAGGACGACCCTCGCCGTCGCATGGAGCGCGAGACAACAATCGTCGCGTCGAGCCTTGGCCAACGCGTGGAGAGCGAGATCAAAATCAACGGACTAGCCTCTGCCATTTGTGGAGTGCGAGACCAAATTGCCCGTGTGGCATTGCGTCGAGCTAGTGTGAGCCCACTATCACCTACGTGACCCCGTGCCTGGCGTGAGAGCGAGACCAAATTGCCCGCGCGAGCCTCTGCCACCGCGGTAGCGGGAGACCAAAATTACCCCTACAAGCCTCTACGGCCACCTACGAGCCTCCCGCCGCCTCATGGAGTGCGAGACCAAATCATCGGCGCGAGCCTTTGCCACAGCTGTTGAGTGCGAGACTGAAATTGCCCATGCGAGCCTCTGCTCAACATTGAGCGAGACAAAGATCGCCCATGCGAGCCTCTACCGCCACGTGCGAGCCTCCGTCATTGTGTGGGCTGGAAGGCCAAAATCACCTGTGCAGCCTTGACCGCCGCGTGGAGTGCGAACCAAATCACCCGTGCAATCCCTTGGAGTTGTGCGAAAGCGATACCAAAATCGCTCGTGCGAGCCTTGGCATCGTGTGAGTGCGAGACCAGAATCGCCATGCGAGCCTTTGCGGTGTGGCAGCGAGACAAAAATCGCCCACAGAGCTTCTGCGACGTGAGTGTGAGACCAAAATCGCCCATGCGATTCTTTGCTGCGCATGGATTGCGAGACCAAATCCCCTGCGAAAGCTCTGCCGCCTGAGTGCTAGACCAATCGCGAGCATCAGCCTCGCTCGCGTGTAGTGCAAGACTAAAGTCGCCAGGACGATCCTCTTCCACCACGTGGAAAGGCGAGACCAAATCGCCCCGAGCCTCTGCCACAGCATTCAGTGCGAGATGAATCGCCCACGAGCCTTTGCCTCCACGTGCGAGCCTTTACTGCCGTGAATGCGAGACAAAAATCGCCCACGGAGCCTCTGCGCATGGAGTGCAAGACCAAAATCGCTGAGCGTGAGCCTGTACGTCGCGTAGAGTGCGAGACCAAATTCGCCAGCGTGAGCCTCTGCCGCCACGTCAGTGCGGGACAAATCTTCACGCCAGCCTTTGCCGCCTCGTGCGAACCTCCCCGTGTGGGAGCGGGAGACCAAAATTGCCTGCAAGCCTCTGCCTCCGCGTGTAGTGCGGACCAAATCGTCACACGAGGCTCACCGCGCGTGGTGCGAGACAAAAATCGACCGTGGGAGCCTCTGCCACGCATGGAGCTCGAGAACAAAATCACTTGTGGGAGCCTTTGCCGCGCATGGAGTTCGAGACCAAAATTGCCGCGCGAGCCGCCGTCGCGCGGAGTGTGAGACCAAATTGCTGGCGTGAGCCGTGCCGCCGCGTGGAGTGTGATACCAAATCGCCAGCGTGAGCCTCTAACGCCACGTGGAGTGCGAGACCAAATCACCCGTGTGAGCCGCTCCACAGCATTGAGTGCGGGACCAAAATCGCCCATGCAAGCCTCGGCCACTTGTGAGCCTCGCCATCGTGTGTGGAGTGGGAGACCCAAATCGCCTGCGAGCCTCTCGCCGTCGCGTGAGCCTCTGCCACCGCGCAGAGCGCGAGATAAAATCGTCCGCGGGAGCCTTTGCCACTGCGTGGAGTTCAGGTCGCGCTCGAGACCTCTGCGCGTGTAGTGCGAGACCAAATCGCCTGCGCAAGCCTTTGACGCCGCGTGGAATGTGAGACAAATCGCTCGCAGGAGCCCTGGTGCAGCGTGGAGTACGAGACCAAAATCGCCCGTGCGATCCTCGCCATCGCGTAGATTGTGAGACCAAAATCCCGCGTGCGACCCCCTCCCGTAGAGTACGAGACCAAAATTGCTCGCATGAGCTGTAACACCCTAACTCTTAACCTCATACGCTTAAGTCGCATTCGGTTAGTTATTAGTTACTATGCCTTTGTTTCAGATCTTGACTTACTTTTCTTTAAAATACGAGTAATAAAATATGACTAAATTTTTCTTTTTGATCTTAAGACTTAAAATGCGAGCCACGCATGTGCATAGGTACCGACTATTAAACGTAAAACATAACAACCCGATATACGTCATCATAACAACCATGAATAAACCATAGAATAATCACAACATAAATTATAGTAATATATCATAATCATAACATAACAACGATGTCCTTATAAATATAAGGACACCTAGGGGTATTAATTACACCAAACAACTTTAACTAATGCAAAACAAAATGTTAATGAGGCTAGACTAGTCTTCGTTCGCGCGCATCTCCTGACTCAGCTGGATGACGTGATTCCTATGCCCACACCTCAAGGAAGATCACGAACAATCCGCATCATTCCCGTCTGGTCATGACATGGAAGAGAAAAAGGGGTGAGAAACTTATTCAAGATTCTAGGAGGGCTCCTCAACTTTAACACCAGTGTCATCGTCGTCGCCCAGCCACTTCGGGTTTCATTTTGAAAAGGTGTACATGCATAGGTTCAACTTTAATTTCTCAAATCTTATTATCCGAAGTAGGTTTCTTTTAGCATGAGTCTTGATGGTATGAATGCAGCAGTATTTTATGTATGCATGGCAATGCTTGAGCATGACAGTCACGTATTCAACACATATCACTTAATCATAAGCACCAATGGAACAACCACGAAGCATATGCATGTGCATTTTTTTTTTTTACTTTATCATAATTGAACTCTCAGTTCCTTCTTAACTTTTTCCACCTCGTTGTAGCCACTAAAATCCACCCTACATGCCACCCCGGTGATTTTCACATAGCCACAAAACTCCAAATACACCCATCGCCTAGGAATGAGCTCATCCTAACTAGCCATCGCTAGATTCATAGGGGAAAAAGAGAGGGGAATCATATCTTTTCTGGATCACCCCGTACAACCCTTAACTCGGGAAGTCATAATGGGATCATTTCCTCATTAACATATTTCTTTCTTGTATCACCCTTAGAACCCTTAACTCGGAAGTCATAATGGGATCATTTCCACTTTATCATATCTTGTATGGATGCAACATGAGCATACAACCATAGAACATCATATAACATATCCTTTATTCATAGCTCATATTCTCATGCATTGTAAACATAGCATACCACATCATCATAGCAACATGCCACACATCATACATTCTCATACCACAGGTATTTAAAACATTCACATACATCAAAGCAATACTCACTTGATCTCATCCTTACCTCACATTCCCTTATCCTAAGATATCTTATGCTTTGGCCCTCATGGGTCTTAAACTTATGTTCTAGTCATCCTAACATCCATTATAGTTCTTTATAACACCTAAGGGATCATTGCTTACAATTCTCACTAAGATTTATGTTCACTAATATATCCAAACAATACTGCATCACTTAGGCAGAAAATTATCATACGCTTATGGGTCCTAGAATCTCCATTTTTTACCCTTTTTAAGTTCCATCTTCGCCTAAGGCTCTATAATCAATTCCTAAACCAATTATGAGGGATTCCTACACATATCCACTAATTATAAACCATTTTCCTTAAGTTCAATTATGCTGGAACAGAATTTGCTTTCTTGTATCTAAGTGTTCTAGAATTCTCATTTTAAGTCCTTTTTATTACTTGTTCTTTTCTAACTTCCCTAAATTGATCCTTGCTTCACTCAAACATAATTTTACACATTTTAACACCATAAAACAGAATTTATATAGTGGCCAATTGCACAAGGGAAACCAAAAATACAAGCATCATATAATCACATAATCTCATGATTTAAATGCATATAAGTTGCTAGTTTCTCTTGGAATCATTTTAGGAACTCAAAACTCTTTTAGAAACCAATTTATCTCATTAAAATCATATAAATGTGGGCTAGGTCAGTAGCTAAATTATTTAGCTCAAGGAATAGATTTAAAACATAAAACTTTGTTCATAAAGTTCTTTAAGTACACCTAAGCTTAGAAAAATTCCAAGACTTAGACTATGGGCACTTATGATTAGATGAACTCATCTCAAGTCCATCATCATCATCACAAGGCCAAAATGGCATTCTTGAAATGCCTCCATTTTCTAAAACTTTATGTAAGATACTTTGAGCTCTAGGATATTTAAGTGATGGCATAAACTTAAACATGCTATGCACTTTGTTTTACTCTTCATTATAAAATAAAGTGAGAGCATAAAATAAATATGAGATGCAACCTCATTATTATCTTTAAAGATTAAGTGATGACTTGAAATATAAACATGAAATGCAAGCTTGGAAATTTAAACATGATAATGCAAGTTCATTTAGTTATTCTTGAGAGCTTAGTGATGGCATCAAAATAAACATGCTATGCAAGGCATAAACATAAACATGAATGCAACTCATTTTATCTTAACTAGAGCTCTTACAAGACTTTAGAGGAACATTATAACCTTAACCCAATATGTATCTTAACAACATAAAGTGAGCTTTAGAGTTCTTAGCACCAAGTCTTCAAAGAAGCCTTTGGTTTTGAACTTCATCATCAAGCTCAAGAAAATGGACACAAAACTCAACACTTTGTCTAAACAAACATACAAAGAACTAAGTCATATTCTTTATTTTATTGCTCATGGGCTTCAATCTAGAGTAAAACTCTTAGAACGGCCGACCAACTTTAAGGTTGGCAAGGGTAAGCTTAGAGCTCTTTGAAAACATATGATTAATTTTCTTAACAAAACTTTTAGTGATCTACTTAACATTTTTAACAAACTTTGTTCAAATAAAGGAAAAGGAAACCGAAACCATGATAAGGAAGAAGGAAAGAAAACCAAAACTTGAGCAAGGAAGGAAAGGAAAACCAAGCATGTATGGTCCAAGACCAAGTTTTCAAGCTTTAGAGGTTTCTCACATGACAACAACAAGCCATTATCTTGAAACCTCATCATCAAGCCAAAGTTTTTCTCATGAAAAGGCCTCATGGCCGAAAAGGAAAAGAAGAAGAAAAGAGTTTTGAACCAAGAGAAAACTAGAACTTTTCTTGAAGAAAACAAGTAAAACTTTGAAATAAAACCCCTACCTAAAGAAGTCTTGAAAGAAATGAAAGAAAGCTTGGATCCTTGATGAAATGAGAAGACAAAATCTTCTCTTGGATGGCAATGAGATTTGGCCAAGGGGAGGACACAAGGAAGATGATTTTCCTTGAAAAGTGAGCTTGGAAATGGAAAGGTTTGGTGTTTGAGAGGTGGTTTGAGGTGGGGAGTGGTGGTTCAAGGTTGTTTGTGGTGGTTTGTGGTGGTGGAAAGGTTTCTTTGATGGTGGAGGAAAAAGAACAAGATGAAGAGAATTGAGAGGAAAAGAAAGAAAATTGCAAGAAAGCTTAACTTGGCAAATGATCTAAAGTGTAACCAAGTTCACTAAAGCTTGGTATTTATAGAAAATTGAAACATTGAGGCTATTTGGGAAGGAGGATGGCCAAAAGTTTCTTGGCCTTTGGAGGGAGGAAAATATCTTCAAAGCTTGTCATTCAAAGGCATGGTTGAAAGCATGGCTAGGTATGGTCAAGGTATGGCTTAAGGCATGGTCTTTGGAGTGAAATAAAATCAACATGTGACTTAAAGCCAAGGCTATGTATTCGGCCGGATTTTCCAGCCAAGGGGAAGAGGATGAATTGTTCATGTAATTGTGGTTTAATGATGTGTTTAGGTGTTTCTTTGATTAAGGTTTTGATTAGGAGTTTGTAAGAAAGTGTTTAGGTGAGGTAATGGTTAATTAAGGTTGTCAAGACTTGATTAGGGAGTGATCTTGCTAGATTAACAATTTAAAACCATTTTTTAGTCAAATGAGGTATGGCACAATTCCTTAATTTAAGGAATTGGAGAGAGAAAACACTATTCAAGATTCCATGACTAGGAATCTTGAATTAAAAGATGTAATTAGAGTTTAACTAAGCAATCTTAGGTTCTAATTAACCTTAATAAATTATTTTGACTCTAGATTAATTATCGAAATAAATTAATCTTCGATTAGAGCCTAATATTGCTTAGGTTTGCTTAATTACGTCATTAGGCTCACTGTACACTGTTCTAGGGGCAAAATGGTAATTTTGCACTAAAACTCTCTGACCTACCGGCTAACCTATTGTTACAATTCACTTAAAAACATCATTTGAAACCTTTTGGTAAAGTCCGGCTCAACCGGCACGAAAAATGACAAACAACCACAAGGGCATTTTGGTTATTTCGAGTCGAAACTCAAAAATGAGATTCTTCTGCTCTATTACCACACATAACACATATAATCCCCTATCAACAAAAAACATCCCCTCTAGGATGGCCGGACCGCGATCTCATTTTCCGAGCAAAATGACTTAGAGGCATTTCGGTCATTTGCACATAGAAAATTAGGGCGTTACATGAGCCTCTACCATCGGGATTATGAACCAAAATCCCATGTTTGAACCTCTGCTACCGCATGGAGTGCAAGCCCACTATCGCCCACATCAGCCCCTTCCACTGTGTGGAGCGAGGCCAAAATCAGCGCACGAGCCTCCGCTCCATATGGAGTGCGAGACCAGAATCGCCCGGTGAGCCTTTGCCGCCGCGAGAAATGCGAGAGCACAATTTCCCATTCGAGCCTCTGCCATCGTGTGGAGTACGAGAAAAAATCGCCCACGGAGCTTCTACCACCATGTGGAGTGCAAGACCAAAATTGCCCACGCGATCCTCTTCTGCGCGTGGAAAGCGAGACCAAAATCGCCCATACCCACTTTGCCGCCAAGTGCCAGCTGACGCCGCATGTAGTGCAAGACCAAAATCGCTAGTGCGAGCCTTTGCCGTCGCGTGGAGTGTAGACAAAACTCGCCCGTGAGTGTGCCGCATGGAGTGCGAGACCAAATTGCCATGCGAGCCTCTGCCACGCATGAGTGTGACCAAAATCGCGACCATGAGCCTACACTGCCACATTGAGTGCGAGACTGAAATTTCGCGCCGAGCCTGTGCCGCCACGTGGAGTGCGAGACCAAATCGCTAACGTGAGCTTGTGCCATGGCAGAATGCGAGACCAAATTCGCCAACTAGCCTTGCCCCTGCCCAGTGCGGGACCAAATCGCCCATGCGAGCCCGACTCACTTGCGAGCCTCTGCGCGTGAGAGTGGGAGACCAAAATTGCCCACTGCAAGCCTCCGCCGTCACGTGTAGTGCGAGACCAAACTCGAGGCACAAGCCCCGCCGCCATGTGGAGTGTGAGAGAAAAATCATCGTGGGAGCTTGCCGCGCATGGAGAGACAAAATTGTGCGTGAGCCTTTGCCACCACGTGGAGTTCAAGACCAAAATTGCCCCGTGGGAGCCTTTGCCGTCGGCTGAGTACGAGCCCACTATCGCCCACACGAGCCTTTGCCAACCGTGGAGAGCGAGATCAAAATCAACCGCACTAGGCTCTGCCATTTTGTGGAGTGGGAGACTGAAATCCCGTGTTAGCACCTGATCGAAGTGGTGTGAGTCCACTATTGCCCGTGTGAACCTTGCCACCGCGCATAGAATCGAGACCAAAATTGGCTGAGCGAGCTTTGCAACCGCATGGAGTGCGAGACCAAATTGCCGTGTCGAGCCTCGCCTCGTGCAGAGTGCGTGACCAAAATTGCTGATCAGCCTCGCCGCCACGTGCGAGCCTCCGTTGTGTGGAGTGTGAGCCAAAATCGGCACGTGCAAGCCTCCGCCGCGTGTGATTGCGAGACCAAATCCCCCAAGCCTCTACCGCCTTGGAGTAAGACGAATCGCCTGACGACCCCTGCCGCCGCGCAGAAAGCGAGACCAACCGCCCGCGAGCCTCTCCGCCATGTGGAGCGCAGACCAAATCGCTTGTTGAGCCTCTGCCGGTGCGGGAGTGCGAGAATTGCCAGGATGAGCCGTGCCGCCGCGTGAGTGCGAGACCAGGAAATGTCATTATATCTACTTGGAATGTTTGTATTAACTTATTTTTCAAATAAATATTTTAAATATAGTTTAAAAAATTTAATTGAGATGCTTTTTAATTATAAATAAGTGAATTTTTTTTTATTTTTAACTTCAATGTTTGGATCATATTTTGAATTTATTCTTATTAACTTTGTTTAAGTCTTTAAGATATATTCATTAACTTGTGATGTTTAATTTTACCAACTTTATTATCAGTGTCACTACATATAAAGGTATTAAAATTACATTAAAAAAATTCTATTTGTAAACAATATTAGGTATGGCTAAAGGATTAAGCCCCTCACATGTGTGGCAAATCACTATTTGAACCCCTATTAAAAGATTTGTCCACAATTAGTAAGTTAGTATATGACGATACTTCAAAAAAAATTGTCTTTAATAAAGATCAATAACTTTCATTGGTCTTAATATATTATTTAATTAAGAATGATTGGTTCTCACTTTCTCACTTTAAAGCAAATATTTTTTTATACATAAATAATATTCCTCAATTTGTATCTATTACATGTATGTCATAACAAATTCAATAAAGAATTCACAGTTTAATTTTGATCCATGTATCATATTATATGATTATTACAAAATACAAAGTGGGTTGTAACATTAACATGCCTGCAAGAGAATAGAAACTTTTTTAATAATTTAGGTTAAAGTTGTAAGTTCATCTAATATGAACAAAAGCTGTTCAAAACTTAGAATGGTTAAGTGGAGCAGGATGGAAATCATATATAATTTTAACTTATTTCATCTCAGCGAAATGAGACTTAGTGCAATTTGAGTTGTCATTCAGCCTAGCTGCATATTTTTATCCTAATTTCAAGAGCAAGAGTTTATTTTAGCAAATTTTCATCTTCAATCTACATTAGAATTGTCTTTGGAATTTAAGGAGGATTTGGGTGGGACCAGAAAATTGTTGATATTCATGGAAAGAAAGTATGACCAATGACTTTAATATCAATAATGAATGTATATATTTTACTGAATCAATTAATATGCTACCTACCCCTTAATGACATGGCATTACACATCGAAGCCATTTTTGTGCTTCCTTTCAAGTTTCAATATTCTTTGGTGTTTTCTGGTTGCAAAAGCTTTCTCCATGGCCTTTTTGATTCAGCATTCTACTACTTGCAAGAAGGAAATGTCATTATATCTACTTGGAATGTTTGTATTAACTTATTTTTCAAATAAATATTATAAATATATTTTAAAATTTTTAATTGAGATGCCTTTTAATTATAAATAAGTGAATTATTTTATTTTATTTTTAACGTCAGTGTTTGGATCATATTTTGAATTTATTCTTATTAACTTTGTTTAAGTCTTTAAGATATATTCATTTTCTACTTATTTTTAATTTTACCAACTTTATTATCAATGTCACTACATATAAAGGTATTAAAATTACATTAAAAAATTGTATTTGTAAACAATATTAGGTATGGCTAAAGTATTAAGTCCCTCACATGTGTGGCAAATCACAATTTGAACCCCTATTAAAAGATTTGTCCACAATTAGTAACTTAGTATATGACAATACTTCAAAAAAATTGTCTTTAATAAAGATCAATAATTTTTATTGGTCTTAATATATAACTTAATTAATAATAAATGGTTCTCACTTTCTCACTTGAAAGTAAATATTTTTTTATATATAAACAATATTCCTCAATTTGTATCTATTATATGTATGTCACAACAAATTAAATAAAGAATTCATAGTTTAATTTTGATCATGTATCATATTATATTATTATTACAAAATACAAAGTGGCAATTGTAACATTAACATGCCTGCAAGAGAATAGAAACTCTTTTAATAATTTAGGTTAAAGCTTTAAGTTCATCTAATATGAAGAAAGCTATTCAAAACTTAAAATGGTTAAGTGGAGTAGTATGGGAATCATATACAATTTTAACTTATTTCATTCTCAGTTGAATGAGACTTAGTGCGATTTGAGTTGTCACTCAGCCTAGCTAGCATATTTTTATCCTAATTTCAAGAGCAAGAGTTTATTTTAGCAAATTTTCATTTTCAGTCTACATGGTTAGAATTGGTACGGTGTTTACCCGTTCCGTGAGATTTCTGTGGTTTTTACACCGAATGAAACTCAGTGAAATTTTGCCACCTACTAGACAAGTGTGTGGCCTAGAAGAAGCCACACCATTACTACTTTATTACAACCAATAGGATGCTTACAAAAATTACTAGACTTATCTTTAAGAAAATAAAACATTTTGGACTTGAAATTATTATGCATTTTGTCATAAACTCATAAAATCAATATCTCATCATTCCTTGCATCAAAATTTCGTCCAGCACACTCCAAGAAGCTCTCCTCCATTGTTCTTCCTCTCAAACTCCATTAACAAACTTGGAGCTTCATAAACCCTAGCCTAAACTTGATAAAACCTCAAGATTCTTCACAAAACATGTCCTACACTTAATTCTCTACCAATCTAACTGAATAAAATTTCCATTCCTTATCAAAACCTTGTCTTGTACCTCACACCTCACTGATTTAAGAGGGGTTTGGAGTTAGTTTGGGCTTTGGAGTGGAAGGATTCAAGCTTGGATTATCTTGAAGCCAAAGATCCACTAAGCTGAAAAGTAGGGTTTATGCTGCCTTTTTTGTCAAATTTTTCTGATCTGTTTTGGAATGACCTAAGTCCAAAATTTCTGGTTGTTTTGGTTGATATTATGTTGAAATTGATGTATGAATTTTGGTTGTGTGTTTGGATGGGTTAGAAAATGGTTTTCATCAAAATAAATTTGGACTAGGTTCTGGAATTTCTGTTGTCTGTAGGCAGCAGTGGTTCACGAATTTTATGGTATATTTTTTGGTGTTTTCATGAGCTATAAAAATTATATGTTGAAGAGAACACCTTAAAATAACTACATGAATTTTCTTGGGTGTTATTTTTAAGGCTTGATGTCTCATAAAATTAGAAACCGAAATGAGGCAAATGTTGTCCTGATTGTTGAAACTGAAGCAGTAAACTTGTCCGAATTTATTATCATAGCAAATGATTGAATTAGCCTTTGAAATTTTTACACGAAGTTAATAACATATTGAAGTGTTACTGTGAATTTTATTGTGAATTAATTCAATCATTTGCTGGGGTTAAAAATTAGGGGAAGTCGGTTTCGGTCTGGGAATTGGTGGCCCCTAACCACTAAATTTGTGCATTTAATGAGGTAGCCATAGAGCTCTGTTTGTCCTGAAATTTTTACAGGTTATTCTAGACACATTGAAGTGTCATACAGAATTTTTGTGACTCTTGAAATAGCTTTTTGGTATGATAATGAAATGTTGTGCCTAGAACAGGAACTCTGCCCATTGTGCTGGGAATGGAACAATGCTTTGAATTGAGAATGTAATGTCACTTTGGCTCCTAGTATGACATGAGTATTTGATATTAAGTGTTTGGTCATGTGACTTATGACATGTAAATGCATGCTATGGATTTTAAAGATTGAAGTATGAGAAAAGAATGAGAATTTCATTGTGAATGATTGCTTATATGTGGCCTATGTATGCATTTGAGAAAAGAGAAAGTATATGATGCCATTATAAGGATGTATAAATTTAAATTGTGCATGTTCTGACATATGGACAAAATAGAAACAAGACTTAGATTGAATGAGGGGAAGGCGAAAGTAGTAACTTCCCAAAATTTATTTTGAGTCGGTAGACGTATTCTAGGAATAGATCTGTGTGGGATTTTGAAATGGAAAAAATGAGTTCGATGACCACGTATAGGAATGAACTCAATCCTTACAAGAGTCCTATTTTCCTTGTTTGGTGTGATCCACCTATAAATACCATTGGGTATAAACGGATCTATTGTGGAGTTGTCCACTGAAAATACCCGTTGGGTATAAACTAAGTCTTTCCTATATCAATGAAAGAGAAAAATGCACTAATTGGCTTTCTATGGCCATGATGGAAATCAAGTCACTTTGAGATAACTTTATGATTTAACATATGTATCACCTATATCATATGAAATCCTTTAAGTAGATTTACTTACTATGTGTTTGAGCTTCTAGATATATGTACATGTACTGAATTGATTGTTAAAAGCTACCCACTTTGAAGGATGATTTTGGAATCTTAAAATGAACCTTTAGAATATATTGCATGAGACAGCTTTTTGAATAAACCGAAGTGGCTGGGCGATGACGATGACATTATGATTGTGATTGGGGAGTTGCCCTAGAGAATTATAAAATTCTCACCCCTATGTGTTTGTTTCCGTGTCGCTGATGTTAAGCCAAGAGGATTATGATGCTGCTATGCAAAGGAGTGTAGGATTGTTATAGTGTAGTAGTTACCGTTTTATCTCCTATACTTAGTGAAATGAGTATGTATGTAAATGTATTAGAAGAGATATATGTACTAAAGCTCATAAAGGAGCTTCCTTATGTATTTTAGCTGTATGTTTAATAAACTTGATGTTTACATGTAATATGTTTTAATAGAATTACGCTTAGTTATCTCGTACATAAATCGAGCTTGCTATAGATAATTAAGAGAGGTCCGCTAATTAACAAGTAACAACTCTCGAGTACGATATCATAGCTTAAGAATGGGGTTGTACTTGGGAGGATGTTACAATATGGACTTGCTATAACGAAAGACACAATCCATTTTACTAATATAAACAAAGGCCTATGCTCCTAATCATAGGCAGTGTGTTTGTTATCCTATTGAGAAAGAACACATGCTATCTATTGTAGGAATAGGGGATTTTTTCTTCTTTGCGTGTTCTTCTATCTAACAAGTGTTATTATATTAGTGTTGTCAAATATCGGCCATGGCATGGCGGAATCCAAGGCCGACGCTATGGGAAGGCAGAATGGCATTGCGGAATGGCATGGCGCCATGGCACGTTGTGTGGCCATGGTGGAAAATCGCCAAAACCCCTTTTTTCCTCGCTTTTTAGGGTATTGCTGGTTTTCAGGTTTCAATAATAAATACTGAGTGAAACCTGGCCTCTTTCCATTTCCCAGCCGCGTGTTCTCGCTTCCTTTCTCTCCGGTCTCTCTTCTCCCTCTTTGACGCAGCATGACCAGCGGCGCACCAGACGTTCGACCATTGCATCACCATCGCACCGCCGTCATGTCGTGTTCTCCGTCAATCAAGTTCGTTTTTCTTCCCGCTTCTACCCGAATCCGCTTCTCTTATGCTTTGGGCCTTCTTCTTCAATTGCTCTGGGCGACACGAAGGTAGCGGCGCACCACACCTTCGACCATTGTATCACCGATTCACCACCGTCTACGCATCGCTCTCAACAATCGGCATGAGCAGTGGTGAGTGGTGACCAGTGTGTTTAGCTTTTTGGGCCTTTGTTTTCACTTTGTTGGTCTTCTATTTGCTTAGTTTTGTTTCAATTTGTTGGACTTCTGCTTTTACCTTAATTGTTTTGGGCTTGGCTTTCTTTTTCTTTTTTTGATCAGGATACTTTTTTTTTTATCAAAAAATTTGACTTGTTTGAGTCTATTTGGTGTCTTTTATTGCTGCATGTATATTTGGTTTGCTTGAATCCATGTATATTTGGTTTGCTAAATATTTTATTTTTGTGTCCACAATGGTGTTGATTTTATATATTACAAATTTACAATGATGTTAATTTAATTGTGATCAATTTTGCATATTTAATTGTGACCAATTTTGCATTTTTTTAATGTATATGTTAGAAGCCTTGTGTTATATGTTCTCTTTTCTGTGAAATGAATGTCTATAAATTCTCTTTGTCAACCTTTTCTAGGTAACCCAAATACCATTATAAGAAAAAAAGCATTTTTAATTGTTCTTAATAATTAAAGTGTCAATAAAAATGTTATCAAGAAAATAATTTTGACATAAAATGATTGTTAAAAATATTTATAAATTTTATCAATAATTAGTACATGTCAAAAATACCCAAAAGAGATCCTCTTAATTTTAAGATGTCTATTATTCAAATGTGGGAAAACTATAAGGAAATATTTCATATTATTATAAATCATGATTATTTTATTTATTTAAATACATATAGATATATGAAACATACTAGTAAAAATAAGAGATTAATCAGGATCACTAATGGTGTAAATCATTTTACACTGTCAACAAATTGAAACTTGACATATCATTAGAATTTTAAGGTTGCACCACTTCCCTCTTAGTTTTTTTTTTAATCAATTCACTTGTTTGTCAAGTTTTAATTGTTTGACACAAAATAGATTTATACCTTCAATACATACTAATTAATATAAAAAAATAAATTAGTTTTGATATACTAACAGGTAAAAGTTTTATACTATTATCCAATTGCATCTCTTCTTTTATATGACCTTTTAAAGTAGTAGGCATTGAAAGTAATTATGTTGTATTTTATTATATGATTAGATGAATGTGTAAATATTTTTACATTGTAAGTGTATTCCAATTAAATCAAAAATAAAATAATAGATATGAGATAATATAGAGTTAAATTAAAAACAGATTAAAGTGTAATTTATCATAATTTTATGGGGACTAACTGATTTAATAAAGATGAGGAGACTATAATAAACTACCTCTTAAAAAAGAGTTGTTTTTTACTTTAAAAAAATTCGAGCAAATGTCGTAGGCCACTATTGTTGAATCTTCCCTTTTCAATCGTGTTGTGCATGCTCAACCTATAGGCCAATTACTAAGCGAGTTGCAACTTACATATTTAAGCGGGGTGCAATTAAGAATTTTAGAGCCTTGTAGGGCCAACAACGAGAACTTAAAAATCATCCATACCCACTCCAATAATCTTGTAAATTGCAGCTACCCTCCCCATCATTCTCCATAACCCAACCCTCCCCATGTTACAAAGCCTTTACTTATATCCATAACTAGGAGGCAGCAGGTGATTGCTATGATGCCTGGGAAATCTAGAGGTACTTTATTCTATTTTTTTTTATTTGCTACTAATTTTCCCTTTCATGAAATTTAGCAATATTACACATTAACCATGTGCCAAGCCTATATATTGAATATGATAGGTTTCTTTTTGGTCTTTAAGACACCTTTTACAAATTATTTGTTATTGAGATAATATCATTATTGAGTGAAAATGTGTTTTTCCCATATTGCTAATTACTTAATGATATGACTGCGAGTCCACTATCAAAATAGTCTAAGCTCCCTTATTTGTAGTATAAGGTAACTCAGGTCATTCTTCCTTAGGACACACAAGTTATGTTATCAAACTAAAATTGCTAAAAAACAACAAAGGGGGGCGAATTTGTGATTTTCAGAATACAAAAGTTATAGTGAATAATAAATAGGTAAAACATAATAAAGATGTAATGATCAAAGAATCAATCCCAACATCACAATCATTGGTAATTCATCATATCAAAAGAGTTATCATATGGATGCTACTCTGTCAATCTAAATCAACTATATAATCATATAGTTTTCACTCAACAATCCTTAAATCACTATCGCAATCCAAATGAATGTTGAATTACTTGCAGTTAAGATTAAACCATATAACCAAATCAGTTATTTAGCCTTACTTTAATTCCAATAATCAAATTCAAGTTTTATATCTAACCAATATAATTCAAACATAATCATGTTCAATTAGTGAATCCATAATCAAAACTAAAGTTTAGAAGTATAAAGCATGCATACAAAGATGAGATTTATAACAGTAACTTCTGAATTCAAACCAATTATCTATGATGTCAAGGATTGAAAAGAGTTTAGCCTTCCATGGATATCTCCATTGAAAGCTTTCTGATGAACACCTTAGATACAAAAGATACAAAAGAAAAATAAGAAGATAAGTAGAGAGAGATGAGAGATTCTGATGTGTTCTTTGAATGAACACCTTAGGCTTAAATAGAAAACGAAAAGATAAGATAAAGCTTGAAAAATCTAAAAATGAAGATTTCCCCCCAATCAAAAGTGTCCCCTCGGATTATATTTTATCCAAATGTTATCTATCAAAATAATTCCAGATTTTCAAAATCTGATCAGGATAAGATAATCCTCTTTGGATAAGCTTTCCATAGACATATTATATGACTTATTTGGACCAGAAATGAGTGAGATATGCCCAATTATGTGAGGAAAGGTCTTGGACCCGCGTCAGCACGAGCTCCTCAACTTTACAGCCCAATTAGGCCATGAATCGGGCCGAATTTGATGAAACTTGTGAAACCCAAAATTGTAGATCTCGGTCTTAGCTTTCAGAAGACACCAAAATCATAAAAATCCAATATTTATAGAGCCCAAAATGATCCGTGCAACATGGAAAGGCCATAGTGAGTGTAAAATCCAAGATTAACCAAGTTTTGACAATTAAATCCAATAAAGTCCAATTATGCAAACTCAATCAAATCATCAAAATTAAACACATGTAGAAACCAATTAGGCCAAGTATGCAACCATAATAGATGCCTTAAAATTTCTCTATCAAATTCCCCCACACTTATCTTTTGCATTTCTTGGAAAATCCAAAGTAAATCATAGGACCCCAAAATACACTATTGGAAACAAGGAAAAAGCACTTTATGCATAAGAATTCATAACACTTATGAATACATTCTCAACATCTCAAGACAAATCCAATCAAAAGATGAACCAAGAGTAATAGAATCTCACTAAGAAAACTCTTAATGTTTAGGCTTGTATTTACCCTCATAGCACATCATGAATGTTAACACTACTAGAAGCTTGACAAACCTCTAACATCAACATTTGAAACACATGCACATAAAGATCAAAAGGACTTTTCAGGTTGTAGCGGGGTTAAGGTATGGGAGGATATAAGAAAGGATACTAGCTATCAACCTAAGAGACTAAAAGAGCAATGAAGAATGACTCCACATAAACATGCAAAGTTATCTTAAGAGATACAATGCAACACCAATGAACTCCATTTTGCCTCTCATCAACCAATTTTTTCTTTTTCAAACTCACCAACATACACATCTATAGTATTTACAAATAAACACAACTATTTTTTTTTCAACATTTTTTTTTCTTTCTTTTTTTTATTATTTTATTATTTTATTTTATTTTATTTTATTTTTGAAATAAAATATACACCTTTACATTTATTTAAGAACTCATTCCAAAGCTCTTTTACTCCTAAGGTTAGGGGTGAATCATAGTTTTTCACTTTATTAGTGGCAATGAGTTATAAAACAAATGATAGTTTAAAATAGGCTCAATAGGTAAACAATGGAATCAATGCAAGGAGGCTAATTTGGCAAGTAGCACAAAAACAAAAATGGCCTAAATCATCATTACATGCATGTGAATCAAGCTTCAACAAGAGTCAAGTCAAGTTCTAGAGTAACCAACAAACATGAGTGAAAACACACTAGCTAGGAAAAACGTCATTCATATGTTGAAGGCTCAAAGACTCTCAAGGGATAAATCTACCACAAATGGTCCATCAATTGATCATCAATGCTCACTAAAAATGCCAAGAATCCATCCATATCATGTATGAAAACTTGAGCACAAAGCCCAAACAAATTTTTATTTTATTTTATTTTATAAAGACTTAGAAAGACAAATTCCTAACTTAAAACACTCCTTGACACTTAAATCACACATTGTCCTCGATGAAATCACAAAACAAAAGATAAAGAAACATATGTAATTAAAAAGCAAAGGAGGAGAACTCCCTTATTATGGTGGAAAAATTTGCACTTGAGGATAAGAGGTGTAATGAAATTCGCGACGGATCCGAAAATTAATCTGTTAAAATTGGGAGTCGCCACCAAGTTTATTTAAATTGGAAAACATGGAAAAACCCGTTTTATTAAAAATTGGTCTTTGAAACCAGACTAACTCGGAGTCGTTATGCATAGGGAAGGGTAAGATTTTAATCTTACGCACCCTAATACACCCGTCCTTAGACGGTACCTTAATTGATTTGTGCAAATTATTAATAACCTTTCAAAATATTCATTTTTATATTTTTATTTACAACAAAATTTTAAAAGATAAATTGAAGAACACCAAGCTGTCACAACACAGGTGTTCAAATACGTGTTAACAAACCGTTACGTTAAATTAACAATTTTATTCAAAATACAATATTTCACAAATAAGTAACAAATTTAAATTAAATATATGAAAATAAAAATCTTTTATGAATTATAAATATTTACAAATAAGATAAAAATTTATTTTGATATTTTTTGCAAAAAATAAAATAAAATATAAAAGAGAACATGCTTTTAAAGGAAATTTGGAACATCAAGCTTCACAACTCAGATGTCCAAGAATATTCAGTTAACAAGCCGTCCCTAAATTAAGTTTTTTATTTGAAATAAAATACCTAAAAAATGATTATTTAAATTAAATAAAATATCTCAAAACAACAAAAATTTACAAATAAGACAAATTATGAAAATTTAATTTTGACTTGACAGGGATTTGAATCGCCTCTACGTATCCTCTGTATGGGAATTCAAAGTCACGTAGTTTTGGAAAAAAGAATCATTGTAAGTTAATTAAAAATTTTTATTATTATTATTATTATTTTTGAAAGTTATTTTTAGAATATCAAATTGTCACAATTAAAATATTCCAAACTATAGAATTAACAAATCGTCTTGATTCAATTAATTCTATTTATTTATTTAAGAACAACTCATCAATTAATGAACGAAATAAAAACAAACACTCAAATGTCTCTTTTATGACCGAAAATGAAATGAATGTTTTTATTTTAAACTCAAAATAAACAAGTCTAAAAAAATTAAAGTAAAACAAGCAAAAGAAACATTAACCAAATAAATGAACTTAGACCCAAAATCCAACCCAACAAGAATAAAATAATAACTTTTTAAAATAAAATTAAACCAAAGCTCCTTATGTTCCTTATTCTAATTTTACTTAAACTAATCCTATAAATTTAATTTTTAACTCTACCCTCTTCCCCACTCACACACAGACACACGCACTCACAACTAAAAAAAATCCTCTCACACTCTCACACATATTCTACCCCACCCCACACACTACACACATACACACAAAAAAATTCAACTCTCTCTCTCACACACACACACACTCGCACACACATACACATGATATCCCTCACGCACCCACATTCACGGTTACAGTGATCAACTAAAATCATGTAAGATGAGGGAAGAATGATAGAGAGAGAGAGTTAGAGATGGAGGGAGAAGAGTGAGTTGGGGCAAGGGAAAAATGAGAGGCTTAGAGAGAAGAAGGGTGCCGGCATCGCGCCGGTGGGTGGTCCGCGGATGCGCTGCGATGACGGAGGTCATGGCGGCTGGGCCTGTGGACCCGGTAGCGGCGCTCCGGGGAAGCTCCAAGTGCGAGCGACGCAGCGACCGAGATCGGGTTCTAAGGCTTGGAAGCGGGTGCCAGGCCGGCGGTGGCGTTTGCTCAAGGTTTCTAGGCATGGGAGGAGAGTCGCGGCGAGGGAGCCGCGGATGCAAGGGAGAGGAGAAGGAACGTGCGCCGCCGGTGACAGGAGGAGAGAGGAGGAGCGATGGTGCGCGACGTTCTGGAGCGATGGAGGGGTAGATTCGGCAGACTCGGAGGGAGAGAGGAAGGGGTGCGGATGGGCCCAGGCGGAGAGAGGACGGTGGCAGCGTGCGGTGGATCTGAGGGATGGAAGCTCCGCGTGGTGATTTGTGACGATGATGACCTGATGACGGTGAGGATCGAAAAGGCCAAGGAAGTGGTGGCTCTTCGTGAGAAGAGGAAGTCACATGGTGGCTATGGTGTTGGATGGTGATAAGGTTTCATGGGGGTATTGAGGGATGATGATGGTGTTTCATGGAGGGGAGGCCAGCCGTGATGCATGATGAGGGCAGGGATGATGATGATGTAAAGATGATGATATGAGGCCGCCTGGTGAGGGTAAGAACCGCCGGCCTCTTCCCTTTTCCTCTTCCTTTCAATTAAAATTTTAGATGATGATATTGCTATCTTGCTATTACCTTCTATGGATTTGGATTTTTGATGGTTCTTGTGTATATGCTCTGACTTTACAGTATGTGCTGCTGATTTTTTTTTTATGATTTGTGAATGAGGTGATGATATATGTTTCAGATTGTGATGGTAATGGTATTGTTGTTGGTGATGGTGACTTGGGGATGATGTTAAGACTTCGTTCTCCGTAAAATGGAAGGTTGTAGGTTTTATATGCTGATGATGGAAAGTGTCAGGGTGATGATGGATGGCTCAAGGATGGAACCGTGGTGATCATGCCCGTGTCCCTAGTTCATCTTCAAAACCTCTCCCGCCAGACCCCCTCCAAAAATGCCTTCCCCTTTTGCTATCCCCTGATCACCGAAAGAAACTCATCATTATGCTTAGGAGGGATCATCATTCCGCTCTAACTTTGCTTTGGTATGGCTTCACGTGTGTATGAGGAACAAACCCGTGATCCCTTGTCCCTTCTTTTTGTTTTATTTTTATTATTTTTTTTGTAAAACAAAATGCAATGGATTGTAATGGATTTTTTTTCATTCATTTTTTTTATGCATATGAACAAAAATGTAAAACCATGGTAAAATGAATCTAAACAAAAAAATCTAAATTGAATTCGGATTACACACAACAAAGAACTATAGACAAGACTTGAAATAGTTTGCAATTTCACTCATCAAAATAAAATTACCAACATGAGTCTATAATGAGCAAACTCTGAAAGTATGCTAGCAAAACTTTTATTTTTGTTTTTGTAGGTTGGACAAATCGGGTGTTCACAGTTGCCCCTCTTTACTCATTTCCTATAAGAAAATATGAAAAACCTATGTTTTATATTGTCTTCATAAGGAATGAGTAAAGACATGAACATTGATTTTGTTCGGAATGCATGAAATGCAAATGCAAGAAAGATTGAATTCTAAATTTGAAAAAATCTAAACATTAAAGAAAATTACATGCAAACTATGCAATTTAGAAATCACCATGCAAAGAAAAGAAACTAACTTGACACAAATTCACCAATGACAGAAATGTAAAAACCAACGGAATTAATATGAACTCAAAAACCAATGGGGGCTGATAGCAAATTAAAAGCCGACGAGGCTAAAAAGGAATTTAAAAGCCTTGCGACCAACGGATACGGTCCACAAACAACAGGAAATTAAAAGACTTGCGACTAACTGGATACGGGTTAACAAGTGACAGGAAATTAAAAGGTAGCAATCTGAAACGACTGAAAAGTAAATGGTGGTAATCCTCAGGCCGACTGAAAATAAATTCGCAATCTAGGCCGGAAAGTAAATTGGAATCTGAGGTGACTGAAATGTAAATTTGGCAATCTGAGGCCGAACATGAAATAAATGGTGGCAATCTGAGGCCGACCTGAAAATAAATTGGCGGAAAATAAATCTGAGGTCGCTGAAAGTAAATTGGCAATCTGAGGCCGACTGAAATGTAAATTGGCAATCTGAGGCCGATAGGAAAATAAATTGGTGGCAATTGCGGTCGACTAAAAATAAATTGGAATCTTAGGCCGATGAAAAATAAATTGGCAATCTGAGGCCGACTGAAAAATAAATGCAATCTAGGCCGATGAAAATGTAAATTGGAATCTAGGCCGACAGGAAAATAAAGTGGCAATCTGAGCCGACTGAAAAAATGGAAGGCAAATTAAAATAAATGGCAATCTAAGCCGCCTGAAATGTAAATTGGTAATCTGAGGCCAACTGAAATGTAAAGTGGCAATCTTAGGCCGACTGAAATGTAAATTGGTGGATCTGAGGCCGACGAAAAATAAATTGGCAATCTGAGGCCACTGAAAATAAATCGGATCTTAGGCCGACTAAAATGTAAATTGGCAATGAGGCCGAAGTAAAGTGGAATCTGAGGCCGATTGAAATGTAAATTGGTGGCAATCTTAGGCCGAAAAATAAATTGGCAATCTAGGCCGACGGAAAAATAAAGTGGCAATCTGAGGCCGACTGAAATGTAAATTGGCGATCTAGGTCAGGAAAAGTAAAGTGGAACTGAGGCCGACTAAAAATAAAGTGGCAATCTTAAGCCGACTCTGAAAAATAAAATCTGAGCCGCCTGAAATGTAAATTGGCAATCTGAGGCCGATTGAAATGTAAATTGGCAATCTGAGGCCGACCTAAAGTAAATTGCACTGAAAACAACAATTTGCACTGCTCCTTCTTTTTTGTTATATGCAAAAGTCATGAATTTATCACTCACTTGCAGTTTATTTCAGACACATTCTTGAAGAACTAACTGTATCCAAATCAAGCAAGCCTCGAGGAAGACTTTAACCGATCAAAACTCGTAATTCTTGAGCTAGACTTTGGCACAAATAAAGCTTTCTTTTCTTCTGTAACTTTACCCACTTCTTTCCATTCTTTCTTCTTTTCTCTTTTCCCCTTTTAAAGGATGATGATTGCTTTCCTGCAAGCTTAATTAAAGCTTCTGAATTCTCTTGGTGTGATGCTAGTCATTGATGTATTGCTATAAACATTGTTAGGTTGTATAATTTAAATATATCCTACTTGAGACATCATAAATAAACATGCATTCAAAGAGAAAGTGGAAGAATTAACTGAATGGACATATTTATTGCTTGGTGTATTGGATGATAAAATATTTGGAAAGACAACCACAAAAATGAAAGATAGGATTGTGAAAGACATGAAAATTTTGCCCCAGTTTGTTTTTTGTCTTATTCAATTGATTTCTCAGCAAATTGGATGCTATAACCATTGCTTCCATTGTTGAGCCTTTAGTCTTTCCTTTTTGCCCCCAGCTTTAACCCAGCCTGCTTTGCTCAGAGGATGAACTTATCACCGAAAATTGCCCCAGTGTAGATTGCTTGAGATGATGCTTTGCTCTAACTTTTGCTTAGGCCGCTCTTTCAGTTTTGACCTAACGCTCTCTTTTTTTGTTTTGTTTTTTTTTTGCTTTGCCCTAATTTTTGCTTAGGGCTCTTTTGAGTTTTCAACCTAACGGTTTTTTTTTTTTTTTAGCATTTTTTCAAGCATAAAACCTTTTGACTTGCATCATGTTGATTGGTTTAGGCAATTCTTGTCCATCCATGTTTTGCAAAATCAATGCCCCACCTGAGAGCGCTTGTTTGACAATGTAAGGACCCTCATAATTCGGAGCCCATTTTCCCCGTGTGTCCTCCTTTCGGGAGAATTTTCTTCAGAACCAAATCTCCCGGATAAAAATCTCTAGGACGAACTTTCTTGTTAAAAGCTTTGGCCATCCTACTTTGGTACAATTGGCCATGACAAATAGCTGCCAATCTTCTTTCTTCTATCATGTTCAACTCGTTCACATCGAGTCTTCACCCATTCAGATTCCTCTAGCTCAGCCTCCATTAAAACCCTTAATGATGGGATTTCCACTTCTATGGGGGATACAGCTTCTGTCCATATACCAATGAGAAGGGAGTCATCCCTGTGCTCGATCGTATATTGGTACGATATGCATGTAAAGCATATGGCAGCATCTCATGCCAATCTTTGTAATTCACCACCATTTTGGCGATGATTTTCTTGATGTTCTTATTTGAGCCTCAACCGCGCCATTCATGAGGTCTGAAGGAGCTGAGTTGTGGTGCTTGATTTTGAAAGTTTTGAAAATTTCTGAACTTCGGCACCATTGAGATTAGGAGCATTGTCTGTGATGATTCTTTCTGGAATTCCATATCTACAGATAATGTCCTTTTTGATGAATCTAATAAACACCTTTTGTGTGATGCTGGCATAAGCAGCTTCCACCCATTTAGTGAAATAGTCTATTGCCACCAAAATGAAGCGATGACCATTGGATGCCTTGGGATTAATTGAGCCGATCACATCCATGCCCCACATCGAGAAAGGCCAGGGAGATACCATGTTGTGTAATGGAACTGAGGAGCATTGATCGGTTGTATATATTTGGCATTTGTGGCACTTCCGAACATGATTGATACAGTCATTCTCCATGGTGGACCAGGAATAACCACTCCTTAGGATTTTGCGTGCCATCATGTGTCCATTGGCATGAGTTCCGCAAATTCCTTCATGGACTTCAGTCATGATTATTCGAGCTTCATGAGCATCTACACATCTAAGGAGAGTGGTGTCATGATTCCTCTTGTAAAGGACTTCACCATTCAGGAAAAGGACATAGCCAGTCGTCGGATTGTCTTCTTGCTTATCTCATTTGCCCAAGTGGGTATTCTCCCTTTTGAATATATTGCTTGATATCATGATACCATGGTTGACCGTCGGTTCAGCCTCTACATTACCACAGTATACTGGTTCATCTTGTACCTCTACATGGATAGGTTGGACATTGGTGTGGACTTCCAATTTAGTCATTATAGCCAAAGTCGCCAATGCATCCGCATATTGGTTCTTGTCTCGAGTTAAGTGAGAAAATGATATATCATCAAAGTGCTCAATTAGTCGAGACAAGTGCTTTTGATAAGGTACCAATTTGGGATCCTTTGTACGCCATTGTCCATTAACTTGGTAGATTATGAGTGCCTAATCTCCAAAGACTTTTAGTTCTTTGATCCCAAGTCAATTGCCACTTGCAAACCATTTGCACATGCCTCATACTCTGCAATGTTGTTGGTACATTCAAAATCTAATTTGATGGAGACTGGGTCCTGTTTTCCAGCTGGTGATACTACGACGAGCTCCTATTCCACATCCATTCATGTTGACAGCCCCATCAAAGTACATCTTCCATGTATTCTCCTCTTCTACATCTTCTTTTTCCACCACCAATACCTCGTTATCAGGAAACTCAGCCGTGGTGGGTTGTCCATCCTCCAAAGGGTTTTCAGCTAG
The DNA here is from genome assembly GCA_030441495.1 of Dalbergia oliveri. NCBI lineage: Eukaryota > Viridiplantae > Streptophyta > Magnoliopsida > Fabales > Fabaceae > Dalbergia > Dalbergia oliveri. The sequence continues at coordinate 636,491 of JAMLFY010000017.1, forward strand.
GTGATCAGCAATTGCACCTCCCTTGACAGACTTTTGAGTCACATACTTGATATCAAATTCGCAGGATCACTTGCCACTTTGACATTCTCAATGACACATGGGGACTATCAAATATGTATCTCAATGGATCCATTCGAGAGATTAACCAAGTAGTGTAATATAACATGTATTGCCTTAGCCTTTTAGAGGCCCATGCTAATGCACAACAGGTTTTCTCAATTGCCAAATAGCGGATTCACAGTCATTAAACTTCTTGCTCAGATAATAAATAGCTTGTTCCTTCTTTCCATACTCATCATATTGTCCCAACATTGCCCCAAGTGACGTGGGCAACACTGAGGTACAATATTAGAGGACAACCTGGTATAGGTGGGGTCAAAACTGGAGGTTTTATTAAATAAGCCTTTATTTTGTCAAAGGCTTCTTGGCACTCTTCATTCCATTCTCCAGGTTGATGTTTTCGTAACAGCTTGAATATCGGCTCACAAGTGCTAGTCAAATTGGCAATGAATCTAGCAATGTAGTTGAGCCTCCCAAGAAAACTTCTCACTTCCTTTTCGGTTCGGGAGCCGGCATCTCATGATCTTTACTTTGTCTGGATCTACCTTTATCCCCTCTCCTGACATGAATCGAGCAATTTCCCTGAGATGCTCCAAAGACACATTTATTCGGGTTCAGCCGCAATTTATATTTTCTGAGCCTTTCAAACAATTTTTGTAGAACTGTTACATGACTTTCTCCTTCTTTAGACTTGGCGACCATGTCATCCACATACACTTCAATCTCTTTATGCATCATGTCATGGAATAATGCAACCATGGCACGTTGGTAGGTGGCACAGCATTTTTCAATCCGAATGGCATGACTTATAGCAGAATGTTCCCCATGGCGTTATGAAAGTAGTTTTTCCTTTGTCGTGAACGTCCATGGGAATCTGACTATACCCTGAGTACCCATCCATAAATGAAAAGCGATGATTTCCAGCTGTATTATCGACTAGGACATCAATGTGAGGGAGTGGAAAATCGTCTTTTGGGCTAGCTTTGTTTAGATCCCGATAATCCACGCACATTCTAACTTTTCCATCCTTTTTAGGCACGGGCACAATGTTAGCCACCCAGTGTGTCTTGACACCTCCAAAAATCCGGCCTCTAGTTGTTTAGTCACCTCCTCTTTTATTTTCAATGACATTTTAGGCCGCATCCTTCTCAACTTTTGCTTTTTCGGTTCAATTCCCGCATATAAAGGGATCTTATGTGAAGCTATTTCGATCCAACCCGGCATATCATGGTAGGACCACGCAAAGACATCCAGGTATTCTTTGAACAATGCAATCATTTCTGAGCGTTCTGATTTTCCACTATTTTCAGCTCCTTTTTCTCTTCTTCAATGCCCATGTTAATCAGCTCGATCACCTCATTGTCTAAGTCAAATCCCTTTTCTGTATGTTCCAGGAAGTCTAAAAATTGCCCAACAATTTCTTGATCTTCATCAGATTCATGGCTATCACAATCAATTGCAGCAAGAGAACCAATTGACGAGTTTTTAAATTCCCTTTCATGAGGCAAAATTTCTATAGCATTTAGATTCCTGGAAAGCAATTGTGGTGGGTTGGAAGGCCAAAACAAATAGTGGAAAAGTGCAAAATAAAATAAGAAAAATAAAAATTAATGAGCTAAAAATGATGGTAAAAGAAAACAAATAGAGGACAGAAACAAGGAGAATGAAAGACACCAAGAAATATAAAAGATGCGGGAATAGGAAAGAAAGATTGCTGAATAAACACACAAGTTTATTTATGATGTCTTCAAGTAGCATAAATAAAAGCATAAATAGTCTTTACTGATACAACACAAATAATTACTTTGCAGCAATAACATCAATCACTGTTCAGACTTCCAGTTCATTAGCATTTCATCATTGTTGGCAGCATAAATCTTGTTGCTCTCTTTAGTTGTCTCTATGTCCAAGGTGTTGATGGTGAGACGGTAGCAAGGGGAATGAACTTTTCCACCTGGAATCACTTCAGCTGGACTAGGAAATGTTTCCTTCAAGTGAGGGATCTGTTTTATTTTCTTCTCATGTTTCTCCTGTTGGAGGGCCATGGCATCCATTTCCTCTTCTAATGGTGCATTATATCCCAACCCAAATCGATTAGGTTTCTTGGAGACCAATATAGGTACTCTAATACCTTGCAACTGTGGTCCTAACCCTTTACCATGTAGGTATCCATTCTTAGCCATGATATGAGCCACTATTTGATTAACATTCTGCATTATGGACCCACTGCATTCATATCCTGGGCTTCACCAACTCCAGGCTATGCCACAAGTTATTGTCTATCGACTCCACATTCTCCACATATGGTAGTGAGACTGGTTTGGATACAATGATGTCCCTTTCTCCATGGATTGTGACAACTGATCCATTCTCAATATATTTAACCTTTTGATGCAAGGTTGAAAGGACAACACCGATATCATTAATCCATGGTCTTCCTAGCAACATGTTATAATCTGAGCCAATCTCCATCACCTGGAATAACACTTGTGATTTGCTTGGCCCAATCTCTAGTGGCAACACCACCTCACCTAGAATGTTTTTCGTAGCTCCATCAAAAGCTTTTACAACCATCACTTGAGGTGATATATCATCCACACTCATTGATAGTTGTTTCAAAGTGGACATTGGTAATACATTTAACCCTGATCCTCCATCAATAAGGACTCTAGGCACTATGTGGCCTTTGCATTTGAGGGTTATATGTAGCGCTTGTGGGTTAGCCCGTGATACCACTTCTTCATCTAAGAATGTGATCATATTGACACGTTTCACTGTCCACCATATTTATCATGTTCTCCAATGAAATGTCGGGCTTGACATAGGCTTCCTTCAGGACCTTCAATATTGCCTTTTGATGAGATTCAGAGGACAAGATTAGTGACAGAGAGATATTCTAGCAGAGTCTTCTTTAATTGTTCCAGAATATCATACTCGCTCTGTTTCATGATTTTAAGGAACTCTTCTTCCTCCTCTTCTTTTTCTTTTTTCTTCTAACTTCTTAACCTTTTTCAACACTCCCTTCATCAACAAATTTCCCTTTTCCAACTCCTTGGGTCCATACACCCTTCCACTTCTTGTTATTCCTTTTACCTCCATGACCCTGGTCACTTCCTCACCTCTTGAGCTTTTGAGGTTTCCCCTATATCACTTTTCATTTCAACCTTGGTCTCATAATTCCAAGGTACGGCATGTGTGTCCTCATACACAAAGGGTGTCGGTTTCTTCACAGTGATCACTACCTTTTCTGGCTTTGGTGCCTGATTAAGCGGAGGCACTCGAAGTACAAAACGCTCGATCACATTCACCTCCTCAAAGACATTTTGCTTCTTTTTTGCTTGTATAACACCCAAGTTAAGCAATCCCCTACATGAACCTTGAAATCCCAACAGTCCTCAATATCATGCCCCAGAACTTCCACAATGGTATGCACAACTTGATTCCGCATCATATTTCTCATTCTCCTTTATTGTCAGAGTAAGTGCTGATTGTAACCAGCCTCCTTCAAGCCGATAAAAATTTTCTGCATAGGGGTTTGAAGATTCAAAACCTTCTTGATCAGTGGTTCTACCTCCAAAGCATTTACTCGACCTCCTCCTTCATGATTTGGAATTGGATTATGGACAATATCTGGTTTTGACTCCTCTTGAAAATCCAGCCTCCCACAAGCAATTAGCTTCTTCACTCCGTCTTGAAACCTTCACAATCCTCGATGGAATGTCCTGCTATGTCCATATGATATTTGCAAGTTAAGTTGGGTTATACCAAGCTGGGTATGGTGGTTCTAATGGACGCACAGGATATGCCGAGATGAGATGAGCATCAACTAGTCGTTGAAAAAGATCAGCATTTGAGATGGATAGTTTCGGGAAAGGTGGTAAGTTTGGGAATCGAGAACGACTTTGGTTTTGGGTATTAGGCCGTGGTGGTGTGGTATTTGGGTGATTCTGAGGATGTATGGTTGGGTTATAGGTGTATGTTGGGCGAGCTGGTTGGTATGGGCGTATATGGATGTTATTGACTTGAGGTTGGGGGTATGGAATTGTATTTGCATTTGGAGTGACTTGGTATAGTGGGTAAGGAGAGATGGATGGTATTTGGGGTCTTGGCCGTGTCGAGGTATATCTTGGAATGAAAGATTGCTGACCTTGCACATAACTTACTTCCGCCTCTTTTTCCTAGGCGGAATCCTCTTCTCGTGTCCTCATTGCTCATAGGAAGTTTCCAGCTTTGGCCAAACTCTCAATTCTTTCACCTGGTCACTAGCTCAGAAAAATCTTTGTATGCTGCTCCTCCATTGTCCCAATATAAGGAGATCCTAAGGTCCCCAAAAAGTACGAACACATTTCAGAAGGGATGAGTGGCGGTTGCACCAGCAGCTAAAGTTCTCCATCTTTGAGCATATTGTTTAAACGACTCCTCCTTCTTCCTTTGCATTGTGCTTAATTGCTCACGCGTGGGTGCTATTTCCATGTTGAACTTGTACTGACTCATGAATTGATCAACCAATTCTCCAATAGGAAATTTTAGAATGGTCTAACTGATATACCATTCTAAAGCAGGACCACTTAAGCTTTCATGGAAAAAGTTGATGAGAAACTTCTCATCTTTGGACCATATTGCCATTTTAGTAGTAACTCTTCAAATGGAACAAAGGATTGCCTCCCATCATATTTTGAGAAGTCAGGAACCTTGAAGTCTTTGGGAACTATCAGATCTAGGAGGACATAGTTGCTCAATTTCCACATAACCATAGGTGCTAGGTCCCTGAATGGCCTTAATTTGATCCTGAATCTTCTTCATCCATTCTTCTCTAAATTTGTCTTTATTCACCTCTGGACGGCTATTCTCTGAGGAAAATGGTTGTTTTTGGATGACAACATGAGGTGGCTCCCAAAGGGTAGCATGGTTGCCTGATGAATGTTCTCTAATGGACGTAGCCTTCCCCAATTGGGATCACCAATGGCATTGTGGGTGGTCGCGTCCATGAAGGTTATTCAGAAATTTCATCCCTCGTTCACCCCTTGAGTGACATTTACAGCCACAATTAAAAAAGAATTAGTGAAAAGATAAAAATATTGCAATTTGTTAGAAGCGGCAAATATATGTCTTTGACGTGAGTATCTTTGATGATAACCGTTTCCAAAACGTCTCGTTCAAAGGTACTAAGTTATAGCTATTGCCATGAGACCAACGCAATGCAAAGAAGCAAACATTCTTTTATTTATCATTTGTCACAATCATCATTTTTCATACAACCATTCAAAAGGAAATACATCATAAATATCAACAACATTGCTACCCAACAGAAAAGCCCTTATGTGTCTTCAACGTCTTCCCGCGATTATTTGCTTCATTCTCCCAATCAAGTCCTTACAATAGCCAACAAAGCTGCTAATTTCAGTTGGGGTTTCAAAAGGGATGATTTCCTCTGCCAGCTTTAAGTGTCTTGGAACGTCTTCTATTGCCGCATTAGCCAACCCTGCTAAGTTCGAAAGCGAATCTTCAACTCATGAATGACATGATCTTGGTGTTGCACCTCAAGATCCAAATTTGCAACTTTTTCCTTTTCTTCTCCTAGGCAGCTGATACTTCAGGATCTCATTTTTCATGTGTTGATTTAATTCCTCCTTCCCTTTGATATTCCTTGCTCATTTCTTCTATTTGTTGCTTCATTTGTTCCTTTTCCAGCGCGCTTCTCAAGGATCTTGGCCTTTCGAAGTAGCTCCTTTAGTTGCTGATTTTCAGTTATTGCCATATCACGTTCTTGCCTTCGAAGCTTTAGTTCTTTATTGGCAGCTTCAAAACATTCTTTGGTCTTTACCATGTGTTCCTGCCCATTTTTAGCCTTTTACTAGTCCTTTCTAGAATCTGATTTTCAGCAATTTCTCGCTTTAAAGTTGCATAATCATGAGCGTTTTCAACTCGAACTCCACTTGTACCTTTTCTTGTTTAGCCTTGTCCAACCTTTCTTTCATTTCTTTGATTTCTTCATTTTCATCAGAATGCAAGGCCGATGTCTTGTCAGGAATAATTGTTGTCAAGATTCTGAATGGCAACTTGACCTCTTGAGCCCTACTTTTCACCCATTGGCGGTAATTTTCTTTTACCGCACAACTCCTAGCTCCCAATTCTTTTCCTTTTCGATGTTGTTCCAAGCAAATCGGACCTTCCGTAGTAGGCCAATGTCATGGGAATCTAGGTAATAAAGGACAAATGGAGTAATTGCAGCTTGGAAGGCGGTCCCATCATGGGGTAACCAAGCAACACCAATGCTGGATTGTAATTTATACACCCTCGAGTACCCATAAGGGGTACATTTGGAAGTCTCGCACTGGTAAATCAAGGTCTGCCCATCTTCCCACCAAGGGTACCATCGAATCACCTTTTCATTCAATTTAACCAGGTCTTTAGCCCATTCTCGCCCACTTTTCTTCTTGATACGATGCATTTTTAGATCATCAAGGGGACAAGATGCCTTGTAATTTCTTTGGAAGATATGCGCGTAACCCACACATATAGTATTGGTAAACAACACAAAATTCTCTTACCATTCCTCTCATGACAAAAATCCAAGGAACAGGAGACATCTGAGGGGGAACAGGATTGTGACCATGAAACTTTCTAGCAAGGAACACATCAATTGCTGCAAGATCTATGAAACCGTCAATATTTGGGAAGCCATAAATGGTGAGGGTCAACACATCTGAAAAAGTGTCCCAGCCTTCGGCTTGAGCTAAGCTGTGCAAATGCTTCTCCAAATAATCTCTTGTGAATCCCTTTGTCCCATTTCTACATTTCTGGGCTTCATGCAAATTTCTTACATTTACCTTTAGGACATTTGCTATAGTGTGCAAAGAAGCATAATGTCCTTGTAATTGTAAGGTTTTTCTCCTTCTAGCGGTAACCCAGGATTCGTTCAAATTCTTCAAGGGTTGGTGCCAATTGAAAATCTTGAAAGGTGAAGCATTGAGTGGAGGATCATAATACTGGGCCAATGCTGATTGCCTCTACCTATTTCCACTTCTAATAGGCTCAAGATTTTTCCATATTTTCTTGTGAGAGAAAGACGTTGCGGTGCTTTCAACAGCTAACCAAGGATCTCAGGCTTTCTGTCAGGTTTCTTGGTTTTGAGTTGCAAAGTCTTTTTCATTTCTCTTCATGATTGTTTGGTCTCATGTTTGCTTCCATTTTTAGATACTCACAACAAGACTTCAATATTGTTCTCTAACAAACCTGAGCAACGAAGAAAAGTGAGTTTTTTTTATATATAAAAAAGGCAATAAACACTTGCATGTTAAAGAATTTATGTACACAAAATAAATAAATTAATTAAAGAAAAGGTATGCTCCCTTTGTGTCCTATTTGAGGTAAAATATGGGTGTTAGAACTGTGGTCTATGGTTGTTCTATTTTGTGAGCACTTTCACCAGGTAGGTCTATGATCTCAGGATTCTACACCTCTAGAGTTAAAGGCTCATTTCGAATGTTATCCCAACGCAGGTGACCGCTAGATGTAGGACATTCACGAAGAGTCACACTTAGACGAGATTTTCGCAATAACCAACAGGATGTACATCCAAAATGGCTACCACTACACAATCTCTTACCTATCTCAAGTTGCACTTAGACCCGGTATAGGGCCCCACTCGTGTGTGATAAATGTGTGAGTGTTGTGTGTGAAGGGAGCATACAAACCTGGAATCCTATAACTACCCATGGTAAAATACCTGCAAAATAAATACAAACAACAAATATACAAAACCAACAATAGTCGCCTACCCTAAAGTTTTCACAAAAAAACAAACAAAAGTCGTCTACCTTATGGTTGTCACAAAGAAATAAAATAATGCTGACAAAATTCTAGCATAAAAAGAAAATAACAAGATAAAAATATAAAATAAATAAATATCAAAAAATAAAATAAAATAAACTAAAAAGAAGTTATAATAATGTGCACAATCAATTATTTAGGCTTGACTCTCAGAAATCCCAGTGGAGTCGCCATCTGTGGCAAGAACGAACGGGACGGCGAAAATTATTGTTAAAATTGGAGTCGCCACCAAGTTTATTTAAATTGGGAAAACATGGAAAAACCCGCTTTATTAAAAATTGGTCTTTGAAACCAGACTTGAGCTCGGAGTCGGTTATGCATAGGGAAGGGTAAGTTTTAATCCTACGCACCCCTAATACACCCGTCCTTAGACGGTACCTTAATTGATTTGTGCAAATTATTAATAACCTTTCAAAATATTCATTTTTATATTTTTATTTACAACAAAATTTCAAAAATAAATTGAGAACACCAAGCCAACTCAGGTGTTCAAAATACTGTGTTAACAATTTAACGGTTAAATTAACATTTTTATTCAAAATACAATATTTCACAAATAAGTAACAAATTTAAATTAAATATATGAAAATGAAAATCTCTTATGAATTATAAATATTTACAAATAAGATAAAAATTTATTTTGATATTTTTTGCAAAAATAAAATAAAATATAAAAGAGAACATGCTTTTAAAGAAAATTTGGAACATCAAGCTGTCACAACTCAGATGTCCAAATATTCAGTTAACAAGCCGTCCCTAAATTAACTTTTTTATTTGAAATAAAATATTTCCTAAAAAATGATTATTTAAATTAAATAAAATATCTCAAAACAACAAAAATTTACAAATAAGACAAATTATGAAAATTTAATTTTGACTTGACAGGATCAATCGCCCTCCTACGTATCCTCCGGTGCAATGGGGAATTCAAAGTCACGTAACCTGTTAAAAAAGAATCATTGTAAGTTAATTAAAAATTTTATTATTATTATTATTATTTTTGAAAGTTATTTTTAGAATATCAAATTGTCACAATTAAAATATTCCAAACTATAGAATTAACAAATCGTCTTGATTCAATTAATTCTATTTATTTATTTAAGAACAACTCATCAATTAATGAACGAAAATAAAAACAAACACTCAAATGTCTCTTTTATGAGAAAATGAAATGAATGTTTTTATTTTAAACTCAAAATAAACAAGTCTAAAAAAATTAAAGTAAAACAAGCAAAAGAAACATTAACCAAATAAATGAACTTAGACCCAAAATCCAACCCAACAAGAATAAAATAATAACTTTTTAAAATAAAATTAAACCAAAGCTCCTTATGTTCCTTATTCTAATTTTACTTAAACTAATCCTATAAATTTAATTTTTAACTCTACCCTCTCCCCCACTCACACACACACACGCGCTCACAAGTACACTAAAAATCCTCTCACACTCTCACACATATTCTACCCCACCCCACACCTACACACACAGATACACAAAAAGAATTCAACTCTCTCTCTCTCACACACACACACTCGCACACACATACACATGATATCCCCTCACGCACCCACATTCACGGTAGTGATCAATGAAATCATGTAAGATGAGGGAAGAAGAGAGAGAGAGAGTTAAGATGGAGGAGAAGAGTGAGTTGGGGCAAGGGAAAAATGAGAGGCTGAGAGAGAAGAAGGGTGCCGCGGTCATCGTCCGTGGGTGGTCCGCGGATGCGTTGCGATGAGGGAGGTCATGGCGCGGCTTGGGCTGTGTGGATCTAGCACGCCTCGAGGGAAGCTCCAAGTGCGAGCGACGGCAGCGCGGAGATCGGGTTCTAAGGCTTGGGAAGCGGGTGCCAGGCCGTGGCGCTGCTCAAGGTTTCTAGGCAGGGGAGGGAGAAATCGCGGCGAAGGGAGCCACGATGCAAGGGAGAGGAGAAGGAACCGTGCGGCGCGGCGGTGACCAGGAGGAGAGGGAGGAGCGATGGTGCGCGACGTTTTCTGGTAGCGATGGAGGGGTGATTCGAGGATCTGAGGGGGAGAGGAAGGGGTGCGAGGGCGGAGGCGGAGAGAGGGACGGTGGTGCGCGCGGTGGATCTGAGGGATGGGAAGCTCCGGCGTGGTGATTTGTGACGATGATGACTCGGTGATACGGTGAGGAGAGAAAGGCCAAGGAAGTGGTGGCTCTTCGGTGAGAAGAGGAAGTCACATGGTGGCTATGGTGTTGGATGGTGATAAGGTTTCATGGGGGTATTGAGGGATGATGATGGTGTTTCATGGAGGGGAGGCCGTGATGCATGATGAGGGGAGGATGATGATGATGTAAAGATGACGATGATATGAGGCCGCTGGTGAGGGTAAGCCGTCGCGACCTCCTCCCTTTTTTTCTTCCTTTCAATTAAAATTTTAGATGATGATATTGCTATCTTGCTATTACCTTCTTACTGGATTCTGATTTTTGATGGTTCTTGTGTATATGCTCGACTTACAGATGTGCTGCTGATTTTTTTTTTTTATGATTTGTGAATGAGGTGATGATATATGTTCAGATTGTGATGGTAATGGTATTGTTGTTGGTGATGGTGACTGGGAATGATGTTAAGACTTCGTTTTGGAAAAATGGAAGGTTGTAGGTTTTATATGCTGATGATGGAAAGTCAGGGTGATGATGGATGGCTCAGGATGAGAATCGTGGTGATCATGCCCGTGTCCCTAGTTCATCTTCAAAACCTCTCCCGTGCTGAAAACCCCCTCCAAAAATGCCTTCCCCTTTTGCTATCCCCTATATCAAAAGAAACTCATCATTATGGTTAGGAGGGATCATCATTCCTCCTGGAACTTTGCTTTGGTATGGCTTCACGTGTGTATGCGAACAAACCGCTTATCCCTTGTCCCTTCTTTTTGTTTTATTTTTATCATTTTTTTGTAAAACAAAATGCAATGGATTGTAATGGATTTTTTTTCATTCATTTTTTTTTATGCATATGAACAAAATGTAAAACCATGGTAAAATGAATCTAAACAAAAAAATCTAAATTGAATTCGGATTACACGAACAAAGAACTATAGACAAGACTTGAAATAGTCTGCAATTTCACTCATCAAAATAAAATTACCAATATGAGTCTATAAATGAGCAACACTTGAAAGTATGCTAGCAAAACTTTTATTTTTGTTTTTGTAGGTAAAAAATCAGGTGTTCACATGGGCTTATCCAAGGATACCTGCTCAAGTTGCTCCCTACCATGCTGGGTTCTCATGAAAATGCTTCAGACGATGACCATTTACCTTGAAACTCTTGTCACTAGATTCACTTTTGATTTCCAACGCACCATAAGGAAAAATGTTAGTTATAACAAAAGGGCCATCCCATCTTGAACGAAGCTTAGGGCATGAACTTAAGATGAGAATTGAACAAAAGCACTTTTTGGCCAACAGAGAATTCTTTTCTAGAAATCATCTTGTCATGAAGTATCTTGGTTTTCTCCTTATAAAACTTAGAATTCTCATAAGCCTCCAAACGAACTCTCAAGTTTCCTGACTGAAGTTTTCTTTTCACACCTGCTTTGTCAAAATCCATATTACAACACTTTACTGCCCCATATGCACGATGCTCAATCTCCACTTGAAGGTGGCACGCTTTACCAAAACAACACGGAAGGGGACATCCCTATAGGTGTCTTGTAAGCGGTCCTGTGAGCCCAAAGAGCATCCTCAAGCCTACGGCTCCAATCTTTCCTTTCGGTTGCACTACCTTTTGCAAAATTTTCTTGATCTCTCTATTAAAAACCTCAGCCCTCCCATTAGTTTGTGGATGATAGGCGTGGAAACTCTATGAACAACCCCATACTTCCGAAGCAAAGCTTCTATGGTCCTATTGCAGAAATGACTCCCTTGGTCACTGATGATAGCACGAGGCACACCAAACCTGCAAAATATGTTAGACTTGACAAAATCCAACAACACGTGCGTCATTAGTCTTGGTGGCCTTGGCCTCCACCCATTTGGATACATAATCAACAGCAAGCAAGACATATGTAAATCCAAAAGAGTTAGGAAAAGGGCCCATAAAATCAATACCCCATACATAAAAAACCTTACAAAAGAGAATAGGTTGCTGGGGCATTTCCTATCTACGAGTAAAGCTGATCCGGTCTCCTGGCACTACTCACAAGTTGTAAAAACTCGATGTGCATCCCTAAAATGGTAGGCCAATAGAAACCAGAGTCCAATACTTTCCTACCTCAATTGTGGTCCAAAGTGCCCTCCAACAGGGAGGCATGACAAAAATGAAGTCCTGAACTGGATCTCATGATCTGGTATGCACCTCCAAATTACCTGGTCACTATAAAATTTCCATAAATATGGATCATCCCACACATAGTATTTGGAATCACTTTTTAATTTAGCAATTGTGACCTAGATGCATGTTGGGGTAAAATAGATGCAACCAAGAAATTAACTAAATCAGCAAACTAAGGGGAAGGGTTGGTATCATGGGCTGCATCACTGCTATCGGAAAATCATCTCTGATAGGCAAAGGGTCAGGATCCTGCTCGATCCTCTCAGTGATCAGCTACCAAATTCCGTGCATCGCTCCTATCTTTGATCTCTATATCAAACTCCTGAAGTAATAACATCCAACGATTCAGCCTTGGCTTTGCATCTGGCTTTTTCAATAAGAACTTCAATGCTGCATGATTGAAAAGACAATCACTTTAGAACCAAGTAAATAAGAGCGAAACTTGTCTAATGCAAAAACAATAGCCAAAAGTTCTTTCTCAGTGGTAGTATAGTTAACTTGAGCTGTGTCCAATGTTCGTGAAGCATAGGCTATAACATGAGACATCTTATCAATTCTTTGAGCTAAGACGCTCCAAATGCAAGGTTAGAGGCATCGCATTGCTTAAAGGGAAATTCCCAATTAGGTGGTTGGATGATGGGGACTATAGTGAGTCGCCTCTTCAACTCATCAAATGCCTTGACAAGGTAGATCAAAAACAAACTCCACTTCCTTCTGCAACAATCTCAATAGAGGCAAAGCTATTTGCTGAAATCCTGTATAAATCTCCTGTAAAAACCTCATGGCCAAGAAAAGAACGCACTTCCCGCAGATACGGGGTAAGGTAAAGAAGCAATAACATCTATCTTGGCCCTATCAGTCTCAATGCTCTCCTAGATACTAAATGCCCAAGACTATCCCTCTGTCACCATAAAATGACATTTCTCAAAATTCATCACAAGATTAGTCTCAATGCACCTATCCAAGACTCTAGACAAACTTTCTAAACATGCATCAAATGAGGACAGATAAAGTAAATCATCCATAAACACTTCCATGCAACTCTCTAAAAGATCTGAGAAAATACTCATCATGCACCTCTGAAAAGTACCTGAGCGTTGCACAGGCCGAATGGCATCCTCCTGTAGGCAAAAGTGCCGAATGGACAAGTAAAAGTAGTCTTATGTTGGTCTTCTGGTGCAATATGGATTTGAAGGTAACCTGAGAATCCATCCAAGAAGCAATAATGAGAATTGCCTGCAAGCTTTCTAACACCTGATCAATGAATGGAAGAGAAATGGTCTTTTCGAGTGGCTTGATTTAGCTTCCTGAATCTACGCACATCTCCAACTATTCTGACTAGTTGGAATCAATTCATTATCCTGATTCTTCACAAAAGTCATGCAAGTCTTCTTAGGAACCACTTGCAAAGGACTAACCCACTCACTATCAGATATAGGATATATGATCCCTCCTTAGTAACTTGACTTCTTTCTTCACTACCTCCAAAATGGTAGGATTCAACCGCCTTTGTGGCGTCTTAGTTCGGGCGTCATCCTCTAACAATATTCGATGCATACAAGTGGAAGGACTAATCCCTGAATGTCAGCTGAAAGACCAGCCAATAGCTTTCTTGTGATCTCTCAACATCTCAGCAACTTATCTTCTTGATTTGGTTGGAGATCATTTGCCACAATAACTGGAGCTTATCATTAGCCTCTAGGTAAGCATATTTAGGTGTGAAGGTAGAGCCTTCAACTCTAAAGTTGGTGGTTGCAGAATGGATGGTAGTGGTGGTCCCTTTAAATCTATAAACATTTTCTATAGCATCTACAAAATTAATCTCATCACATTTGAACTCTTCACAATCAGAAAAATCATCAAAATTATCATATCTGCATAATCATCAACTAGAAAATCAATGACATCAAGATAGAAAAGAGAATGCTCTTCTGAAGGATGTTTCATTGCATCAAAAATGTTGAACTGCACAACATCATCACCAAACTCCATAGAAGAGTTCCTGCATCCCATATATCTTGGTCTTTGCCGTTTTCAGAAGGGTCTCCCCAAAATCAATGTGGGTCCATTGCTGGATGTCTCATCCTCCATTTCTAGAATATAGAAATCAGCTGAAAATTAACTCATTCACCTGAACAAGTACATCTTCAAGTACTCCTTGGATGTGTAGTGCTCCTGTTGGCTAATTGGATTACCACACCAGTTGGTTTCAAATCTCCAAGCTTCAATGATCTATAACTGATGTAGGCATGACATTTATGGAGGCACCTAAATCTAGCATTGCATTCCCAAATTTAGAGTTACCTATGGTGCAAGGGATTGTGAAAGTACCTGGATCTTTGCACTTCTTAGGTATGTTGGGCTGAATTAATGTAGAAACATTTCTGCCCATGCTCACCTTTTCATGACCTTTCAGCTTCCTCTTATGAGTGCACAACTCCTTAAGAAACTTTGCATATTTGGGGATGCTTTATGGCATCCAAAGGGGGATGTTGACCTCCACTTTCCTAAAAGTGTCAAACAACTCCTTATCTACTTCAGCTGATTTCCTTTTGAGCTATTTTATTGGGAAAGGGCAATGGAGGTATCAAATTAGAATCTGCAACACTTGACTTTTTTTTTTTCTATCATTTTTCTCCACTTATTTTTCTGTTTCATCACTGCTAGCAGATTCATTTTTTTGTTTCTCCAACTCCTTTCCACTTCTCAAGGTAATAGCACTCACATTCCCTTTTGGATTGATGACTGATTGAGAAGGAATTTGGCTTGAACCTTCTACTTGCATCTTGATTGAAGTTGCCAACTGTCCATCTATGTTGGAGGTCTTGAATTGTAGAATTCACATTCTGGAACTGTAGGGTCCTGGTTGCCATTTGTTTCACCAAATCCTCCAATGTAGGATTTGAACTTGTACTTTGCATGGGTTGCATCATATTTCCCATTCTCCTGCCCAAATGGAGGTGCCTGGTACTTATTGCTTTGACTTGGACCTGGTCTTGCCTTTGAAATCTTTGTTGTGGTACATTTTGCTCATAGGACCATATCTCAAATTAGGATGATCTCTCACCTTGGATTATACCTCTCAGAAAATGGATCATATTTTTGCTGTTTCTAGGTCTGGATGGTTGCTCGCCTGCCCAATGAACATTCCAGCCACTCCAGCTGGGTCTTGCACTCCTTGATCAGCTTCTGTAATGAGGACATGCATCAGGTATAATGATATATGGTGGCACATATGCTGCATACTTTTGGGGAAATTGATTTGCCGCCTTGATTTGCTTGGTGCTGTCCAACAGCTCGTCCAACAAGAGAGTAAGCTGGTATATTATTTTCCAGCCTCTGATTCTTCGCAATCAGTCACCTCATTCACTCCCTTAACTGGTGCAAAAGATCTCGAGCCAAATTGCTGTGAGTTGGCTGCCATGTTAGCAATTAGAGTTCTGGCTTCTGCAGGTGTCTTGTCCATCAATGCTCCACCACTTGCTGCATCAATCATATTTCTATCATTTTGAATCAGTCCTTCATAGAAATATTGGATGAGAAGCTGGTCACTAATTTGGTGGTGAGGACATGTTGCACACAACTTTTTGAATCTCTCCCAGGACTCATATAATGTCTCCCCAAACTATCTGATTCCACAAATATCTTTTCTAATGGATGCGTTCCTGATGTAGGAAAAAACTTCTCTAAGAATAATCTTTTCATTTCATGCCAGGTAGTAAGAGAACCTGGATGAAGGTAATACAACCAATCCTTTGCTTCATCTAGAGAGAAAGGAAATGCTTTCAACTTGATATGCTCTTCGGGCACTCCTTAAGGTCGCATAGTTGAGCACACAACATGAAACTCCTTAAGATGCTTATTAGGATCTTCTCCTGCAAGACCATGAAACTTGGGCAGCAAATGAATTAGACCAGACTTAAGCTCAAATGGCACCTCTAACTCAGGATATTGAATACACAAAGGTTGATATGCAACATCAGGTGCAGCTAATTCTTTCAAAGTTCTTATGTTGATTAGCCATGTTATCAACACTAGTTTCAGATGCACAATCAGATGCACTATCAGTTAAATCAACACTTTGATTACCTTGGAATACTATGAAAAGCTAAATTCCTATTTACTCTATTCAATCTATGAAAAGTTCTATCTATTTCAGGATCATGTGCATATAATTCACCAAGATCAAACCTTGTCATGCACACATAACAGCATACTAGAATTCAGGCACACAACTCAAAATAGCCTATATACTGCAAAATAAAATAGAAATTGAAAAATCATATTAGCTATTTTTAAAAAAAATAAATAACACCAAGAATTACTCTAAAATGCTAGGGAAGTAAGCTCACCAATTTTTTCCATTTTTAAAAATAGTGAAAATAGTAAAAAAAAATAAAAAATGGCCTAAACGAAGGAATTTGGGAAAAATAAGCATACCAAGGCAATCACTCTGTGAATCCTTGTGTCAATTTTTTTTTTCTGATTTTTATGAATTTTTTCAGGGTAATATAAGAAAGTCAAAAATTACCTGTATTTCAGCTACAGGAAAGAAACAGCGCTTGCAAAACCACTATTAGTGACAAACAAAAGGAGATTATTCAACACTTACTTATATACAAGATGAGATAACATAATATGTGTATTGGCAAGCCAAATTTTGATATGCACTGCCAGTCCACTATCAAAATAGTCTAAGCTCCCTTATTTGTAGTATAAGGTAACTTAGGTCATTCTTTCTTAGGACACACAGGTTATGTTATCAAACTAAAATTGCTAAATAACAATAAAGGGGGGAATTTGTGATTTTCAGAATACAAAAGTTATAGTGAATAATAAATAACAGGAAAGAAAGATGTAATGATCAAAGAATCAATCCCAGACATCACAATCATTGGTAGAATTCATCAAGGTTCAAAAGAGTTATCATATGGATGCTACTCTGTCAATCCAAATCAACTATATAATCATATAGTTTTCACTCAACAATCCTTAAATCACTATCGCAATCCAAATGAATGTTGAATTACTTGCAGTTTGATTAAACCAGATAACCAATCAGTTATTTAGCCTTACTTTAATTCCAATAACGAATTCAGTTCTATATCTAATCAGATATAATTCAAACATAATCATGTTCAATTACTGAATCCATAATCAAAACTAAAGTTTAGAAGAGAAAGCATGCATACAAAGATGAGATTTATATAACAGGAACTGAATTCAAACCAATTATCTATGATGTCAAGGATTAAAAAGAGTTTAGCCTTCCATGGATATCTCCATTGAAAGCTTTCTGGATGAACACCTTAGATACAAAAGATACAAAAGAAAAATAAGAAGACAAGTAGAGAGAGATGAGAGATTCTGATGTGTTCTTTGAATGAACACCTTAGGCTTAAATAGAAAACGAAAAGATAAGATAAAGCTTGAAAAATCTGAAAATGAAGATTTCCCCAATCAAAAGTGTCCCTTCGGATTACATCTTATCCAAATGTTATCTATCAAAATAATTCCAGATTTTCGAAATCTGATCAGGATAAGATAATCCTCTTTGGATAAGCTTTCCATAGACATATTATATGACTTATTTGGACCAGAAATGAGTGAGATATGCCCAATTATGTGAGGAAAGGTCTTGGACCCGCGTCAGCACGAGCTCCTCAACTTTGCAGCCCAATTAGGCCATGAATCGGGCCGAATTTGATGAAGCTTGTGAAACCCAAAATTGTAGATCTCGGTCTTAGCTTTCAGAAGACACCAAAATCACAAAATTCCAATATTTATAGAGCCCAAAATGATCTGTGCAACATGGAAAGGTCATAGTGAGTGTAAAATCCGAGATTAACCAAGTTTTGATAATTAAATCCAATGAAGCCCAATTATGCAAAACTCAATCAAATCATCAAAATTAAACACATGTAGAAACCAATTAGGCCAAGTATGCAACCATAATAGATGCCTTAAAATTTCTCTATCACTTAATAGGTTCCTCAATAATTTGAATTCATTACTTTTGGTACAAGAGGTTGTCATGTTAAGGTGGGAACCTATGACTTGATTCCTTTTACACTTTTATTGAATCGATATTTAGGTTTTAGATGTCTTCTTTGTACATGTAAAATCATCATAGCCATCTTCAATCATGTCATCCCTATCTCTATGACAACCTTCTCCTCATTAAGTGGCTCAAGATGATCCCAAGAGCAGTGAGAGTCAATTGTAGATTTGTCCAAATGCTTTAAAATGGTGTTACTCATGGCCTATTGATGCAAAAAGACTTGGAACTAAACACCTCAAGACCTTTATTCTTGCAAAGCTTGTGCAGACCACACGTACACCTGGAGGTGTCTTGCAAGAAGAGAAACAAATGTAGATCATCATTGGATCCAATAACTCTAAGAAGCTAGATACAATTTAAAAAAAATGGCAAGTGACCTATATGAACTAAGGCATTCATAAGTTAATGATATGAGATTAGAAATCTAGGTTGGCCTCGATTAAACAATATACATCTGCATAAAGATGGGCATTAGTAAGTTAATTAATATACACATATTTCAATGTCAACTTATAAATTCAATGGCTGGCAATAGAGAAATGGTTAGAAGTCCAAAAATTACCATGCCAAAAATATATCTGCAAACTTTTCTAGTATAGTGAAAAGTTCCATAATGATCTTGCAGATAGATGATGACAAAGATGTGATCAAAATGTAGCTTAAATTGACACGTATCTTAAATAGGTACTTACCTAAAATCAATTGCAGCAAGATAACTTCCTCATCTTCCTAATTAAATCAACTTAGCTGGTCTTCCTAACCCATTTTATATGAAAAAGGACATGTTTGAGATTTAGCTTCTGATGATGGTTGTTTTCACAACCCCAAAATAGATCCAACAAAACTTTACAATTGGCACAATGCCTAATATGCTATTGCTACACAAGTTCACAATCATGGTGCACTTAGTTTGGACCTCTGTTTCTTCCTGCTTTCAAGGTAGACGATTCCTTTGTTATTAAAAGTTTGAAGTACTCATTTGTTTACTCAGTTTTCTTCATATGAAAGACCACACAAACATACACCACCATCAATGCATTTACAAAAAAAGAAGGAATTCATCCTATGAAATTGCAAAACACTGTCCTAAACAGAAAGAAAAGGAAAAAAAATACAAAGTTACCAACATTAGAACCTTAATAAATTTCAAATCAAAACCCTAAACTCACACCCACCAAAATAGGAAAAACATCACCATAAAAGCACTATGATCTAGGATGAAAACTATGAAAACAGAACAACCAACAACCCAACCCTGACTCTCATCATCAACCTCTCCTTTTACCTTTGTCCTTGTAGGCCACCACACATGACAGATATAATAGTGTTGGCAGCTTAAAAATTACAATGTAAAACTATAAGATCAATTATAACTATTCAAAAAACTAATCATACATAATTGAAACTGAGTACCAATCAAAGGAATACTTTTTTTTTAATCAAATACACTCTTAAAAGGCAAAGATTCAACCTCTAAGCAATTAATTGCTAATTGTTGTGTGCAAACTCCAAAGAAAAAGAGCTTTTTCCAAAAACCAAACTAATCCACCATGACCAAATGCAAAACCTGTTGATCCCAATTAACAAAAACAAACTAATCCACATATCTAATATACATAAAAAATAAGTTCTTTAAACCCAACTTGTTCTCTTTGTCAGCTAAGCTTATGGGACAAGAGAGGATCCTCACCAAATTATTAAAAAAGTGTTGACACAAAAGCTACTTTGCTAAAATCAATAAAATGGGATTAGAGTTCAAATGCCACTATCTTTTTCAAAAGCACAATATCCCAAAATTTCAGCAAAATGATACTATGTAAAGTCCAGAGACTGTGGCATTGGTAGGTATAATGGTTCCATTTATACATGGGAGCAATCAAGGTGTTGTCATTGGCTGTGGAAGTGTAGAGTTAGAAGATTGTCATAAGAGAAAAATGACCATCATGTATATGAGAAAATTGGAAAACAAGGAAGACTAATTAAATTAAAGCGGTAGCACCCTGATCAGTATCTTGGACTATATCTTGCTTATCAACCATTTACCATATACATTCATTCAAACATTTTTGGACCATACCTTTACAAAAATAAAATATCAGTTTAAGATTAGATTCTTTATAATTTACACTGTAAACATATTCAACAAATTTAAATTCTATAGGAGAAGAGAAAGAAAAGGTTATATAGCATTTTGTGCAGACTACAACCTAAAAGCTATTACCCAAGGCAGATCAAAATGAAGCATTTCAAAATTTGATTGAACATAGCATTAAAAAGCATACACCATCAAAGCCTTAAGAATTTTTTAACACTTTACTTTCAAATGTTGATATGATGTGATAAATTGATAAAATCCCAAAGCAAAACACAACCATAGGACATGGCAAGCAACTTGATGATAAATAAGCAGCAACTTACATTGTGGCAAGGAAGAAGGCAAGGGAAAGATGGAAGCCACAAAGGTAGGTAAAAACAACAACTATAAGAAGCATCGCCACAAAGTAGAATACACCTGTGTAAAAATTAGAAAGTTAATCACAAATTTGAGTTCCACTTCAAAGGCTCTTTCTTAAGGTGCTTATAAGGGTGTTGTAATGTCCAAAAATAAACTAAACAAAACAATTATAAGCACGATAGATTATATTTGAGGTAAAATACTCATCATGATACAGCGCTATACAAAAGGTAAAGAATGGATGAAACTTATGTACAGCCACTTCATTAGGTGACATTTAAGATTCAACAATCATTACATGAAATACATGCTAAGATTTCCTGCTTGTGCAATCTATGTTCATGTCACATTATTATTGATTTTGTTTTAAAATATCTTCTGAAAAATAGAATGAGATCGATCAATATAGATAGAATAAAGAGAAAAAGCTCAAAACTCCGATTTAAGATTCAGATTCCTCACCATTGCATGTTCCCTTTCACACACACACACGCACGAATATCCAAGTAAAAATAAAATAAAGAGAAAATTCCTTCTTTCTTCATTTTTGCTATGCCAAGAGAAAATCATCAAATAGTGCTTACAAATTAAATCATAGTCCATCAAATCAAACACACACACACACACACACAAAGAATCAACAACCCATTAGTGAAAAACTTAAAAAAAAAAATCAAAACTTGCAGTATAATTATAATCAAATTCCCCTTCATTCCAAAGCTAAGAAAGCACAACATCGATGCACCAAAAAACAAATAAAAAATAATTCTTTTTAATAAAAACATAGTAATAATAATGATAAGAATAAAAAGAAAAGATGTAAAGTTACTGGAGTATCTTTGATGAATCTTAATGATGTTGATCTGAGATGTATCCATGGAGGGACTTGTTCCAAAGCTATTTGAATAGCAAAGCAAATTGGTTGTTAATGTCTTCGTCACTGGAAGGAGGCCATTCTACATCATGATGCAACAGCTAAAGCTACCTTGGCTTGGATTTTTTGTGCATACCCTGGTTTAAAGGCGATGCAACCCAAAATGGTGCAATGCTTGAGGAGAGGGAACTATCCCGAAAGAATAAGCCTAAGAATCCGGTTGAATGGTCAAAAGAAATTCAGAGACAACCTAATGCACTTGCTAGCAATTACACAAATTTTTGAAATCAAAAACACGATTTTAGAGTGTCTCAATTGGTAACTTAAAAGAGGGGAGAGGATAGTAAATTGATGCTTTTCTTAAAAGAAAGTGTGTCTCATCCAGCATATGCAACTCAAGATTGTTGAATATTGTATTATTTATTATGTTTAAGAGGTGAAAATGTGATGGTGCTACTCATATTGAATTCCTTTATTTTTCAATTTCTAAATTGATAAAAACATCACAGGCCATTGAAAACAAATGGAATTCTAAAACAAAGCAATTAGCTTCCTATATTTTTTTCATCTTTTTCCTATGCTTCAACAGTATGCAAAACAAACATAATTACAAATAACACAGAAAATGCATATGAGTGTATGAGTGCTAAACAGAGAAATAACACAAAAAGAATGCAGATTTTTACCTTTCCCTCATTGACGAATATTGATCCTGGCAGGAAATTTTCATGGGCATGGACAATGCTTTCTCAAACCCATCAATGATGACATCAAATGACTGATGCACAAATCCAAATTAAGTTAGAATCACCACTAATGAACATTTAACATTGATTAATTCAAATAAAGGAAGGTTTTAGGTTGAGCACAAAATCTTTAAGGGAAGAAAGACAAATAACCATAGGTGAACATCATGAAATAGGTTGATAGGGTGCACTATGTTCAAACTAAATGAAAATCAGAGTTCTAGTGTAAGAAAAATCAAACAAATCCTAACTTTTGCTACACAAAATCCAAAATGGGTATATCTAAGAAAAACCTAGGTAAGAAATAGCACATAAAATAGGAAAATCAGTAGCAAATCACAAGAAAGTCACACAAAGCAAATAGGAGGAGCTCTTGTTTGAACCAAAGTCATAAGAAAATCACACTGTTGATCCTTAATGGCATTTTCGCCTTTGTCGGGAGCGATGCTTCCTATTTGCTCTGGCGGAGGGCCGAGCTCCAGCACTACCCAGTTTTCCTAGTGGTAACCCCTCCATCGAGCATGGCGGAGTGCAGTGAAGCACAAAACAAGCATGGAGTTTGAGCAGTTGACACTAACATGAGAAAATAAAGAAAGAAGGCTAGGGTTTCTTTCAAATGCTTGAAAAAGAGGCGTCCTCAAGGGCCTTCATCACAAAGTTGGGTGTATGTCATTGGGACCATCCACGTGGCTATTACAATGAGTATTGGATTTCATAGAGAAAGAAATCCATTTAGCATGGATGTGGGCAGACCTTGTGCCCAACAACATACGGAAAAATGAAAAGAATTAAAAAAGGAACTAAGCATGGGTTGTTAATGCACGAACAATCTTCCACGTAGAGGAGAGAGTAGAAATGGAACTTCCAAATATAGCCTTGGGTGATGATAATGGTCTTTTAATTAAAATAATCTCCCACTAATTTTTTGAATCCTACACTTTCAAAATAAGAAACGGGAATCTTAGTCGATTAGATTCCTAGTAGGTGCTTGAATTCCTATAAAACATTAAGCCTCCTCAGTACATCCAATCTTGGAAAATTAATGTTTTATAAATGAACAACTCTTGCTCAATACATTTCATGTACGGTTCAATGTTATTTAGTTCCTAGTATTTTGGACCTTACGTTCATTCTTGGCCTATCATACATTATTAAGTCCAACCCACTAAACCATAGATATCAACTACCTCAGGTCCATCCATTCTTGGTAATTAATATTCTAAAAACATCTCATGTTTTACATTAATTTAGAAATCTTTCAACCATTGTTTGAGCCCCTATATAACCATAGCCGATGACAAAATAGTTAAAAATTCTTAGTTAACATTTTAGCAGAGAGCTCGGACATAGTTTCCAAAGCTATACCATTTAGGCATAATATTTTAGTTGGCAAATTTTCTTGGGCAACCTAATTACTATTTTGATTTCACTTTGCACATGCATTCATATTCAAAAACATACATCACATGCATCCATAAGAGAGACATAATTATAAAAGAGTAAAGGTGTTTCAAGTTTCAGGTTTTGTATATGTGTGTGTATTTTGATTTTTTCTTTTTTTGAAGAGGGGAAGGATGGATATCAGATTTATTGGGGATTAACTATTGTACTTTTTTGAACCATTGGGTAGTCATTAATGTTCTTGTTAGGTTGCTAAGCTCTTTGTCATAGAGCTTTGCGTATTGAGAAAGCTTAATCTAGTTGTATTTTGCACTACAATGTTGATTGTGTTCTTGACTTTTGTTTCCATTGATGACTGTGTTGTTGAGTGTGATTGAGAGATGCCGATTTATCCTTGTGCGTGAAATGCTTGGTCTAGAGGATTGGTTTATGTTGTTGTGCTGAATTTGTAATTGTATGCTTCTTGCAATATTTCTACGATTCTATGACATATAATTGGAGTTAAGTAATGCATAGAGTATATTTTAAATTGGTTACTAATTCATTTGCAAGAGATTTTGGAATGTGATGGCTATAGAGAATGTGATGCTTGCTTCTTTATCTCATGTTTTGCATAAGTTTACTCAATTTCTTTTATTTATTTATTTTGGTTTTGAATTGGGCAACTATGCAAAAATGTATATACCAATGGGTAGTTAGTTTCAAATATACATTTTTTTGTATTCGTTGCTGTTTGTTGAAGGGAGTTTCAAACCTTCACTCTAGCATATGTAGAATAATGTATTACTTATCTGGTTCTCGTTGAATAGAGTAAGGGAAGCCATGAGAAAAGTCTAGAAATGGAAATATGGCATGACTTGGCAAACTTGTACACAACCTTATCACATTGGTAGGATGCTAAAGTTTGTCTTGCAATGTCTAAGGTTATTAATCCTTATTTTGCTTCTAGATGGCACTACAGGTATTGCTTTCTTGCATTCAATCTTTATATGTGTTCAGCTCCTTCTTGTTATTAATATATTTGTAGATCTACATTGTTTCCTGATAAATGGCCAACACATGAACAAATCTGATAGTGAGATTATAGGGTTAGAATTTTGATTATTCTAATAGTGAATGGAGTAGTATTCTTGTTTATTTGGTTCATGTCAACGAAAAGAAAGATTTATTTAGTTCATTAGTATTGTGCTTGAAGGTTTACTTTTCAAAGCCAGAGGTTTGCATCAAGAAGCATTGAAATCATTTAGGAAATAATTAGACATTGAGCCAAACCATGAGCAAGTTTGATATCCACAACATGGGTACTCACGCATCTTGGTGGCCAATCATGTTATAAGTCTTCTCACTAATGCACTAAGGCTTGACAAAACAAACTCATACAATCTAGGACTGCTCTACAAAGCTGATTTGGATGTTAACACTTAAAGCTATTGAGTGCTTCAAGGCAGCAACTCTCCTTGAATAATCTTCTCCCATTGAACCTTTCAAAGAGCCAAGTTCAGCACACGCTTTCTTTTCTTTTTTTCCTTCTCTGAGGTTCAAGACATGTTATATGTAGTTATAGGCCTACTTGTAAATTTGAGGTTTTTAACTATGTTTATGAAAGGTGAAATGGGAAAGGAGAAAAATGGGAAGGGGATTATGTCTCTCTGATTATCTTTTATTTTATTAGTTTCTCCATGAACTAGAATATCTACAAAATAACATATAGCATCTAAAATTGTTTTATATTAGAATGAGGAGATAAAGAGTGGTGTGTTTAGGGTTTATGGTACATATTATAGCCCTTATTGTTGTTGATATGTATGAAAGTACTTTAAGACAATTAGATGATTTGTTTAAAAAATTGAAAGTTCTCAATACTTGTTTTTCACAAGTTAAAAGGGTTTTTTTCCTTAAGAAAAACTCTAAAAATAATTACATTGAGTCTATTCATATTCATAGCACTATTAGGATTGAATGTACACTTGTTTTTTTTTTAATGGAGTTGGATTTGCAAAAATAAGCATTATTATGAAGTAACAAAGCGAAGAATTAATGATTTGTACATCAATGATTTGTGCAGAATGGCAAATACTCACCAAATGACTCAGTTACAAATTTTTTTTTATTATTAATTAAAATCTTTCATTCTAATATACCAGCCTAGTGTCATTTTTATATACCGACGGCCAATATACTTGCTATGCATCCATTACAAGCTTCATTTTAATATTCGTAGCCCTAGTGTTATTTTTATTTGTGTGGATTGACCCAAATCTAGCCATAGACTTGAGTGGGACTTATGGGATTGGAAAAAATATTTTGAAGACACCTACAAGGTTATTAGCATTTTCTAATAATTATTAGCAACTTAAAAATAATTACCAGTATATAATGTCAAATTACAAGAACGACAGTTCAATTCAAGGGAATTCTAATCATTTTAGCACTAGTATCATTTGTATTTGTTGGTGTTGGTCCTTAAAAAGGCTACAGGATAAGGAAGCCTTTAATTAAGCTAAGTAAGACGAATAGGACTAGGGAAAAAATTAGACAAGATCTGTAGATTACTATGTTTCAAACTAATTGTCAATGCTTCTAAAAAGAGTTACTAACAAATCATGCAAAATTACCAACATCTATCAGAGTCTAATTCAAGAGGAATTCTAATTATTTTTAGACTAGTGTCATGTAATACTATAATACCTTAGTTTAAATAAATGGGGCAAGAAAATTTAAAAAAATTTGGAAAGGTGCCAGTTACTCTCGTTTGTCATTTGGGTCTAAACTTCACTAAGTCTAGACCCTACATGCCCTTGAAAGGCTATATAATAGAATCATTTCTTGGGATTAAAAGTTCAAGTAATTGTTCCCCAGAGTAAAACAAGTTAAAAAATGATTTTTAATGAATTTTATAAAATCCTTAAACCTTTCGTTTTTAGCTCAAAAGTTTATAAAATCGTCGAAATTCCCGATTTGAACACAGCCAAAAATTAGATTTTGATTTGTTGAGATTTTTATTTTTTTGATATTTTATTTGAATCCAAATGGGGAGTATTTCCTTATTTACATTTATGTTTTAAAGTTAATGGAAGTAAAATATATGATTGTAAATAAGTGTAGTCACCATTCTGTGAACGAGCGCTCATGTGCGCAAGCAACGCTTACAAAAAAGATAAATACCATTTCGGGTCTAGAACCTTCAAACACCCAAAAACGGCACTCCTCACCCCAAAATGTGAGAAACTCCATTCCCAACCTCTTTTCATCCCTAAATCTCCATTTTCTTCCATTACTTCTAATTCTAACTTCAATCTTTCACTCCTAAGGCTTTAAGGTATGTTGTTCTTCTAATTTTACTACTTTTCCCTTTTAATTTCTTCTTGTTCTTAGGGATTTAAGAGTGCTCACCATAGAGGTTTCATAGTGTTCTTTTAGCATGATTAAAGTTAGATTTGAGTATTTAGATGTTAATCTAGAAGTTTATTGCTTCAATGATAGATACGGTGCCAATCCTCTTCCTAGAACTCCTGGTGGTGCTATTCCTTGTCTTCTGTCACTAGGTGAGTAGGTTCCCATCTGTAATCTCTATGTTAGTCATTATAACTATTTTCATTAAAGAAGTGATTTTGTGCATGATTTGTAAAGATTGCTGCAAAAGATTTGAGAATTTCTGTTGTTATTATGTTTTGAACTTTTGAATTAAGAACATGGGCATGTTTTGACAAAATCATGGGACCATTGTTATTGGATTGAAATTATAAAGGTTTGACTGTGATCTTGAATGTTTAGAGCTATTATGTTGATCACATGACTCTGGTATTGCATACCATTATATCCAGAGATTTTGAACCCTAAGATAGAAGACTTTATGAATGATAGAGAAAAGAGTAAGACTTCTACTTAAGCTGGCAGTAGCTATAGAGAAACGGCTGTGTGTTAGCGATAGTTAATCCGCTAACCTTGGTACTAAGTAGCCCGGGCCAGAGCATCAAAGAAGGGACCTAGCTAGGTACCCATTATTGTCACACTGGGATGGTGATACGTAACGCCAGATGTGACTAGAGGATTATGGATAGAGAATGCTGGTACACTGGGAATGACAATACGTAATGCCCAGATGTAACAAAAGGATTGTGGATGAGAATGACTGGTACACTGGAGACGCGATCGTAACCAGATGTAACCAAAAGTTGTTATATAATGATTACTATTTCTCTATTAGAGTCCTGTTAGAATGTTTTACAAGATAAGCATTTTTAGTACTCCTGAACATGCTTATATTCTCATGATCACATTAACTGGTTGAACATTACTTATATTATTATGATTTTCTATATGCCTTTTACGTCCCATAGGAGGGGTTCCAGGTGAGGACTCACTTGGGTTTTGATAACAAAACTCACCCCTCCTTTCCTTTCTCTATTTACATATATGGCAGGTGTTGCTGATACTTCCATGCCATCTTCCTCCTAACGACGTTAGATATAGTTATAGGGCCCATTAGGTGAAGTGTCTAGTATTTTGCTCTAGACGTGCTTTAGTGTGATGCAAGCAGGATTCCGAGATTTTAGAGCATGTTGTCTTGTACATAGTCATATATATTAGAATGTTATTCTAGAATGTATAAAACTTTTACTTTTCATAGACACTTTGTATATAAAGGACTTTCTCACATTTGTGATAATATACCATTATGCTTTGCAATGGACCATGTGAGTTATTTTTATAATTAAGATGCCAGAACAGGTGATTGATATATAGAAAAGGGTAAAACTACATCATGGATTTTTTTATGTGCATATAGAGATGATACAGGTTACGAGGCTTACATAGGAAGGTGATTTCATGTGCCGGTCACGTGCCAAGTTAGGTCGTGACAAAGTTAGTATTCAGAGCCTTAGGTTTCTCTGCATATCACGAAGCAAGTGTCCACAAGTGATGCGTCGTCTATGTAAATAGAAGTGCACCTATTTGCATTAACGAAGCACTACTTGTGGCCTTTAGGATGGTCAATTGTATCTAAGTTCCTCCTTATGAATGGTATCCTTTATCCTATGTGCTCTTGCTTTCAGTTATATCCAGGATGCCTCCTTCCGACATTCTACCACTGGACGCCGCCATAGCAACAGATCTTCTAGCCCTAGTAGTCGCCTTAGAATGGGGAGCGGCTCTAGCCACTCTTTCCGATGTTCTAGCTAGATAGGCAGAAAAGACAGCCACCCAGTCTAGCCTCCAGTTAGAGATCTTGATGATTCTCCTTAGAGCATTTCCGAAGGATGGATCCACCCACCTTGCAGCGCTACCTTACCATAGAGGACCCTCAAGCATTCCTTAGAGGGATAGAGAAGATTATTAAAGTTATCCATTGCTCATCAGAAAGAACGGTAGAGTTAGCTGGTTTTCAGTTAGAAGGCTTGGCAGGGACATGGTATGATGAGTTCCTTTAGGGGCGTGGCGACTAGGGCCACCCTCCTAGGAGGAATTTAGAGTGGCCTTTCTACGTAGATTTCTGTTAGAGAGCCCAGGACCCAGATGATAGGGGAGTTTTTGAGACTCCATATGACCCCAGGGATGACGGTGGCGAGTATGATGAGAGGTTTACATACTTAGCACAGGCAACTGTAGGCATGTTGGGTTGGAGACCGAAGGTTAGGTAGTTCATTCAGGGCTGCCTAAGGATATATTCCTGAGCCTTCAACCGCATGTTGGTACAATGGATTATGCTCGGGTCATAGACACTACTATTGGGTTGGAGGAGGACTAGCAGGAGGAGGTTTCTGAGTCCAGCAAGGGCTAGGACTCATGGCACATTTCCGAGGGAGTTGGTAGTCAGGGGCACAGCCAGGAGCTAAGCCCGCGTGGTTCGGTCGGGTAGGGTTGCCTTTCAGATCCCACCCAAGTACGAGTCCAAGTTCCAAGAGTTAGAATAAAGGAGGCTCCCGGCAATGGAGCTTCAAAATAATTTTGTTTCCAAACAAAAAGGAAAGCCGAACCTGCAAGGAAAGACTGCCACGCCTGGTGGCACCGCCGCCTCATCCGCATGCCTTCACTCGAACCGCGCCTTCTCCCGGCATCGTGAAACACCGATCGTTAGTCGACCAATACCGACAACTGACCGGTACCCACGACCCCACTACCATCCCATGGTTGGACTTCCTCACCGCGAGCCTTTTTTTCTCCTGTTCCTGCCGCTTGATCGGCCACCAAGGTCCGATTCACTCTCTTCCTCCTCAATGTGGAAGATCTATCCTCACCACTACCTCGTTTTGTCGTTGTCGCCGCCTTTCTCTAGGTCCGCCTCTTCGTGCCTTCATCCATGGCCGGTGCACAAAGCCACGACCTCTTCCCAAGTCGATCATGAACCGCACTTCCTTCTCACTTTCCGCGGTTACCTTGCCACCCCCTTTGCTACACCACCATGCATCGGTCGCGGTGGGCACCTCACTGCCACTGCCTCCTCCCTTCTCTACCTCATCCCTCTCTCTTTCTCACTACATTCTCTCTCTGTCTAGTCCTCTCTCTCTCTACTCCTCTCTCTTTCTTTCTCAGCTTAGTGTGTTCTAATTTCCTCTCTCCTTGCGTGAGTTTATTTTTAGTGTGTATGTGTGTGTGTTGAGTGGTTTATTTTAATGTGTGGCTGTGAGAGTGATAGTGAGCTGTGAATTAGTGTGTGCATTTGTGTTAGTATTAGTGTGTGGGGTGTTAAAAGTAGAATTACATTGACGGGATTAAGTTAATAAAATTAAATTTATAATTTTAGTTTAAATGAAAATAAGATAAAATAAATAAGGAATTTTTAATTATAAGCTTTTAGTTTTAGTTCTAATTGCATTCTGAATTTGTGTTATTTTATTGAAATATATTTTTAGATTTGCTTGTTTAAATTTGGATTTATTTATTTAATTTAGTATTTGTTTAATTTTTGAACTTTAGACTGTCATTAAGATTTGGTTTAATTTAAGTTTAAGATAAAAAAAGATTCATTCCATTTTCGTACATAAGATAAATACTTGAGTGTTTGTTTTATTAAGGAAATTTTATTTAATTTATTAATTGATGAATTACTTTAATAAATAAATAAGAATTAATTGAGTTGGAGACGGCTCATTAATTCTCATTTCGGGAATATTTTAACTGCGACAGCTTGATATTTAAAATTTCTTTTAAAAAAATAAAATCAATCAACATACAAATAACTTAACAAACTACGTGACTTTGAATTTCCCATTACACAGAGGATACGTAGGAGTAAGCGATTCCGATCCCTATCAAGTTAAAATTAAATTTTCATAATTTTTGTTTTATTTGTAAATAATTTTTTTATGAGATATTTTATTTAATTTAAATGTTCATTTATTTAGGGAATGTTTTATTTTAAATAAAAATGTTAATTTAGCCATGACGGCTTGTTAACTTAATATTCCGGGCATTTTAGCTACGAGGCTTATTCAAAATATCCCTGAAAATTTATTTGTTTTCTTTCCCTAAAAAAAAATCAACATAAGTTTTTTTTTATTTGTAAATATTTATAATTTATAAGAGATTGTTATTTTCAGGTGTTTAATTTAAATTTGTTACTTATTTTTCAAATATTTCATTTCAAATAAAATGTTAATTTAGCTGTGACGGCTTGTTAACTCGTATTCTAGACATCTGAATTGTGAAGCTTGATGTTCCAAATTTTCTTTAAAAATATTTTATTTTCCTTTCATAAAAAATATCAAAATAATTTTTTTATCTTATTTATAAATATTTATAATTTATAAGATTTTTATTTCGTGTGTTTAATTTAAATTTGTCAAAATATTTGATTTTGAATAAAAATGTCAATTTAACTGTAAATGTTAACACAATATTTTAGACACCTGAGTTGTGACAAGTTGGTGTTTCTAATTTTTTTAATTTTCTTGTAAATAAAAAATAATAATGAATATTTTGAAAGTTTATTAATAATTTGCACAAATCAATTAAGGTACCGTCTAAGGATAGATGTATTAGGGGTTGTGTCGGATTAAATCCTTACCCTTCCCTATGCATAACTGACTCCTGAACTCAAATCTGGTTTCAAAGATCACTTCTTTCAAAATAAAATGGGTTTTTCGATGTTTTCCCGAATTTAAATAAACTTGGTGGCGACTCCAATTTTTAACAATCATTTCTTGCCGTTCCGTCGTAACTCGGTTGCGACACTTCAGTAGGTGGCACCCGGGCAGTGCTTGGTTGGCATATATGCATGCTATAATTGTGGTCAACGGGCCACAAGTGCGCAGAGTGTCCATTATGCAGGGGACATCCGGGTCAAGGGTAAGCAAACTGCCATGCTTCAGTCCGTCTTTCCGGTGAACGACCTAGGATGGTCCTCATTCCCCAGTTAGTGGGGTCCTGGGGGCGAGGGCCTAAGGTAGAGGCCTCGCTAGATGATCGGCTGGCAGAGGTTGAGTGGCGGGGTAGCCCGATTGTACGCATTGACAGACAGGATACGGCGGTCTTAAAGATGTGGTGACAGGTATTATTAAAGTCTTTACTTTAGATGCTTTCGCTCTGATTAACCCTAGATCTACTTATTCATATGTATCCTCGTTCTTTGCCATTGTCACGACCCGACTTGGACATGTGACCGGCACATGAGAAAACACCTTCCCATGTAAGCCTTGTGACCTGTATCACCTCTATATGCACAAATAGATCCATACTTTGGTTTTATTCTTTTCTATATATGAATTACCTTTTTCGATATCATAGTAACGAAAATGAAATCTCATAGTTTGTTTCAAAATGCAAGACTGGATTATCATAAAATGTGCACGAAGTCCCTTTTTATACAAAGTGTCTGTGAAAAGTAAAATAACTTATACAGTCCAAAATAACATTCTATGATACAAAACTATGCAAAACGATAACATGCTCTATGATCCCAAATTTTCCTGCATCACACTGAGCACGTCTAGAGCAAAATACTAAACTCAGCTAATAAGCTAACAATGGGGAGTTAACGCCGCTGTGAAGAGGATGAGGTGGAAGTGTCCACAACAGCTACTATATCTATTAAAAAGGAAAAGAGGGGTGAATTTTGTTTCCAAAAAACCTAATGAGTGAGTCCTCACCTGGAACCGCCTCCATGGGACATCAAAAGGTATGCAGAAAATTTTAATAATATGAGTAATACTCAACCAGTTTGCATGTTCGTAAATATAACTTTATAAAGGTACCAAAAACATATTGTTCTATACTCAACCCAACAGTACCTCCATAGAGAAACAATCTTTATATAATTACTTCTAGTTACATCTGGGCGTTACATATCGCTCCCCAGTGTACCAAGTCTATATCTATATCCACAATTCTTGGTTACATCTGGGTATTACGTACCACCGTCCCAGTGTACCAATGGATTCTCTATTCACAGTTCTCTAGTCATATCTAGGCGTTATGTATCGCCGTCCACAGTGTGACCACAATTTTCTGAAGTCTCTGGCCTAGACATACTTGGTACCAAGGTTAGCAGATTAACTGTCGCTAACACACAACCTGTTTCTCTATAATTCCTTAGTAAATCAGAAAATTCAATATCATTTCCAAACTTTGAAAACCAAGCCGTCTACCTTAGGGTTTAAACATAATCAAGTAAAAATCCATGATTCCATAAATCATATTATCATTGTCATAGTTCAATAACTCATGTTTTCACCATTTAGCTTTGTCCAAAGTACTTTTTGTAACATCCAAGATATATATATATATATATATATATAAATTAAATTAAGCTTTATAAGTTGGAATTTTAAAAATCCAACAACGTAGAAATGATGAGAGTGATTCAATGATTCTATAAAAAAAAATATGAATAGTATTTTGTGGGCCCTACAGGCTCGGGAAGCTAAACCCTAGATTAAGGACCGGGATTGCCGAAATTTGGAAAATATGGGAATGAGATTAGAATTACTTAGAAATGAAAATTTCATACTTAGAATTACTTTTCGGTAATATGGGATTACCCGGTACTATTCCACCTATTCGCGAAATTTCGTGTGCGATTTCTAACACCGAAAGCTAATTTAACCTTTACAAAATGATTAACCTTATCTTTTTACATTACATGAATGGCTAAGATTCAATTTTGAAATTTAAAATTGAATCATAGCCATCCTTTTTATCTTTAAAGATTAGAAACTATCCTAGACTATTACATAACATTATGACATCATTACTTAGAAGATAAACATAACCCAAAGCTTCTCCAAGAAGCCAAACCATTTGGCCATTCAGGAGAGAGAAGCAGAGCTGGTTCCTCCATAGCCAAGAGCTTGAGTTGGCTTTCAAATTCCATAAACCCTAGCTTAGAGCCATCAAAACCTAAACTTTCCTTCACTAAAATTGATCTACACTTCAATCTCTACCAATACAACCGATTAGAATTTCCAAACCTCATCATATTCACCTCATCCATCACTGGTTAGAGGAGGGTTTGAAGGTGTTTTGGGAGTCTTGGAGTGGAGGACTCTTATCATGAAGCAAGCTAGAGACAAAGATAGACTAGCCTTCAAGAGTAGGGTTTCTATAGTCCTTTCTCTTGAAATTTTTGCTAACCTGTTCTGCCTAGTTTTATTTTGAAATTTTGATTGTATTTAGTTGATGATATATTGTTATTGATGTGTGATTGTTGGTGGTGGGTTTGGATGGTGTTAAAAGGGGTTTTCACTAAAGGAAATCTGGACTAGGCTGCTGGATTTCAAGCTCCTAGCAGAAATTATACACGAATTTTATGATATATTTGTGGGTGATTGTATGACCTACAAAAATTATATGTTGTAACTGACATCTTAAGCTAATTGTATAAATTTTCTTGGGTGTTAACTTTAAAATTTACTACCTCAAAAAAATCAAGAACTGAATTGTGACCGATGCTACCTTGGTTGTTGAAACTAAAGCAATAAAGTTGTCCGATTTTATTATTATAGAAAATGATTGAATGAACCATTGAAATTTTTACCTAAAGACACTGTGAATTTTATTGTGCACTAATTCAATCATTTGCCTAGGGTTAAAAATTCAGAGGTTGGTCTGTGAATTTGTGGTCCCTGACCACTAAACTTGTGCAATTTACTGAAGTAGCTAGACAGCTCCACTTGTCCTGAAATTTTTACAGATTATTCTAGACATGTTGAAGTGTAGTGAAAAATTTTTGTGGCATATGAATTGGCCATTTGATATAGAAATAAAATGCTACTACTAGCATAGTGAATCAGCCCAAGTGCTGAAATGGTAGAAATGCACTAAAATGATGATAAAATGACACTTAGTCCAGGTATAAATTATATTCATGCATGTTAGTTACTTTAAAGAGTTGTTTATGAGATATAAATGAGACCCTAATGTGATTGAATGCCTACAAGTGATGTATGCTATGCCTTGTAAAAAGAGAAATACATGATACGGTGGCATGACAAAAGAGAATCTATAACTTCTAACTAGGCATGTTTTAACATATGGGGAACAAGAAACAAGGCTTATATGAGTTAAAGAAGGAAGGCAAAAGTAAGGACTTCCCTAAGAATTGTATGAGTCGGTAGACGTATCGGCTATGAATAGAACTGTATGTGATTTGGAAATGGAAAAAAATGTCCGATGATCACGAATAGGAATGAGCTCATGTCCTAGCAGTCTATTGTCCTTTATAAAATTATCCATTGAGATGTTGCTCAATGTGAAACCAAGCCTTCCCTATATGAAAGAAAAGAGGTAACGATATGAAATTGAGTTGGTTATTTATAAGATAATATGTATGATTATTATTGCTAATTCTATCAGCATTTTTGCATGGGATATAATATAATACCACTCACATGAATAACCTCATTAATTAGGCCTGTCTATGCTAATGGGAGTGCCTCCTGAGAATTTTATAATATTCTCATCCCTATGTGCATGTATGTTGTATTGTGCTAGATCCACAGATGCCGACCGTGATCTTCTTTCTTGATTCGCTTCAGTGGAGGTGGCATTATGATGCAGAGTTGGATTCACTGTATATGGTAGCGTATTCCAAATCCGAGCATATATTTTCTTCACTTGTTCTTTTAGTAGCTCCGTTTTCATTGTAGAGTTCGACCAGGTTTCCCTTTTGATGGTGTGCCCTTCACATGGCACACCCAGCTGTGTTCATACCTCCTCCGCACCACCTATGCCCCTTCCTAGAGATGGACCTTCTTCATCCTCCTCCTCAATTCAGACCCATCTGAAGGTCCCAACACCATGATCGCGATGGCCAACGGTTTTGCCTAGGAGGATGCTAGATCTATAGGGACTTTTGACTTGTATGTAGTTGTAGTATAGTGATAGGACCGTGCAGCCTCCAGACTGATTCTATTTGAGGTTATAAGATCCATTTCTATGTGTATATTTTTTGCTGATCTTAATGTGAGTAGGCTAGGCTTTATGTTACCGATAGGTCTTTTGGATAAAAGTCCCTATGTGGTATTGTAGGTGTACTAACTTATCTACTAGTTGGGCATGTGTAAAGATAGTTGTGTACAAAATATATGTATATAGTGGAACTTTGGTGCTTGCTTTACCTTATGTTTTTTATTTTATTGTATTTTATTTATTTATATCTCTCGACTAGCCTATAGTATAATCAGGGAGTAATACTCTCCTAATTACGATGCTAATACTCGAGTAATATAGAGTAGTTAGGAGGGTGTTACATTATGGTATCAAGGGACTATCCTATAAGCCTGAGGATTGGACCGGCTATGCTTCTGTAGAAATTGTCATGCATTATGATTATATATATATGTGTGTGTGTGTGTGTGTGTGTGTGTGTGTGTGTTTGTGTATGTGTGTGTGTGACTATTGGTTGTGAATGTTGTGGGTTCCTGCCACACTTAGCTTGGTATTGAGCCTGATCAACTCAATATTTTGTTTGGTGTGATAGGAGTCAATGACTTCGAATTGGCCTAGTAGGAGAGGCTGGAAATGAAGCCAACATGATGGGTACTTTTCATGAGATGGCCACTACAATGAGAGCAAGCTGTGGCTACTAACCAAATGATGGAAAAACTAAACCGTAATGAGGAGCAACATTCCTGGTAACCAGGTAGGAAACGAAGTGGATATGGAATATCAAAAATTTGCTGAGTTTAGGAAAGCAAATCCCCACTTTCGAGGAGCTTTTAACCCCTGAAGAGAGGAATGGATCAAGGCCATGGAGAAGATTTTCTCCATTCTTCCTTGCATAGAGATCCAAAGGTGGCTTTTGTTACCTATATGCTAGAAGATGCGGAATTCTGGTGGGTTAGCACCGGGGTTATTCGAAGCCTCCAGACTGAAGTCACCTGGGATGTTTTCAAAGAGGCTTTCTACCACAAGTACTTCCCAGCATCTTGAGGAATGCGAAGAGTTAGAGTTCATGGCTCTTAAACAAGGATCTATGAGTGTAGTAGAGTACACTCCAAATTTGAAGAGCTCTGCAAGTTTTCTACAATTTATCAACGAGACCCAGATGAAGCTTGGAAGTGTATGAAATTGAAGGGGTCTACGCGAAGACATAGAGGCGCTGTGAGCCTTCTGGAGATTGAGACTATCCTACCTTGGTAAATAAATGCCGGGCGGAGGAGTCTAATAAGAAGCTAGCAAGTTTTAAGTATGCACAAAACAATGCTAGAAAGGATTAGCACCCAAGGCCCCCATTCAAGCCTGTCAATCAGCCTAGGAGAAGATTTCCACCTAGCAACAATAGTAACCAAGGAAAACAACTCCAGTCCTGATACCAAGATGGGACGAGAGTGCCCTAAGTGTGGAAAACACCATGGGAAAGGCCTTGTTGGGCAACACAAATTGTTTGTTTCGCTTGGAAACCAGGAAAAAGATATTCGAATGCCCCAACAAGAAAAGTCATAACCCGTCCCCAAGCCACAACAACATGCACGCGTTTTCACTATAAGTGCCAAGGAAGCTTCTCAATCTTCGATTCTGATCCGATGTAAGTGTGTAATAAATGGTAATACCCTAGGTACACTGTATGATTCGGGTGCCACTCATTCTTTCATCTCCCATAACTGTGTACAAAAGTTGCAATTATCTATGTTTGAATTGCCTTATGATCTTCTTGTATCTACTCCAACTGGTCCTATTAGAACTTGTTATGCATGCATGAATCTTCCTCTTCAGATAGGTACTAGGAGATTTATTGCTAACCTGGTTTGTCTTCCCTTGTTGGCTTAGATGTAATCTTAGGTATGGATTGGCTAGTACCCAATGATGTTCTTTTACATTGCCCAAATAGAGTTGCTATGTTTCTTTCTACCTCACTTTCTACCTGTGATTCCTTTTTTTTTTACTTAGACCTAGTGACACCTAACTCTAGTAAGGTGGACCGTCAGGAATATGTTCTCCTCTCAGCTAGTGAAACTGAAGGTGACCATGATTTGAGTGGAATTCTAGTGGTGAGAGAATATCCAGATGTCTTTCCAAAGGATATCCAAAATTCCCTCCTGAAAGAGAAATTGAATTCTCCATTGAATTGATTCCAGGAACGGGTCCTATTTCAATTTCTCCTTATAGGATGTCCCCTTTAGAGTTAAAGGAATTAAAGTCACAGATTGAAGAGTTGTTGGGAAAACATTTAATTAGACCAAGTGCCTTTCCATGGGAGCCCCTGTTCTTCTAGTAAAGAAAAGGGTGAAGGTATGAGATTTTGTGTGGATTATAGGCAGTTGAATAAGGTGACAATCAAGAACAAATACCCTTTGCCAAGGATCAACGACCTCATGGATCAATTGAGAGGGGCAACCGTATTTTCAAAGATCGATCTTAGATCAGGTTACCATCAGATTCGAGTTCGGGATGAAGACATTCCAAAACTGCTTTTAGGACTCGATATGGACATTATGAGTATAGAGTGATGTCTTTTGGATTAACCAATGCTCCAGCTGTATTTATGGACTATATGAACCGAATTTTTCACCCTTGCTTGGATAAATTTGTGGTTGTCTTTATAGATGACACACTTATCTATTCAAGGACTAAGGAAGAACATGCGAGCATCTTAGGATTGTGTTACAAATCCTAAGAGAAAGGAAATTGTATGCCAAGTTGTCAAAGTGTGAATTCTGGATGGAAGAAGTTAAGTTCCTAGGTCATATAGTGTCACGAGGGGAATATCCGTAGATCCCAGGTAAGGTGAAATCAGTACTTCATTGGGATCGACCAACAACAGTGACTGAGATTTGGAGTTTCCTAGGGTTAAGGATATTATAGACGTTTTATTATGGGCTTCTCTTAGATAGCCCTACCTTTGACTAAGTTGACCCGAAAGAACACCCCTTTTAAGTGGACACCGAATGTGAAAATAGTTTCCAAGAGTTGAAGCAAAGGTTGACCATGGCCCCAGTATTAGAGTAACGATCCTCATGAACCCTTTGA
The DNA here is from genome assembly GCA_030441495.1 of Dalbergia oliveri. NCBI lineage: Eukaryota > Viridiplantae > Streptophyta > Magnoliopsida > Fabales > Fabaceae > Dalbergia > Dalbergia oliveri. Next base: position 675,626 of record JAMLFY010000017.1, read on the forward strand.
GGTCTATTGTGATGCTTCCAGGTAAGGGTTTAGGATGTGTGTTGATGGAACCGAAACGTAGTCGCTTATGCTTCTCGACAATGAAAACCCATGAAGTAAGCTATCCAACACATGATCTAGAACTTGCAAGCTGTGGTATTTGCTCTAAAGATCTGGTGACACCATCTATATGGTGTGCAGTTTAATGTTTTTTCTGACCACAAAAGTTTAAAATATCTTTTTGACTAGAAAGAATTGAATGTGAGGCAAAGGAGATGGATGGAGTTCCTTAAGGATTACGAGTTCAGTTTGAATTACCATCCGGGTAAGGCGATTGTTGTTGCTGACGCCCTGAGCAAGAAAACCTTAAGTGTAGCATGTTTGGTGATTAAAAAGACGGAACTGGTGGAAAGCTTTAAAAAGCTTAGTTTGGATATGTCTGTGATCCCTAGGGTGTTATGTTAGGACAAATAAAGGTAACAAGTGAGTTCAAAGAGTAGATTTTGGCTGCACAACATGAACATTTAGAGTTTCAAGAGATTTTGAAGTCTGTCCAGGCAAAGAGGTTACCAGAATTTACTCAAGACCAGCAAGGTATATGGAGGTACAAGAATAGGGTACCTGCAAGTGGCAATCTTAGAGATAAAATTTTAAAGGAGGCTCATAGGGGCGAATTCACTATACACCCTGGGATTAGTAAAATGTATGCAAACCTCAAGAAGATGTTTTGGTGGTCGGGGATGAAGAGAGACATAGTAGAGTTTATTAGAAGGTGCCTAACTTGTCAGAGGATTAAAATAGAACATCAAAAGCCAGTTTTACCCATTAAAGCTATCTCCATGGATTTCGTAATGGGTTTGCCAAGGACGTCGTCGGGTTATGATGCTATATGGGTGATAGTGGATAGATTAACCAAATCTGCTCACTTTTTACCCATTAAAGCTAGTTATCCCTTAGATAAATTAGCTTCCTTGTACATCCAAGAAATAGTGAGATTACATGGTATTCCTTCTTCAATAGTTTATGATAGGGACCGAGATTTACTTCAAGATTTTGGGGAGCTTTCCAAAAGGCCTTTGGAACCAAGCTTTGTTTAAGTACGGCCTATCATCCTCAAACTCGGACAAATAGAACGTACCATACAAACCCTAGAAGATATGCTAAGGTCATGCATGATTGAGCAGAAGGAAGTTGGGATAAGTTGCTTCCGTTGGTGGAATTTGCTTACAATAATAGCCATCACGCTAGTATTGGCATGGCCCCGTATGAAGCTTTATATGGACGAAAATGCCAATCTCCGTTATGTTGTACGACTCGAGGGAGGCAAGGTTGTTAGGGCCCGATTGGTGAACCAACAACAAAGCAAATTCAGAAAATTAGAAGTAAAATCCTAACTATAGAGTCATCAAAAGAGCTATGCAAATATTCAGAGAAAACCTTTAGAGTTTCAGGAGGGAGAACATGTATTCCTAAAGGTTACTCCCACTACGCGTATAGGGAGGGCACTAAGGGTTAAAGCTACCCAGGTTCATTGGGCCTTTTCAAATTCTTAAACGAATCGGGTCAGCTGCCTACCAAATAGCTTTACCCCCACATTTATCTAACCTTCACAATGTCTTTCATGTCTCCCAACTTAGAGGTTATCATCCGGACCTAAACCACGTTATAGAACTCGAGTCCATAGTTAAAGGATGACTTGACATTTCAGGCCCCTATTCAGATCGTTGATAGAGAAGTCAAGCTACTTAGAACTAAACCTGTGCATCTAGTAAAAATGGCTTGGGGTGGACCGGGAAATGAAGAATACACATGGGAGTTAGAGGCAAACATGAGGAAAGATCATGGAAACTTTCCAGGTATGAAATTTTGAGGGCAAATTTTTTTTTTAAGGTGGGTGGAAATGTAACATCCAAGATATATATATATACATATATACATATATTTTAAAAAATTAAATTGAGCTTTATAGTTGGAATTTTAAAAATCCAATAACGTAGAAATGATGAGAGTGATTCAATGATTCTATTAAAAAAAAACATGAATAGTATTTTGCGGGCCCCCAGCTTGGACGGCAAACCCTAGATTAAGGACCGGAGGTGCCGAAATTTGGAAAATATGGGAATGAGATTAGAAATACTTAGAAATGAAAATTTCATACTTAGAATTACTTTTTGGGTAATATCGGATTACACGGGTAAATTATTCCACCCGTTCGGCAAAATTTCGTGTGCGATTTCTAACACGAAAGCTAATTTAACCTTTACAAAATGATTAACCTTATCTTTTTACATTACATGAATGACTAAGATTCAATTTTGAAATTTAAAATTGAATCATAGGCATCCTTTTTATCTTTAAAGATTAGAAACTATCCTAGACTATTACATAACATTATGACATCATTACTTATAAGATAAACATAACCCAAAGCTTCTCCAAGAAGCCAAACCATTCGGCCATTCCAGAGAGAGAAGCAGTAGCAGCTGGTTCCTCCATAGCCAAGAGCTTGAGTTGGCTTTCAAATTCCATAAACCCTAGCTTAGAGCCATCAAAACCTAAACTTTCCTTCACTAAAATTGATCTACACTTCAATCTCTACCAATACAACCGATTAGAATTTCCAAACCTCATCATATTCACCTCATCCATCACTGGTCAGAGGAGGGTTTGAAGGTGTTTTGGGAGTCTTGGAGTGGAGGACTCTCATCTTGAAGCAAGCTAGAGACAAAGATAGACTAGCCTTCAAGAGTAGGGTTTTCTATAGTCCTTTCTCTTGAAATTTTTGTTAACCTGTTCTGCCTAGTTTTATTTTGAAATTTTTGATTGTATTTAGTTGATGATATATTGTTATTTATGTGTGAATTTTGGTGGTGGGTTTGGATGGTGTTAAAAAGGGTTTTCACTAAAGGAAATCTGGACTAGGCTCGGATTTCAGCTGTCCTAACAGAAATTATACACGAATTTTATGATATATTTGTGGGTGATTGCATGACATATAAAAATTATATGTTTTAACTGACATCTTAAACTAATTGTATAAATTTTCTTTGGTGTTAAATTTAAAGTTTACTACCTCAAAAAAATCAAGAACCGAATTGTGAATGCTGCCTTGGTTGTTAAAACTGAAGCAATAATGTCGTCTGATTTTATTATTATAGAAAATGATTGAATGAACCATTGAAAGTTTTACCTAAAGTTATTAACATATTGAAGTATCACTGTGAATTTTATTATGTACTAATTCAATCATTTTCCAGGGTTAAAAATTCTGAGAATTCGGGTCTGGTCTGTGAATTTGTGGTCCCTGACCACTAAATTTGTGCAATTTACTGAAGTAGCTAGAGAGCTCTATGTCCTGAAATTTTACAGATTATTCTGGACATGTTGAAGTGTAATGGAGAATTTTTGTGGCATATGAATTGGCCATTTGATATAGAAATAAAATGCTACTACTAGCATAGTGAATCAGCCCAAGTGCTGAAATGGTAGAAATGCACTAAAATGATGATAAAATGACACTTAGTCCAGGTATAAATTATATTCATGCATGTTAGTTACTTTAAAGAGTTGTTATGAGATATAAATGAGACCCTAATGTGATTGAATGCCTACAAGTGATGTATGCTATGCCTTGTAAAAAGAGAAATACATGATACGGTGGCATGACAAAAGATAATCTATAACTTCTAACTAGGCATGTATTAACATATGGGGAAAACAGAAAGAAGGCTTATATGAGTTAAAGAGGGAAGGCAAAAGTAAGGACTTCCCTAAGAATTGTATGAGTCCGTAGACGTATCGGCTATGAATAGAACTGTGTGTGATTCGGAAATGGAAAAAAATGAAGTCCGATGATCACAAATAGAAATAAGCTCATGTCCTAGGTTTATTGTCCTTTATAAAATTATCCACTAGATGTTGCTCAGTGTGAAATCAAGCTTTCCCTATATGAAAGAAAAGAGGTAACAATATGAAATTGAGTTGGTTATTTATAAGATAATATGTATGATTATTATTAATAATTCTATCAGCATTTTTGCATGGGACATAATATAATACCACTCACATGAATAACTTCGTTAATTAGGCCTGTCTATGCTAACGGGAATACCCTCCTGAGAATTTTATAATATCTCATCCCTATGTGCATGTATGTTGTATTGTTCTCAGATCCCAGATGCGAATGTGATCTACTTTCTTGATTCGCCTCAGTGGAGGTGGCATTATGACACAGAGTTGGATTCACTGTATGTGGTAGCGTATTCCTAATCGAGCATATATTTTCTTCACCCGTTCTTTTAGTAGCTCCATTTTCACTAGAGTTCACCCAGGTTTCCCTTTTGATGGTGTGCCCCTTCACATGGCACACCCAGCTGTGTTCATACCTCTTGCTGCACCACCTATGCCCCTTCCTGGAGATGGACCTTCTTCATCCTCCTCCTAAATTCAGACCCATCTTGAAGGTCCACGCCCAGGTGGAGGTGAGGCCATCATCCCAATGGCCAACGGTTTTGCTAGGAGGATGCTAGATCTCTAGGGACTTTTGACTTGTATGTAGTTGTAGTATAGTGATAGGACCGTGCCAAGCCTAAGCTGATTCTATTTGAGGTTATAAGATCCATTTCTATGTGTATACGATTTTTGCTGGATCTTAATGTGAGTAGGCTAGGCTTTATGTTACCAGATAGGTCTTTTGGATAAAAGTCCTTATGTGGTATTGTAGGTGTACTAACTTATCTCCTGGTTGGGCATGTGTAAAGATAGTTGTGTACAAAATATATGTATACAGTGGAACTTTGGTGGTTGCTTTACCTTATGTTTTTATTTTATTATATTTTATTTATTTATATCTCTTGACTAGCCTATAGTATAATTGGAGTAATACTCTCCTAATTACAATGCTAATGCTCGAGTAATATACAGGAGTTAGGAGGGTGTTACACTTTTCATCAACAATAATCCCATGGATTGGTCAAACATGCTCATGTTCTTAATTCAAAAGTTCAAAACATAATAACAACATAAATTCTCTAATCTTTTGCAGGAATCTTTAGAAATCATGCATAAAATCACATCTCTTAATGAAAATAGTTATAATGACCAACATAGAGATTACAGATGGGAACCTCTACCTGAATGGCAGAAGACATAGGAATAGCACCACCAGAGTTCTAGGAAGAGGATTGGCACCCGTATCTATCATTAAAGCAATAAACTTATAGATTAACCTCTAAACACTCAAATCTAACTTCAATCATGCTAAAAGAATGCTATGACCCTCTATGGTGAGCACCTCTCAAATCCCCAAGAACAAGAAGAGATTAAAGAGGAAAAGTAGTAAAATTTGAAGAACAACATACCTTAAAGCTTTAGGAGTGAAAAATTGAAGTTATAATTGAAGGAAGTGGAAGAAAATGGAGATTTTGGGGTAAAGAGAGGTTGGGGAAGAGGTTTGCGTTGGAGGTGAAGGGGGAAGTGTTTGTGATGTTTGAAGGTTCTAGACCCCGAAATGGGGTATTTATCTTTCTTGCCGAGCACTACAGTGCTCATGAGCGCTGCAGCGCTCAACAAAGAGCATGAAATTATTCCCCGCATCGCCTTCCTTTCTCTAAACGCTCCAAGTGCTCATGAGCGCTCGTGCTCACCGGAATAGTTACCTCACTTCCCTTTCTATTGACCGCTGCAGCTCTCATGAGCACTAATGCTCACTAGAATGATCACTTCACTTATTTACATTTCGTAATTCTAAGTTTTTACTTCTATTAACTTTAAAACACATCCATTAACTTTAGTAATTCTAAGTTAATCAACTTTAAAAAATAAACTTTAGTAATTCTAAGTTAATCATTTATTTTACTTCCATTAACTTTAAAACATAAATATAAATAAGGGAATACCCCCCATTTAGATTCAAATAAAATATCTAAAAAATCAAAATCCCCACAAATCAAAATCTAATTTTTGGGTTTTAGTTCAAATTCGGATTTCTAACATTTAATAAACATTTGAACTAAAAACGAATGGTTTAAGGATTTCATAAAATTTATTAAAAATCACTCTTTAACCTATTTCACTCTAGGGAACAATTATCGGGACTTTTGATCCCTAGAAATTGATTATATTATATAGCCCTCCAAGGGCGTGTAGGATCCGACTTAGAAAAATTTCAGACAGGATGACAGGCGAGAGTAACCGGCTTCTTTCCAAACTTAAAAGGATTTTCTAGTCCGTTTATTTAAACTAGGGTATTACATACTCCCTCCCCCTTTAAAAGATTGGTCCCTAAATCTAAAGACATAACTGGAGGAGGGAAGAGATGTGGGTATTTCGTTTTGATAGCTTCCTCGGCTTCCCATGTGGCTTCCTCGCAAATGATTTCTCCAAATTACTTTTACCGAGGGCACATCCTTTGAACAAAGTTTCTTAATCCTGTCTAGTATAGCTATTGGCTCCTCTTCATAAGATAAACTCTCATCAACTTGAACTGCTTGTGAGAAGTATGTGATACTTGGCTGGCATATATTTTCTAAGCATGCTAACATGAAAAACGGGATGGATGGTGACAAGCTGGGTGGCAATGTGAGTTTGTAGGCTATTGTCCCCACTCTTTCTAGGATCTCAAATGGTCCAATGTAACGAGGACTTAGCTTACCTCGCTTGCCAAATCTCAACACCCCCTTTATGGGAGATACTTTTAGGAACACGTGATCGCCCACTATGAACTCTAACTCTCGATTATTGGCATAGGCCTTCTATCTTGACTGAGCTCTAATAACCTTTCTCTAATCAATCGTACCTTCTCTCAGTTTCTTGGACAGATCTGGGCCTAGAGCTTTAACTTCTCTAAGCTCGAACCATCCATAGAGACCTAACGTCTTCCATATAATGCCTCGAATGGTGCCATCTGAATACTACCTTGATAGCTGTTATTATAAGCAAATTCTATAAATGGCAAGTGGTCACACCAACTCTCACCAAAGTCTAAAGCACATGCTCTAAGCATATCTTCTAGGGTCTAGATTGTTCTTTCTGCTGGCCATCTGCCCGGGATGAAAGGCTATGGTTAAGTCCACCTTAGTCCGAGAGCTTCCTGAAATGCCTTCCAAAATCTTGAAGTGAACTGGGCCCCTCTATATGATATAATAGACCTGGCACCCCATGAAGTCTAAAAATCTCATCAATATACAATCGAGCTTCCTGAGTGGCATTAAAACTTGTCTTCATTGGTAGGAGTGAGCTAATTTTGTCATCCTATCAACAATCACCTAGATAGAATCGAAGCCCTTAGTGGTTCAAGGTAACCCGACTACAAAATCCATAGTTATCCTTTCCCATTTCCATTCTGCAATCTCTATCTGCTGAAGCAACCCTGCGGGTCTCTGTGTTCAGCTTTAATTTGCTGACACACTAAATATCACACCACAAAGTCATCTATGTCCCTCTTCATACCTTCCCACCAGGACAATTGTTTAAGATCATGGTACATCATGGTACATCTTAGCTGATCCTGATGTACGAGTAGGCCGCACTGTGGGATTCTTCCATTACTTTTCTTTTAACTCACCAACATTGGGCACACATAAACGATCTCCAAAATATAACACACCCTTTGCGCCCACTACAAACTCGTGATTCTCTCCTTTATGCACATCTTCCATTATCTTCGCTAGCTTAGGATCCTCTCCCTACTTTGCCTTAATATGCTCTATTAGGGTTAATTGAGCCCTAATGTGAGCAAGAAAAGCCCATGAATCGTCTATGCCAAACTGAACCCCTTCTGCTTCCATTTTATGGATGTCTCCAATCAAAGGTTTCCTTATTGGTGCCATGTGAGCCAAATTGCCCATGGACTTTCTACTCAAGGCATCTGCTACTATATTAGCTTTACCTGGATGATAAGAAATTGTACAATCGTAGTCTTTTAACAATTCCATCCATCTACATTGTCTAGATTCAGGTCTTTTTGTTGGAAGATATACTTTAAGCTTTTGTGATTTGTAAAAATCTCACAAGTTACCCCATACAAGTAATGTCTCTAGATCTTCAAAGCAAAGACTACTACTGCCATTTCTAAATCATGGGTAAGATAATTTTTTCATACCTCTTGAGTTGTCTCGAAGCATATGCTACCACTCGATCATGCTACATAAGGACACAGACAAGTCCCACTCTAGAAGCATCAGGATCCAGGAAAACCATCCATACCTAAAGGTAATACTAATATCGGGCAGTGGTCAAACAATCCTTCAACTGTTGAAAGCTCTCTTCACAAGCGTCTGACCATTGAAACTTAACATTTTCTGGGTCAATCGGTAAGCGTGTAGCAATCTTAGAAAAATCCTTGACAAACCGCCTGTAATAGCCTACCATCCCCAAGAAACTATGAATCTCTAACACTGTAGAAGGTCTTGGCCACTGTTGACCTGCCTCAACCTTCTTTGGATCTACCTTGATACCATCCTTAGACACTATGTGTCCAAGGAATGCCACCTGCTCCAACCAAAATTCACACTTAGAGAACTTAACATATAGCTAATGTTCTCTATGTCTGTAATACAATCCTAGGTGGTGCTCATGTTCCTCTGTGCTTCTAGAATATACCAAAATATCATTAATAAAAACAATCACAAAATGATCCAGAACGGCCTAAAAACTCTATTCATCAAATCCATATAAAGCTCAGGGGCATTAGTCACCCCGAAGGACATCACTAGGAACTCATAGTGTCCATAGCGTGCCCTGAAAGCTGTCTTGGGTATATCCCCGTCCTTGATCTTCAACTAATGATACCCGGTTGGAGATCAATCTTAGAGAAACATCTGGCCCCCTGAAGCTGATCAAACAAATCATCTATACGAGGCAAAGGATACTTATTCTTAACTGTTACCTTATTCAACTGCGATAATCTATACACATTCTTAGGGATCCATCCTTTTTGTTTACAAACAAGACCGAAGCACCCCAAGGCGAAGTACTCAGTCGAATAAATCCCTTATCCAGGAACTCTTGTAATTGTTGCTTCAGCTCCTCCAACTCCGTCAGGGCCATACAATATGGGGGTATTGAAATAGGCCTGGTTCCGGCTCAAGCTCTATTCCAAACTCTATTTCCCTTTATGATGGCAAGCCTGGTAAATCTTCTGGAATACATCAGGAACTCACAGACCATAGGAGTAACTCTATAGTCCTACTAGCACTTCTACATCCCGAACTAATGCTAGGAACCCATAACCCCCTTTGTCCATAAGCCTCAAGGCACTCATGGACGAAATCAGGCTTGTTGAACTAACAGCTAACACCTTTAAACTCTGGAATTTCCTTTCCAGAATATTAAACTTTATAGACTTGCTATATGTAACACCCTAAAATTTAATTAAAAATTAATTTGAGCTTTATTAATCATAATTTTAAAAATATAAGAGTTTAGCAATGATGAGGGCGGCCAACGAACCTATAAAAAAAAAAATTTTGGCCAAGTGAATAGTAACCTTATGGGCCCCAGGCAGGCAGGATAGCTAAAACCCTAGATTCGGTCCGAAGGTGTCCAAAATTAGGAAAACATGGGAATAAGGTTAGAAATAGGTGGGAATGACAATTTTATGCTTAAAATTAATTTTTGGGCAATATCGGTTTTATCGGTAAGGTGTTTACCCATTCGTGAGATTTTGGTGTGCGGTTTTAACACGAAAATATTTCCATCATAACCAATGGATAATATCCACCTCTTTAGAGTATGTGGAAGGCTAAGATTTAATCTTGGAATCCAAGATTAAATCTTAGCCATCCATTGTTGCTTTGTCACATAAGTAATGATTTCTTTGGTAAATATCTTCCATGCTTTAATTATAAGAAGTTTAGTCACCAACTTCTCCTTCAAGACAAGAGCAATTTCATGGTCAGCAAGAGGAAGAAGAGAGCAACCACCATTGTTGTCCTCAAGATCTTGTTCTTGAGTTCCAAGCCCAAAAACCCTAAGCTAGAGTTGTTGGATCATCAAAAGTTCTTCACTAAGCTTGTTCTACACCTAATTCCCTACAAATCTAACCGAATATAATTCAATTGCTCATCAATCCTTACCTTTCCCCCTCACACCTCACTGATATCAGAGGGGTTTGAAGTTAGATTGGGAGCTTTGGAAGAGAAGGAATCAAGTTTGATTAATCTTGAAGCCAAGGAGCTAATAGGTTACTACAAGTAGGGTTTTTGCGTCTGATCTTGTCAAATTTTTCTGATCTGTTTTGCCATGACCTAAGTCTGAAATTTCTAGTTGTATTGATGGATAATATGTTGATATTGATGTGTGAATTTTGGTGGTGTGTTTGGATGGGGTTAGAAAAGGGCTTTTCTCAAAGGAAATTGGGACTAGGCTGCTGGATTCCTAGTTGTCCTGAAGCAGTAATTATGCACGAATTTTCTGGCATGGTTGTGGATAATTTCATGAGTTATAAAAATTATATGTTGTATTTAACATCTTAAAATAACTACATGAATTTTCTTGGGTGTTTATTTTAAATTTTACTGCCTCAAAAAAATCAAGAACCGAAACGTGACTGATGCTATCTTGATTGTTGAAACTGAAACAATAAAGTTGCTCGATTTTATTACCATAGAAAATGATTGAATTAGCCCTTAAAATTTTTACATGAAGTTAATAACATTTGAAGTATAACTTTAAATTTTATTTTGCATTGATTCAATCATTTTCTAGGGTTAAAAATTTTGGGAAACTGGGGATTGTGAATTGGTGGCCCTGACCCCAAAATTTGTACATTTTACTGAAATAGCTATAAACCTTTGTTTGTCTTGAAATTTTTACAGGGTCTTAGACATGTTAAAGTGTCATATAGAATTTTTGTGGTACTTGGAATGGCTGTTTGAAGTGGTAATTAAATGTTGTGCCTAGGGCAGTAAATCTACCATTGTGCTGGAAATGGATTGATGTTGTGAGTTGATGAACTAATGGCATTTTTGGTGCTAGTATGACATGAATACTCGATGTTACCTATTTAGCCATGTGACTTGTGACATATAAAAGTATGCTAGAGGCATGATTGAGATTATATTGTGAATGAATGTCTGTATATGCATTATGCATTTGAGAAAAGAGAATATATATAAATTTCAATCATGCATGTTCTGACATATGGACTAAACAGAAACAAGACTTAGGTTGAATGAGGGGAAGGAAATTGAAAAGAGAAAACCCCAATTTATAGTCGGTAGACATATCGGCTAGGAATAAATCTATATGTGATTCAGAAATGGAAAAAAATAAAGTTCGATGGTCACGTATAGGAATGAGCTTAGTCCTAATCAGCGGTCTATTTCCCTTGCATGGTGTGATCCACCATAAATACCCGTTGGGTATAAAAGGATCTATTGTGGAGTTGTCCACTAAAAATACCCGTTGGATATAAACTAAGTCTTTCCTATGTCAATGAAAAGAAAAAAATGCACTAATTGGCTTTCTATGGCCATGATGGAAACCAGGTCACTTTGAGATAACTTTAGTATTTGACATATGTATCACCTATATCATATGAAATCCTTTAATTAGATTTACTTACTATGTGTTTGAGCTTCTGGATATATGTACACGTACTGATTGATTGTTAAAAGCTACCCACTTCGGAAGGATGATTTTGGAACCTTAAAATGAACCTTTAGAATATATTGCATGATCACAATTTTCTAACAAACCGAAGTAGCTGGGGCGATGACGATGACATTATGATTGTGATTGGGTAGTTGCCCTACTAAGAATTACAAAATTCTCACCCCTATGGTTTGCGTTTCTGTGTCACCTCTAGGTTAAGCTAGAGGACGATGATGTTGCTACGCAAAAGAATATGGGACCGCAATAGTATAGTAGTTTGTTTTATTCTGTTGTACTTAGCGGGATGGAAAATGTATGTAAATGTATTAGAGGATAAACATGTAGTAAAGCTCATAGAGGAGCTTCCTTTTGTATTTTAGCTGTGTATTTAATGAATATGGTGTTTACTTGTAATATGTTTTAATAGAATTACGCTTAGTTATCTCGTACGTGAATTGAGCTTGCTATAGATAATTAAGAAAGGTCCGCTAATTAACAAGTAACAACTTTTGAGTATGATATCATGGCTTAAGAATGGTGTTGTACTTGGGATGATGTTACACTATAGCAATCCATCATAGCATGGCATGAGGCTAACTAATCCATGCCCATAATAACATCAAAGTCTGATATACCTAGCACGTGCAAATCAGCATAAGTTTCCATATCACTCATCCTGATTTCACACCCCTTATATAACTAACAGGGGTCTTCCCACTGGTGTCCCTACTAAAAAAGGCTTTTCTACACTAGAGACTAGCCTCTTAAATCATATGGCAAAAAATGGGGACACATATGAATAAGTAGATCCTAGATCAATCAAGGCAAAAGCATCAAAAGTGAAAACTTTAATAATACCTGTCACCACATCTCGAGGCTGCCGATCCTGGTGTGTGTGCATACAGTCGGACTGTGCCCCACTCTCCCCTCTGCTAACTGAACCTTTGCCCCTGGGACCTCTACCTCTAGTACCCTTACTAGCTAGGGTAGAAGAACCACCCTGGGTCGCAACTGGAAAGACTAAACTGAAGTAGTGGAGTGTGCTAACCCCAGACGGATGTCCCCCATAAATAGATACTCGCTCTTGTGGCCCTTGACCACAATGGTAACATGCATATGTGCCAACAGCACTCCCCTGGACCGCCTACTTTAAGTCTGACAAAGAGGAAAACTCTGAACTGATGCCTAACCAGAATACTCGGCCCTCTATTCTGACTTTGAACTGTCGTACCAGGGTGGGATCTAATGGGCAACCTACCTGACTCTGAACCGCTGGAGGCTTCTCTCCTGGCCAGGTCCTCCACTACTACCAGCTCCCCCAGAAAAGTGCCATGAGTCCTAGCCCTCTGCCGGACTCAAACGCTCTCCTCTCTTTCAGTCCTCCCTTAACCCAATAACGTGTCTACGACCTGAGCATAATCCATAGTACTAACATACGGAGAAGGCTAGGAACATATCCTTAGGCAGCCCTGAATGAACCACCTAACCTTCTCAGTCTCGACCAACATGCCGACTGCAACATGCCTGAGCGCTTGTGCCAAGTATGTAAACCACTCGTCATTGGGCCACTGTCATCCTGGGTTATACCCAAGTCTCAAAAACTCCGTATCATCTGAGCCCTTTGGCCCTCTGTTAGAAATCTACGTAGAAAAGCCGCTCTGATTCCTCCCAGGAGGGTGGCCCTGAGTCGCCATGCCCCTGAAGGAACTCATCATACCATGTCCTCCAGGCACTCTCCTGGAAACCAGCTAAATCTCCGCTCTTTCTGATGAGCAATGGATAACTTTAATAATATTCTCTATCCCTCTAAGGAATGCTTGAGGGTCTTCTGTGACGCATCCTGAAGGTGGGTGGATCCATCCTCCAAAACCGTTCTAAGGCTGAATCATCAAGATCTCTAGCTGGAGGTTGGACTAGGGTGGTTGTAATCCGGCCTGCTCGCCGTCTAGCTAAAACATCAGGAAGAGTGGCTAGAGCCTACACCACAGCTCTAAGGCGGCCACGGACTAGAGGATCCTGCTGCGGCGTCGGGAGGTAGAATGTTAGAGGGGAGGCATCCTGGATACAACTGAAAAGCAAGAGCATATAGGATAAAGGATACCATTCATAAGGAGGAACTTAGACACAATTGACCATCCTAAAAGCCACAAGCAGTGCTTCGTTAATACAAATAGGTGCACTTTTATTTACATAAACGACGCAGGACCTGTGGACACTTGCTCCAGTGATATCAGGGAAACCTAAAGCTCTGATAACACCTTTGTCACGACCCGACGTGGGCACGTGACCTGCACATGAGAAAACACCTTCCCACGTAAGCCTCGTGACCTATATCACCTCTATATGCACAAACAAATCCATAATTTGGTTTTATTCTTTTCTATATATGAATTACCTTTTTCGATATCATAGTAATGAAAATGAAATCTCATAGTTCATTTCAAAATGCAAGGATTATCACAAAATGTGCACAAAGTCCCTTTTTATACAAAGTGTCTGTGAAAAGTAAAGTAACTTATACAGTCCAAAATAACATTCTATGATACAAAACTATGCAAAAAGATAACATGCTCTATGATCCTGGAAATTTGCCTCATCACACTTGGAGCACGTCTATAGCAAAATGCTAAACTCCTCACCTAATAAGCTTAGCAACAGGAGTCAACACCATTGGGAAGAGGATGGGGTGGAAGTGTCCAGGCGCTACTATCTCTAAATCCGAAAAAGGAAAGAGGGGTGAGTTTTGTTTCCAAAACCCAGCTCAGTGAGTCTACGGAACCCCTCCATGGGACATCAAAAAAGTATGCAGAAAATTTTAATAATATGAGTAATACTCAACTAGTTTGCATGTTCATAAATATAACTTTATAAAGGTACCAAAAACATATTGTTCTATACTCAACCCAATAGTACCTCCATAGAGAAACAGTAATCTTTATATAATTACTTTTGGTTACATCTGCGTTACGTATCGCCATCTCCAAGTGTACGAGTCCATTCTCTATATCCACAATTCTCTGGTTACATCTGGGCTTTACGTCCGTCCCAGTGTACCAGTCGATCTTTATTCACAATTCTCTAGTCATATCTGGGCATTACATATCACCACACCCAGTGTGACCACAATTTCTGAAGTCTTTGACCTAGGCATATTTGGTACGAAGGTTAGCGGATTACCACCCAACACACAGCCTATTTCTCTATAACTACTGTTTAGTCAATCAGAAAATTCAATATCATTTCCAAACTTTGAAAACCGAGGCATCTACCCTAGGTTTTAAACTCAATCAAGTAAAAATCCATGATTCCATAAATCATATTATCATTGTCATAGTTCAATAACTCATGTTTTCACCATTTCGCTTTGTCAAAAGCACTTTTCATCAACAATAATCCCATGGATTGGTCAAACATGCTCATGTTCTTAATTCAAAAGTTCAAAACATAATAACAACATAAATTCTCAAATCTTTTGCACTAATCTTTAAAAATCATGCATAAAATCACATCTCTTAATGAAAATAGTTATAATGATCAACATAGAGATTACAGATGGGAACCCACTCACTTGGAGTGGCAGAAGACACAGGAATAGGACCACCAGAGTTTTGGAAGCAGGATTGGCACCCGTATATATCATTGAAATAATAAACTTCTAGATTAACCTCTAAACCCTCAAATCTAACTTCAATCATGCTAAAAGAATACTATGACTCTCTATGGTGAGCACCCTCTTAAATCCCTAAGAACAAGAAGAGATTGAAGAGGAAAAGTAGTAAAATTTGAAGAACAACATACCTTAAAGCTTTAGGAGTGAAAGATTGAAGTTATAATTGAAGGAAATGGAAGAAAATGGAGATTTTGGGGTGAAAAGAGATTGAGGGAAGAGGTTTTTGTGTGGAGGTGAAGGGGGGAGTGTTTGTGATGTTTGAAGGTTTAGACCCGAAATGGGGTATTTATCTCTGCGAGCGCCTGCGCTCAACAGAGAGGGTGAAATTATTCCCGCACCGCCTTACTATGCGGTGCTCACCAGAATGGTTACCCTGTTATTTCCGTTGACCTGGCCTCAGAATGATCACTTCACTTATTTACATTTCTTAATTTTAAGTTAATGTCATTAACTTTAAAACATAAATGTAAATAAGGGAATACCCCCCATTTAGATTCAAATAAAATATCTAAAAAATCAAAATCCCTACAAATCAAAATCTAATTTTTGGGTTTTAGTTCAAATTCTGGATTTGGACATTTTATAAACTTTTGAACAAAAAATGAACGGTTTAAGGATTTTATAAAATTCGTTAAAAATCACTCTTTAACTTATTTCACCCTAGGGAACAATTCCTTGGGCTTTTGATCCCTAGAAATTGATTATATTATATAGCCCTCCAAGGGCGTGTAGGATCCTGACTTAGAAAAATTTCAGGATTGAATGACAGGAGAGTAACCGTTGTCTTTCCTAACTTAAAAGGATTTTCTAGTCCGTTTATTTAAACTAGGGTATCATAGCCATGCGATTTGAGAGGCTGGTTTCTAGTGTAGAAAAGCCTTTCTTAGTAGGGATACCAGTGGGAGGACCCCTCCTAGTTCAATTAGTATATAAAGGGTGTAAGATCAAGATTGGTGATATAGGAACTTATGCTGATTTGCACGTGCTAGATATGTTAGACTTTGATGTTATTATGGGCATGGATTGGTTAGCCTCATGCCATGCTATGGTGGATTGCTATAGCAAGTCTGGAAAGTTTGGTACTCCTGGGGATGAATTTCAAGAGTTTAAGGGTGTTAGCTATTTAGTTTCAACGAGTTTGATTTCATCCATGAGTGCCTTGAGGCTTATGGACAAAGGGGGTTGTAACATCCCAAAACAAAGGGGATTGTAACATCCCAAATTTTGTCTAAGCTAATTGACTCGATGAACTCAAGCAATTGATTTACCGACTAGGTGGTTGATCTTGGCCCCATAGTGGGAAAGGTCAATATTGGTGATTTAGTGTTAATTAATGATATTAGCATAGATATAAGACACACAAGAATAAGCAATGACAAGTACTATTAAGGCATAAACCCAAAATTAAGCATATTGGACAAAAACAATATATTTACAAGGTTAAATTCCCTAATCAATATTAGTAAATCACATTAATCAAATAGATAGTAAGAAATTGATTTGAAAGATTAATCCCAATTAATGATAAAAAAAATGAGCAAAACTAATAGAAATTAGACAAATGTCATGAAAAATAACAAATAATGTTAAAATATTCAAGTGTCTAGAGCAAAATGCAAAAAATTACAAAAATGCTATCACTTAATTGAAATTATGAAAATGCCATTGCTATGTAAAGGAAATTATGAAACTACCCTTGCTTTAGTAAATGACAAAGATACCCTTACTTTATAATTGGAATTACAAGAATACCACTATCATTATCTAATTACAAAAATACCCTTGTCTAGTTAAAGAAATTACTACAATACCACTACTTTAATAATTACTATAATGTCACTACTTTAATAATTACTATAATGCCACTACTTTAATAATTACAAAAATAGGCCAACATGTTTCCATAAAACATTGACCATTTCTCACCCAAAATTAGGCCGACATGTTTGCATAAAACATAGAGCATTTTCATCCCAAACTTTGGCCAACATGCTTGCATAAATCATGTGAGCATTCTTCTTTTTCTTTATCCTTCCACTATAAATGCTCTTTAAACTCTCTTCCATTTATTCCATTTCCAAGCCACAAAGAGACCTCACCATGTTTTGCAAGAGCTACATCTTCTAACTCTTATACAATCTTGCTAGTCTTCAAGCTTTAGAAACTCTCTAAGTGTTCTTTCTTTTATTCTTTCTCTACCATTTCTTCTTATGTTCTTTTCTTCAAAGACTTCTCTTCACTTTCTAAACTTCATCCAAACACTTGTATTCTAAGCCCAAACCTTCACTAGCCCTTACAAGAGTTACGATCTTTAACTCAAGTGAGAAATATTTTATAAAGCACTCAAGTTCTAGAGCCAAGATTCAAGGAGGGTCATCCACTCCAAGGACTCTTGCTCAAGCTCAAGAAAAAGAGAATGACTCTTTTAGACCCTACATAAGAGGCAGGAGTTTCTTCTTTATTTTTTTTTCAAGCATTGTTGGTGTCTAACATTGTCCATGGTTAAAATGCCTCAAGCTTGTGTTATTGACAAGAGTTTTGAATGGTTGTTTGTGCAATATATTTTTATGAATCACTACATTCACTTCTTTGCTATAAATGTTTTTGTATGATGTTTCATGCTCACATATGGCTTAAAAATGTGGTAGATGGTCTTTGTGTTAAGGAAGTAACATCAAACATGAAAATGATAGTTGCTGGATTTTAGCTATTTCTAGCAGGATCCACTTCGAACTATTAAACTCATAGAATATAAAGCTTTTGGGAATAAAACTATTTTTACTACAAAGTAGACACATCATAGAAAACTCTCAAAAAAGAATCACCTAAAACAGAGTCTCTACCTCAAGATATAATTTCAAAGTTAAGCCAAAAGCTTGAAACTCTAAATCTGACCTTGCAGTAGTAAAATAGGTGTAAATCACTATAGAAAAATGCAAATGGACTGATTTCAACTTTGATAGAAAGCTAACACATATAGGAACACACCCATGTATGCTATGCATAAGCTTTGTACCACGTAAATATAGAATGAGAAATAAAATTTTGAGACAGTGTGCTGAGAGAGTTTGGAAAGGGGTAACTTTACAAGGGTACTATAGCATAACAATAAATGTATATTTTAATAAAATTACCCTTAATATAAAGGTTAAGGAGATAAAAATATGGGACTATATTTAAAAGGCTAGGCTAATAAGTATACAGAAAGTTACAAATTTTCTTATAAAATATATTAGAACTTAAATAGAAGATTCAAGTCTTGTAAGAGACTTTTAGGATCTAAATTGCAATAATCTTCAAACATAGGGGAGCCTAAAAATATATAAAGAAACTCTAATAATATTTTGAAATTCAATAATGAAACAAGGGAATGCTAAAGAGTACAAAGAAAAACATTCATAATGTATGCATACCAATCAAGACATCCATAACCCCTTAGGAACACTAGAAATTCTACTTGATAGCTTGGGTTGCTTAATACAAATCATTTATGAGAAATCTATATAAGATCTTATATGAAATTATTTGCTGATTACTATGAGATATACATGACATGTCTACTGTTTTGGCATGAAGTGATATAGAGATGATACATGAAATGATTGACTGTGCCATGATTTATTAGTGATTTCATGATAATGTGCATACATTCATGTTTTAAATGAAATAATAAATAATCAAACTCATTGCTTAATCCTCAAAAGGGGATTAAGGTATTGGTGATTTCACTCAGTGAGAATAAAAGTAAAGCCTATAAAAGTAGCAATGATAGTCTGGAAAAGTGGACTTGAGCTAAGCTCACGGCTTAACCCCTAAACCATTGAGATCATGACAACGGAAAGAAAACTATAAGATTATGGCGACGGCGTATGAGCTCATTACCCTTTTAGGGTGGTTTAAGGCATTGATGTATTCATCCCATGAGTAATTCATAAATACACTAATGGGACCTCGAAGGAATGGTACCCAAAGTAAACAAAGAAAGGAACCCAAAAATATAAATATTGAGGATAAGTAATCATGAAATGCATGTATCTCCTAAATTATTATTTCTCATTAGTGATTTTATATGATATATTTGGATGCATGATTGATGACTGACTGAATATATATATTTCCATTAATGCTATAAGAATAGTTAAAAGCAATCGCACTTCAACTAATTACGTTTGTGAAAATCTAGTAATTGAACCATATATATGTCCACCTTTTTATAATAAACCCAAAGTGACTGGATGGCAATGACGACACTTTTAGTGCAAGTAGGAACTCCTACTGAGAAATCTTGTATTTCACACTCCTATGTTTCTTTCCGTTGTCGGTACTAGAGGCGAACGAGTCCATTTGAAGCAACAAAGCTATAGAAGGAGGCAATCACGTGAAGATTTCAAACCTTCAAAGAATTAGCACTCCGAGTTTAGTTATATTATAGATACGAAGAATATACTTATAGTCGTAAAATTTAAATTGTTATTAAGAACTTATCACTATGGTATATGTCCCGGTATAACTTATTTATTAAGTAGTTAGCTTTTAGCTTATGTAATGGTAATTTTACATTTAGTCCTTTTTTCCGCTTTATTGAATTAAGTAATCACGCAAAGTAATTTTGAGTACCATCTTGGAAGCGTTATGTATTTTAAGTTTTGCTTCATGCTTAAGCTTTTGAAAAGTAATTTTTAAAAAATACTACTATTTTTCTAAGTTAATTTAAAAAGAAAATGAATGTAGGGCATAGGTGACATCTAATAGAATCCAAATGCGAACTTAAGCGTAGTTGGGTTCTACTAGGGTGTTACAGGGGTTATAGGGTCCTAGCATTAGTTCGGATGTAGAAGTGCCAATACGACTATAGAGTCAGTTCCTATGGTTCGTGAGTTCCTTGATGTGTTCCCAGAAGATTTACCAGGCTTGCCACCAGAAGGGAATAGAGTTTAGAATAGAGCTTGAGCCAACCAGGCCTATTTCAATACCCCATACCGTATGGCCCCGAATGAGTTGCAGAAGCTGAAAAAACAGTTACAAGAGTTACTAGATAAGGGATTTATTAGACTTGAGTACTTCACCTTGGGGTGCTCGGTCTTGTTTGTAAAGAAGAAAGATGGATCCTTGAGAATGTGTATAAATTATCGAACTGAATAAGGTAACAGTTAAGAATAAGTACCCTTTGCCTCGTATAGATGATTTGTTTGATCAACTTCAGGGGCCAGATGTTTCTCTAAGATTGATCTTCTGTTGGGATCATCACTTGAAGATCAAGGAAGAGGATATACCCAAGACAATTTCAGGACATGCTATGGACACTATGAATTCTTAGTGATGTCTTTCGGTTGACTAATGCCCTTAGATTTTATGGATTTGATGAATAGAGTTTTCAGGTGTTCTTAGATCATTTCGTGATTGTTTTTATTGATGATATTTTGGTATATTCTAGAAGCACAGAGGAACATGAACATCACCTCAGGATTGTGTTGGACATTAGAGAACATCAGCTACATGCTAAGTTTTTTAACTATGAATTTTGGTTGGAGCATGTGGCATTCCTTGGAAATATAGTGTCTAAGGATGGTATCAAGGTAGATCCAAGAAGGTTGAGGCAGTTCAACAGTGGCTAAGACTTTCTAAAGTATCAGAAATTCATAGTTTCTTGGGGATGGTAGGTTATTATAAGCGGTTTGTTAAGGATTTTTCCATATTGCAGCGTGCTGACCAGATTGACCCATTTGTGACCATATTGACCTAGAAGAATGTTAAGTTTTAATGGTCAGAATGCTTGTGAGGAGAGCTTCCAAAAGCTAAAGATTTGTTTGACTACCGCCCCGGTATTAGTATTAGCTTTAGGTATGGATGGTTTTACTGTGTACTGTGATGCTTCTTGTAACATCCCCTCCGCTTTATGGATTGCCGACTGTCCCTACAAACTAACACGGGTTTTCAACGTGCTTTGTCCTCACTCACACGCTTCCTGGAAACTTCCCAGGAGGTCATCCATCCCAAAATTACCCCAAGTCAAGCACGCTTACTTGGAGTTCTTTCGTGATGGGCTACCAAAAAGAAATATGCATCTTTGTGGCATAGGTAGTACCAATCAATTCATATAAGCCTTCCTTAACTGTATAGTCCCAAACCTATACAGACTAGGATCCTCTCATTCTGGTGTGTAATCAGTTCATTCATGTACCCCTCGCTTGGAGGCAAGACCCGCTCCTTGTCCGTGCCCTCTCGCACCGCGATCACTCCCTGCCTCGTCCCAGGCGTTACATGCCCACCACTTCCGCTTGGTTCGTCCCGAACCACACCGTACTGGGAGAGGTGCAGGCTCGATACCATTTGTAACATCCCTGCCGCTTATGGATTGCCGACTGTCCCTACAAACTAACACGGGTCTTTTCAACGTGCTTTGTCCTCACTCACACGCTTCCTGGGAAAACTTCCCAGGAGGTCATCCATCCCAAAATTACCCCAAGTCAAGTACGCTTAACTTGGAGTTCTTCGTTATGGGCTACCAAAAGAAAGATGCATCTTTGTGGCATAGGTAGTACCAATCAATTCATATAAGCCTTCCTTAACTGCATAGTTCCATACCTATACAGACTCAGGATCCTCTCATTCGGGTGTGTAATCAGTTCATTCATGTACCCCTCCGCTTGGAGGAGCCGCTCCTTGTCCGTGCCCTCTAACAGACGATCACTCCCTGCCTCGTCCCGGGCGTTACACTTCTCGAGTTAGACTTGGCTTGTCCTTATGCAGCACGGTCATGTGGTAGCTCATGCTACGAGACAACTTAAGAGCCATGAACAGAACTATCCTACTCATGATTTAGAAATGGCAGAGGAGTCTTTGCTTTGAAGATTTGGAGACATTACTTATATGGGGTGACTTGTGAAATTTTTACAGATTACAAAAGCTTAAAGTATATCTTCCAGGAAAAATATCTGAATCTTAGACAACATAGGTGGATAGAACTTAAAAGACTATGATTGTACAATTTCTTATCATCCAGGTAAAGCTAATGTAGTCAGATACCTTAGCAGAAAGTCCATGGCAGTTTGGCTCACATAGCACCAGTAAGGAAACCTTTGATCGGGGACATCCATAAACTAGAAGCAGAAGGGGTTCAGTTGGCATAGACGACAGGAGCCTTTCTTGCTCATATTAGGATACAATCAACCCAGTGGAGCGGTAAGGGGGAGAGGGAGGATCCTAGGCTAGCTAATATAAGGGAGGATGTGCATAAAAGAGAGAATCATGAGTTTTTAGTGGACGCAAAGGTGTGTTATGTTTTGGAGACCATTTATGTGTGCCCAATGTTGGTGAGTTAAAAAGAAAAGTAATGGAAGAGTCTGATAGTGTAGCATACTCAGGACACCCAGGTTCAACTAAGATGTACATGATCTTAAACAACTTACCTGGTGGGAAGGTATGAAAAGGGAGATAGGTGACTTTGTGGCATGATGTTTAGTGTATCAGCAAGTTAAAACTAAACACCAGAGACTCATGGGGTTGCTCCAAGATAGAGATTCTAGAATGGAAATGGGAGAGGATAACTATGGATTTTGTGGTCGGGTTACCTCAAACCATTAAAGGCTTCAATTCTATCTGGGTGATTATTGATAGGATGACTAAGTCAGCTCATTTTCTACCAGTGAAAACAAGTTTTAGCACTACTCAGGTATGCCTGTATATTAATGAGATTGCTAGACTTCATGGGGTGCCAGTGTTTATTATATCATATAGAGGGGCCCAGTTTACTTCAAGATTTTGGAAGGCATTTCAGGAGGCTCTGGACTAGGGTGGACTTAACCACAGTCTTTCATCCCAAGACAAATGGCCAGTTAGAGAGAATAATCCAGACCCTAGAAGATATGCTTAGAGCATGTGCTTTAGACTTTGGCGGGAGTTGGTGTGACCACTTGCCACTTATAGAGTTTGCTTATAATAATAGCTATCAAGCTAGTATTCAGATGGCACCATTTGAGGCATTATATGGAAGACGTTGTAGGTCTCCTATTGGATGGTTCGAGCTTGGAGAAGCTAAAGCTCTAGGCCCAGAGCTGGTCCAAGAAACTCTAGAAAAAGTGTGATTGATCAGAGAAAGGTTATTAGGCTAAGTCCATACATAAGGCGTATGCCGAACTAGCGCCGAGAGTTAGAGATGGTTATGGGTGATCACGTGTTCCTGAAGGTGTCTCCCATAAAGGGAGTGATGAGATTCGGCAAGCGAGGAAAGTTAAGTCCTCATTATATTGGACTGTTAGAGATCCTAGAAGAGTGGGAAGGAGTCTACAGATTGGCATTGCTTCCTAGCTTGTTGGCCATTCACCCGTTTTCATGTTAGCATGCTCAGAAAATATATTCCAAACTAGTCTCACGTACTTACTCCGCAAATAGTTTAAGTCGATGAGAATTTATCGTATGAGGAGGAGCCAATAGCCATAGTAGACGGACAGATTAAGAAACTTCGTTCAAAAGATGTGCCCTCGGTAAAAGTAATTTAGAGGAACCATTTTGGTGAGAAAGCCACATAGGAAACCGAGGAAACTATGAGAATGAAATACCCACATCTCTTCCCTCCTTCAGGTATGTCTTTAGATTTAGGGACAATTTCTTTTAAAGGGCGAGTATGTAATACCCTAGTTTAAATAAACGGGGCAAGAATTTTTTTTTTTTAAATTTGGAAAGGTGCCAATTACTCTCGTTTGTCATTCGGTCCTGAATTTCACTAAGTCTAGACCCTACACGCCTTTGGAGGGCTATATAATAGAATCATTTTCTTGGGATCAAAAGTCCCATAATTGTTCCCTAGAGTGAAACAAGTTAAAGAGTGATTTTTAATGAATTTTATGAAATCCTTAAACCTTTTGTTTTTAGCTCAAAATTTTATAAAAGTATCAAAATTTTTGAATTTGAATTAAAACCCAAAAAATAGATTTTGATTTGTTGGGATTTTGATTTTTTTGATATTTTATTTGAATTCAAATAGAGGGTATTTCCTTATTTATATTTATGTTTTAAAGTTAATGGAAGTAAAATATATGATTGTAAATAAGTGCAGTCACTATTCTAGTGAGCATTGCGCTAAAAGGAACAGGAAGGCGGTGCAAAGGATAAATTCACACTCTCTAATAAGCGCTTCCGTCTTAACAAAAAAGACAAATACCCTATTTCGGGTCTAGAACCTTCAAACACTCAAAAACACCACTCCTCACCCCAAAACGCGAGAAACTCCATTCCCAACCCCTCTTCACCCCCTAAATCTCCATTTTCTTCCATTACTTCTAATTCTAACTTCAATATTTCACTCCTAAGGCTTTGAGGTATGTTGTTCTTCTAATTTTACTACTTTTCCCTTTCAATTTCTTCTTGTTCTTGGGGATTTAAGAGGGTGCTCACCATAGAGGTGTCATAGTGTTCTTCTAGCATGATTAAAGTTAGATTTGAGTGTTTAGAGGTTAATCTAGAAGTTTATTGCTTCAATAATAGATACTTGTGCTAATCCTGCTTCCAGAACTCTAGTGGTGCTATTCCTGTGTCTTCTACCACTCCAGGTGAGTGGGTTCCCATTTGTAATCTCTATATTGGTCATCATAACTATTTTCATTAAAGAAGTGATTTTATGCATGATTTTTAAAGATTGCTGCAAAAGATTTGAGAATTTCTGTTGTTATTATGTTTTGAACTTTTGAATTAAGAACATGGGCATGTTTTGACAAAACCATGGGACCATTGTTATTGGATTGAAATTATAAAGGTTCTAACTTGAACCTTGAACGTTTAGAGCTATTATGCTAGTCATATGACTCTGTACTGCATACTATTATATAAAGAGAGATTTTGAACCCTAGGATAGAAGACTTTATGAATGATAGAGGAAAGAGTAAGACTTCTACTTGAGCTAGCAGGTTATAGAGAAGGCAGGTGTATGTTGTAGTTAATCCGCTAACCTTGGTACCAAGTAGCCCAGGGCCAGAGCATTCAGAGAAGGGACCTAGTTTGGTACCCATTATCGTCACACTGGAGACGGCAATAGGTAACGCCCAGATTGATTAGAGGATTGTCGATAAAGAATTGACTGGTACACTGGGACGGCGATATGTAATGGCCAGATGTAACCAGAGGATTGTGGATAGAGAATAGACTGGTACACTGGGACGGTGATACGTAATGCCCAGATATAACTAGAAGTTGTTATATAACGATTACTATTTCTCTATTGAGGTACTGTTAGAATGTTTTACAAGATAAGCATTTTTAGTACTCCTACACATGCTTATATTTTCATGATCACATTAACTGGTTGAACATTACTTATATTATTGCGATTTTCTATATGCCTTTTACTGTCCCATGGGAGGGGTTCCAAGTGAGGACTCACTCACTAGGTTTTGATAACAAAACTCAACCCTCCTTTCATTTTTCTCTATTTAAGATATGGCGCGCAAATACTTCCATGCCATCTTCCTCCCAACGTTAGATATAGTGTCGAGCCCATTAGGTGAGGTGTCTAATATTTTGCTCTAGACGTGCTTTAGTGTGATGTAGGCAGATTCCAGGATTTTAGAGCATGTTGTCTTGTACATAGTCATATATATTAGAATGTTATTTTGAAATGTATAAAACTTTTACTTTTCATAGACACTTTGTATATAAAAGACTTTCTGAACATTTTGTGATAATATACCATTATGCTTTGCAATGGACCATGTGAGTTATTTTTAATAATTAAGATGCCCAGAACAGATGATTGATATATAGAAAAGGATAAAACTACATCATGGATTTTTTTTATGTGCATATAGAGATGATACAGCTCACGAGGCTTACGTGGGAAGGCGATTTTAGGTGGTCACGTGCCCAAGTCGGGTCATGACAAATACCCAGTGTACATGTATTAGTAGACAAGTTCCGTACCCTAGGGTCCTCCTGACCCACCGCTTGGTCTTGAATTTCACTAATTCTGGATCTTACACCTCTTAGAGGGTTATATGTTAGATTCACTATCTTGGGATTAAAAGTCTTAGTAATTGTTTACAAGAGGGAAACAAGTCAAAGAATGATTTTTACTGATTTTTATGAAACTTTTAAATGTTTCATTTTTGGCCCACAAGTTTATAAAATCTTGAAGATTTTCTGATTTGAACTAAAACCCAAAAATTAGATTTTTATTGGTTAGGATTTTGATTTTTGTAATATTTTATTTAAATCCAAATGGGGGTATTTTCTTATTTACATTTATGTTTTAAAATTAATGGAGAGTAAAATAAATAAGTGAGTGTGAGACAACCCAGATGTAGTTGGGTGCTGTTGCTATAAGATTCTCTAGAATAGACTCGCTCCAGTGAGTTATGCTCGTTGTAGCAAGCAGGAGGCCAGAAGGCTCGCGGAGCGAGTAGTTATTCCTCCAGGTTCACTGCAACAAGCTTTACTCGCTGAGCGAATATATCTGATGTTAAGATAGTGCAAAATGATGCAGTTTCGTTTAATGAGCCCTATATATACCCCAACTCAGGCTTCTTCCTTCCCAGAAGCCAAAACCTGAACCCTAAACCCCCCAAGGTGATCTCCTCCCTTCCCGCTCTCATCCTCCATCAAATCTTCTTCCTCCAAGCTTCAAGGTGAGTTTGGTTGTGAGTTTATGCTTCCTTCCTTTCTTTCTATTCATGTTCTAGTGTATGGGCTTAGTTGTTTCCCCAATGTTGTTAGAGTTAGATTAGAGCTATCTAGAGGTTGTTAGAGATTAATCTAGAGTTTATGGTTGCTCCATGACAATTGTTGGTACTATCCCACTCCATAGAGGTCTGTTGGTATTCACGCCATACCTCCCTCCCCTTAGGTGAGTGAGTTTGATCTCATAGCCTTAGTTTCAACATTATGAGTATGTTCTTGCATTATGATTTATGATCATAGCATGAAAGAATGAGTTTTACAAAACCATGAGAACATTATTGATATGTTGAGTGCTATGAAAATATTTTATACATTCAGGAAATGATTATTTAGAAAAATGTATGATTTAAAGAGGATTTTGAAAGTTGTCAAACATGTATGATGGATTTATGATATTGCCATGCTGTAAGACTTGGAATTTCAGAAATCGTTTTATTGACATATTACGTTGAGCTATGTTGAATAAAGTATAATTTAGCTTTATGAAGAAATATGCTACTATGTTTTAGAGTTTTTATGATTTAGAACCCCAGGACTTTGGACTATGATTTTAGAGTTATCAAATATATGAAAAATATATTAGTTTAAGATATGGACATAAAACTTCAGTTTTATGGTACCAACAGATATGAAATTCAGGATGATTCTTAATAACTCCAGATACATATTTTGTGGGCTTGAGATCGGATTGCCTACAAACGGGTGATCCCTTGGGCATGATCTTCAGTCACAATTATGATAAAGTCAGGTTGTTAAAGTTATATGAATCCTAACTCCCAGTGTACTAAGAATTTAGGGGCTCAACTTTTCCAGGGAGAGAGTTTTCACTATGATTTTTGTCAAATTAGTTTATTCGATAAAGATAAGCAAACAAACAATTAGTAAATGGCTGTTCAGAGATCGTTATCCTTGGTACCGAGTTGTCTGTTAGAGGACAATATCACCCTAGTAGTTACAAAACGAGACCTAGTTAGGTGCCCACAACTTATCCGACACAGACTATTATGATTTTAGCAGGTGCTTTTGTCCAGGGACTGATCACTACTTTACAACTTATGGTTTTATAGCTTCTGTTATTATATATGTATTTATTTAGCTCAACATACTTTCCTATCTGCCGCACCCTCAGTTAAAATAATTTCATGTTTGATTATGAGTTTATAAATGCTTGTTTATGAATTTATGGAATGAAAAGCTCTTTCTTAGCTAGCTATGTATGTAAATATCAAATGATTTATGCTTGCTTATATATATATATATTTCTTGGTTGTTCCATGTGGGTGATGCGTGAGAGCTCACTCATTGAGTCTATTGACTCATCCCTCTCTCTTCCTCTCATAGTTAGGTCAGAAGTTGTTTGGTTACCAGTTTAGTAGTTGCAGTGACCTTGTGGTGAGCTTTACATTGCGTGAAGCTTAGTTTAGGTTTATGTTAGTTTTAGAAAGCTCCAGGAGTTTTGGGTAGAACTTAGTAACGCATATATTTTGAGATATTGTAGCTATTTTCAAAGTTCATGTATTTCCATATATGTTCTAGAGTTTAGGTATGGTTTTCAACTATTAGTTTTGATTATATTATGTATTTAATTAGATCAAATTTAAGATTAATATCATATGATGGATTAGTTAATGATTTTGAAATTTGTAGAACGAATTAGAAAGGGCTTTTTAAAGCTTGAATATTAGATATTTCTAGTTTTATGAAATTAAATATTATGTTTTGAACAAAGAAAAAGATATTGATTTAGAGGAAAATCATCTTTTAAGTATTATATTGTGATAAGTTATGCATTTAGAGACACATCACTCAGAAGACTTATGTGGGGATAGGATTCCTAACGTGCCGGTATTTCCCAAGTTTGAATCGTGATGTTTATGTGTATTTATTGGTATTGGTCCCAAAAAGAGGCTAAGGAAGCCTTTAATCAAGTTGAGTAAGACTTATGGGATTGGGGAAAAATTTAGAACATACTTGCAACATTACCAGCGTTAAGCACTAATTACCAACGCTCTTAAGAGGATTTACCAGGAACTCATACAAAATTACTAGCATCTATCAATCCAATTCAAAGAAATATAATCATTTTAGCACTACTATCATTTGTATTTGTTGGTATTGGTCCTAAAAAAGGGCTAAGGAGGCATTTAATTAAGTTAAGTAATCTTATTGGAGTAGGAAAAAAATTTGGATTGACAACATGATAAGTAGTTTTTTCCATAAATTACAGCATTTTCAAGAGAGAACTATGAGCATCTTTAAAGGGAATTGTAATAATTTTAGCACTAGTGTCATTTTTATTTCTTGGTATTGGTCTAAAAGAGATGCTATGGAAGACCATAAGTAAGTTGAGTAAAACTCATGGGATTGAACAAAAAAAATTTAAAGAGACCTGTATGATTACTAGCTTTTCCAAATAGTTACCAAGCATTCAATGATGAATTTCTAGCATTTAAAATGACTAGTGCTAATACGAGTAGAATTCCCATTAAATTGGACTGGCCAATGAGGTAATTTTGCATAATATGCTAGTAATTCCATTTAACAATCCTGGTAACTATGTGTAAAAGTTGGTAATCCATAGGTTCTGGACAAAATTTTTTTTTCCCACTCCATAACTGATACTCAACTTAGTTAAAAGTTTCCTTAAAGTGTTGCCTTTTTTAGGGACTAATACCAACAAATAAAAATGACATTAGTACTAAAATGAGTAAAATTCCCCTTGAATTATAAATCCAATGCAGATAATTTACCATAATACGCTAGTAATTCAGCCAAGGTACTAGTAATTATATGTAAAAGCTAGAAATACTTCAGGTCTGTACAAAATTTTTTCCCCACTCCCATAAGTGTTACTCAACTTAATTGAAGTTTTTCATAGCCTATAACCCTTTTCAGGACCAATACTATCAAATAAAAATGACATCATTGCTAAAATGATTCAGAATTCCCCTTGAATTGAACTGCCCAATACTGGTAATTTGGGATAATGCAATGGTAATTCAGTGTGAAGATGCTGGTGATTATGGGTGAAGCTGGTAATCTTAGGTTTGTACATTTTTTTTCCAACTCTTGTAAGTCTTACTCAACTTAATTAATGGTTTCCTTAGCCCGTTGCCATTTTTTCAAGCCAATACTATCAGATAAAAATGACACTAGAGCTAAAATGATCAGAATCCCCTGAATTGGACTGGGCAATGCTGGTAAATTTGCATAATAAACTGGTTACTTATTTTTAAAGATGCTTATAACTATGCGTAGGAGTTGGTAATCCTAGGTTCTGTACCAAATTTTTTTGCCCACTCCTCTAACAAGAAGAAAGCATTAAAAGTATTGTGCAAATGCAAATTTCGTATTAAATAATATTCTTTTTTAAAAAATATTCTCATACTAATATTATAATTATTATTGAATAATGGTTAATGTTTAATAATTTAATAATACCAATACATGATTAGTTTAAGTAACTTCATGTTTGTTTTTCTTAAGCAAGATTTTAAGTCTTGGGGATTAGAAAAAAAATGTGCTAGAAAAATTTTAATCCTATAATGAGTCAATCTAACACAAATCAGATTATTTAAACTCTAGTTCGGGGACACTAATTTAGACAAAATGAATATTTCATTGAATAATATTTTTTTCACAACGTGTATAATCATGTAATATTATGGGGTTATAATTTTTATGGGTGATATAATGTTCTTAAAATAGGTAAGAATTACTCATTTTAATAAAGCAAAAATAATTGATTTGTCCTTTTTTTTTTTCAAATTTGCTTTTCAAGTGATAAAAAATTTTAACATATCCCCTAGTTTTAAAAGACTAAACATGTTTATCTTCTTAAACAACTACAAAGTTAGTTAAATTGATGAAGGAATCCTATCTAACATATGAGTGGCAAAAATAATATAAATGACAAGTAAAAGGCAAAAGCATCAATGAAAATAACTTTTATATAAACACCATGTAAAATCATTTACATTGAAATTATATTAAATTCAAATTCTAAATTAATTGTACCAATTCTAATACAATCTTGAGCTGTATATATATATATATATATTAGATGTGCAGCTCAGAAGCATGTAAGCCACTTTTTAACAAATCCATAGTTCCACTAGTATTTCTTCAGAAGCAATCTACAAAAATTAGAGGGGAAGGATAAATTTCCAAGAACTCTAAATCAACAATCACCACCACCACCACCACCAAACCTTGTCCCAATGTAAAGGAAAAATTATAGGAGCAGAGAGTGCATAATCAACTTTGTGATCAACAATTCAGCATGCATTACAAATTTTCCTACATGTACCATAATAATCTGGAGAGCCAATCATGAACATAGGATTTCGTTGACATTCTCTGACCACTGCCCAAGTGGGATAATTGTCATCCTCATCAGTGCATTCACCACCATCTGATATGGTTGTGACCTTCCCTCTACCACTGATTGGTATTGCATAGAAGTAGTTCATTGCAGACCACATATCCCCCTTAAGGATAGGGCATCTAGCATGTAAGCTACTCTTGCTAGGAGATGCACTTGGGTGAAAGAGAAGAACAAAATTGCATTTCCTTTTCCTGATTGGAGAATCTTATTACTTTCTCTACAATCAGCCATGCTGCTACTCTTGGGCTGAGGAATACATGATTCAACATGATTAGAACTAAGCATAAGATAAAAAAAAATGCTTTAGGAAACATTTTCTGCTTTCATTTTACAAAAATGCTTTCAAATTTTCAAAGAAACCTTTTCCTGTTTTTGGTATTTGTTAAGGAAATAGTTAAAACAACCAAAGTATTTTATAAAACCAAACTAGTCCTAAATAGCACTCTTGAAGAAGAATTTACGAGTGATCTTACTCACCTCTGATTTGGGAAAGAGAATTTGGCCCCCTTGGGTAGCATTTGAGAGATATAAAATAACTGGTCCACTTAATTGTAATTCAGTTTTGTTTGTAAAATAATCTAAGTTCTCCCATCATGTTCAAGCTCGTAATGCATGACCTGCAAAGGCTTGCTGTTCTCTAGTGAAAATGATCAACATACAAGAAATCAATACATTAGTCTGTGTATCACAAAACAGAACATAGGCAGATAAATACTATTCTGGACCGGCCAAATAGATACCTTTAGGAAGAAAAGGCCAAACTGAAAGTCTTTCCTAAATCCTTGCAACAATATCATCCTAAATCAATGTAGAATGTCATCATAACAATGTCCACAACATCATGCCTATAATAGTGATGAACTTTGTGGTTAAGCAGCAAAATTAAAACAACAAGCAATTACGCATAGGCTTAGCAATCTCATCATAATGAAGAAAACGATTTTGAAAATGACTTCCAAGTTTTCAAGTTTGGCATAATAGAAACATTGAATAAGGATCAAAATTCTTGAAGTATCATAATATGGATATTGATACACTTTCAAGATTTTAGTTATAGCTAGGAATTAGGCAATAAAACTTAGAAATATATACAAATAGATACACTCTTAAAGTTAAAAGGCCTGTTTTACCTTTTTGCTTTTCTCTAACTTGGACAAGACCAAGAATGATTTATATCTTTAACAGTTAACAAAAATGGAAAGAAATGTATTTATCATTCAGAAAACCCTTCATATTGGTTTAGTTCAAATTACTCTTACAAGCCTTGCGTGAGGAATATCCAGCAGACAAGATTTTAAAGGTTAAATCCATTGTAACTCTCGGTATCTTGTGTTTTTCCTAAATTAAAAAGAAGGAAAAAATCATGAGAATCAACCAAAATTGAAGGAAAAGAAACACAGTCCAAGCAATAACTATTGATTATGAGTAGAACTTAGTAATTTGCTATTATGAAAAACTTCAGACTCACTTCTATATCCAATAAAATTTCAAATGTAAGCCTCTTGTTTCAGCAACATCCTCTGAATGGCCTTCTTTTTTTCGAGGATTTTTCTTTCACATCATATGCCCTAGCATGCCAAAGGGAGGGGAAAAAAGAAAGCAGAAGCAAGAATCAAATACTAGCCCAGGTAGTAGGAATTTAGAATGCGGATGGCGTTAATATATTGACTGAAATTTCTTCATAACCCAAATGACTAAAACTATGCTCTTTATATACAACTGTAACATTCTAGTTTTTCTTTAGAAATTGATTGAGGAATAGTTAATAGAAATATTAGAATTCTGCAGATGTAGTTATGATGAGCACGACTTCATGAGTAAGAAAAAAAAATTTGTGAATAGTGTTTTAAGCCCGCAGGGCCGGGGAACTGAAACTGGAGATTTGGGACCCGAGGTCCTGAAGTTAGGAGAATATGAGGATTTGGTTAGAAATGTTCGGGAATGAAAACTTTATGCTTAGAAGTAATTTTTGAGCAATATCGTTTTGTCGGTAAGGTGTTTACCCGTTCGGTGAGATTTTGTGTGATTTTTAACACGAAAGATATTTCCATCAACACAAATAAGTGATATTTATCTAATTAAGACATGTGGAAGGCCAAGATTTAATCTTGGAATCCAAGATTTAATCTTAGCCATCCATTGTTGCTTTATGACATAAGTAATGATTATTTTGCCAAATATCTTACATGCTTTATTATAAGAAGCCTAGTCACCAATTTCTCTTCCAAAATCAAGAGAGAATTTGGCCATTCAGGAGAGAAGCAGCAGCTGGTTCCTCCATAGCCAAGAGCTTGAGTTGGCTTTCAAATTCCATAAACCATAGCTTAGAGCCATCAAAACCTAAACCTTCCTTCACTAAAATTGATCTACACTTCAATCTCTACCAATACAACCGATTAGAATTTCCAAACCTCATCATATTCTCCTCATCCATCACTGGTCAGAGGAGGGTTTGAAGGTGTTTTGGGAGTCTTGGAGTGGATGACTCTCATCTTGAAGCAAGCTAGAGACAAAGATAGACTAGCCTTCAAGAGTAGGGTTTTCTATAGTCCTTTCTCTTGAAATTTTTGCTAACCTGTTCTGCCTAGTTTTATTTTGAAATTTTGATTGTATTTGGTTTATGATATATTGTTATTGATGTGTGAATTTTGGTGGTGGGTTTGGATGGTGTTAAAAAGGGGTTTTCACTAAAGGGAATCTGGACTAGGCTTGGATTTCTAGTTGTTCTGTAAGTAGTAATTATGCTCAAATTTTCTGGTATATTTCTGGGTAATTAGATGATCAACAAAAAATTATATGTTTTAGTGGACATCTTAAACTAACTACATGAATTTTCTGAGGTCTTAATTTTAAAGTTTGATGTCTCAAAAAAATCAAGAACTGAAATGTGTCTATGCTGTCCTGGATGTTGTAACAGAAGCAATAAAATTGTCCAATTTTATTATCATAGAAATTGATTGAGATAGCTCATGAACTTTTTACACAAAGCTAATAACATATTGAAGTGTCTCTGTAAATTTTCTTACGCATTGATTCCATCAATTTCTAGGGTTAAAAATTGTAGGAACCCGGATCTGGCCTTGATTGGTGGCCCTGGCCACCAGAATTATATATTTTGCTGAAGTAATTATAGGACACTGATTGTCCTGAAATTTTTACAGGTTATTCTAGACACATTGTAGTGTCATATATAATTTTTGTGACTCTTGGGATGGCTGTTTGAATACACCAATTAAATGTTGAACCTAGAATAGAAATTCTGCCAAGGTGCTAGAATGTGAAAATGGCTGAAATTTCATAATAGTATAATATCTATTCCAAGTCAATGGCATATGAGTGCCCACTAATTGCTTCAATTTCTTATTCATGAACCTATAATATAATTGAATATTTAATTGTAAGGTAAACATGTTTTTGAGAAAAGAAAAAGGAGTATATGATGCTGTTATGTGAGGCGCAGAAATATTATGTACACATTATGCTGTTGCATATTTGAACATATGGGGAAAAAGAAACAAGGCTTAGAGGGATAGAGAGGGAAGGCAAAAGTAAGGACTTCCCTAGAAAATTATAAGTCGGTAGACGTATCGGCTAGGAATGAACTGTGTGTGATCGGAAATGGAAAAAAAAATGAAGTCCGATGATCACGAATAGGAATGAGCTCATGTCCTAGCAGTCTATTGTCCTCTATGAAATTATTAAATGTGGATGCGGCTCTATGTGAAACTAAGCCTTCCCTATGTTGAGAAATTGAGAAAAATACGTGGAATTGAGTTTATGGT
This sequence comes from Dalbergia oliveri, assembly GCA_030441495.1. NCBI lineage: Eukaryota > Viridiplantae > Streptophyta > Magnoliopsida > Fabales > Fabaceae > Dalbergia > Dalbergia oliveri. Next base: position 710,706 of record JAMLFY010000017.1, read on the forward strand.
TGTACATAATAGTCCTGATTGACTACCTGGTGCCATTCTAAGTTCTCGTGATCTATAGATTTTAGGATTGCTATTTATGACCTTTATATGAATATTGTATATGCATGAACTTCTTATCTGTACTATGTGTAGCCAATGGGGAAACTACCCTCCTGAGAATTTTACAATATTCTCACCCCTCAGCTGTGTATATATGTTCAGATTGGCAGATACCATCCCTGTGTTTCTTTGACTCGCCACAATGGGTGTGGCAATACGACCAGGCATTGGACTCCTTTGCCGTCGGTTACTCCAGTTCTGTATATATATGTTTTTCGGTCGTTCCTTTAGTACTTCAGTCTTTGCCGCAAGCTTTGACCCCACCTTCTCTTATGAGGGTGTGGCTCTCCATATGGTACATCCTGATGTGTTTGAGGTTCCCCTTGCCCCACCCGCACACCCACCAGGTCACGCACCCATTTCTTCGTCCCTCGCTGACTCGGATCCCTCTGAGGGCTCAGACGCCCGGTGGAGGTGAGGTCACCTCACCGATGGCCAACGGCTTCCTGGAGGAGGCGAGACTTTTGAGACTGTTGGCATGTACATAGCAGTAGTGTAGTGTTAGGGCTTTACAGCAGACCAATGTATTATTAGTTTTCTTTTGCTCCGTTGTATCTATATGATATTTGTGGGCTGAATATTTGAGCAGGTTAGGTATTTGGTAGGGGGTCTAGCCTCGTTTGCTACAGAGTTTTGACTAGTTAGGGGTTGTTTCATATTTGTCTTTTATTATGATGTATATATTGCAACTGGGACATGATGTTAATGTATGTGAATATGGTTGTGCCAACATATGTATTAGAACTCTTTTTCACTGAAATTTCTGGCTAGTATCGATCAGAAACATCAGTAATACTCTGCTAATTACTATGTCAATACTCGAGTAGAATATGGTAATTGTGAGGGTGTTACATTATGGTAGAGGGACTATCCTATCAACCTGAGGATTGGACCGGCTATGTTTCGTAGTAACTGTCATGCATTATGATGCATATGTGTATATATGTGTATGTATGACTCCTGGTTAGACATGTTATGGGTTCCTGCCACACTTGGATTGGTATTGAGCCTGATCAACTCAATATTTTATTTTGTGTGACAGGAATCGATGACTCAAATCGCAGACTAGAAGTGGAGCGGAAATAACTCCAAAATGATGAACACCTTTCGTGAGATGGCTGCGGCAATGAGGAGCAAGCAGGTTGCTAACTGAATGATGGAAAGATTACACCGCAATGAAGGGTAGCACCTAGTTGGAAACCGGAGGAAATGAAGTGGATGGGGAATACCAGAAATTTGCTGAATTTAGAAAAGTAAACCCCGCCTTCGAGGAGCTTTCAACCCCTGTGGCAGAAGAGTGGATCAAGGCAATGGAAATGATTTTCTCAGTTCTCCCTCACAAAGATTCAAAATGTGGCTTTTGCCACATATATGCTAGAAGCAGATGAATTCTGGTGGGTGGGTACTAGAGGATTATTTGAAGCTTCCTAACTGCGGTTACTTGGGATGTTTTTAAGGAGGCATTCTATCATAAGTACTTCCTTGCTTCTGTGAGGAATGCAAAGGAGTTAGAATTTATGGCTCTTAGGCAAAGGCCTATGAGTGTGGTAGAATATACCGCCAAGTTTGAGGAACTTTGCAAATTTTCTACGATTTACCAACGTGACCCGGACGAAGTCTGGAAATGCATGAAATATGAAGGGGTCTACGTGAAATATGGAAGCTGCTCTGAGCCTTTTGGAAATCCGAGATTACCCTACATTGGTGAATAAGTGTCGACGAGCTGAGGAGTCTAACAAGAAGCTGGCAAACCTCAAGTATGCACAAAACAATGTAAGAGGACTAGCACCCCAAGGCCCTCGATTCAAGCCTGTACACCGGTCTAGGGAAGATTTCCACCTAACAACAACAACAACGAGGGAAACAGATTCAATCCCCAAGGAGACAAGAAGAGAGTGCCCTAAATGTGGGAGATATCACAAACTGGCCATGCTAGACCACGCAAATTACATGCTTCGTGAAAACCAGGACACAAGATATTTGAGTGTCCCAACAAGAAAGTTCAGGAGCTCATCCCAGGCCATAACAACAAGGGCGCGTCTTTGGTGAGTACGAAGGAAGCTTCTCAATCTTCCAATCTGATTAGAGGTAAGTGTGAAATAAATGGAAATACCTTAGACGTCCTGTATGATTCGGGTGCCTCTAATTGTTTTATATCCTATGACTGTGTACAACGGCTAGGCTAATTTGTGTCCAAGTTATCATATGACCTTCTTGTATCCACACCTCCTGCGGGTCCTATTAGGACTTGTCAGGCATACACGACAGGTCTCTTTTTATAAATGCTAGAAAATTCAGTGCTAACTTGTTTTGTCTACCTTTACCTGGTTTAGAAGTCATTTTAGGTATGGATTAGCTGGTACCAAATTATGTGCTTTTACATTGTCCAACTAGAACTACTATATTTCTTGGCATGTCTTCTTCTATTTCTATGGTTCCCTTTTCTTTTTACTTAAACCTAGTGACACCTAACCCTGGTAAGGTGGACCGTAGGAATATGTTCTCCTCTCAGCTAGTGAAACGAAAGTAACCATGAAGTGAATATGATTCCAATGGTGAGAGAGTATCCAGATGTGTTCCTAGAGGATATTCAGAGTTTCCCAAAAGGGAAGTCGAATTCTCCATTGAATTGGTCCCAGGGATGGGTCCTATTTCAATTGCTCCTTATAGGATGTCCTTTTTAGAGTTGAAGGAATTAAAGTCCCAGATTGAAGAGCTACTAGGGAAACACTTCATTAGACCAAGTGCCTCGCCATGGGGGTCCCCATTCTTTTGGTGAAGAAAAAGGATAGGGGCATGAGACTTTGTGTGGACTATCGGAGTTGAATAAGGTAACGATCAAGAACAAGTACCCCTACCAAGAATTGATGACCTTCTGGATCAATTACGTGGGGCAACTATTTTTCAAAGATTGATCTTAGGTCAGGTTACCATCAGATTCGAGTTCGGGATGAGGATATCCCCAAGACTGCTTTTAGAACTCGGTATGGACATTATGAGTATAAGGTGATGTCTTTTGGACTGACCAATGCTCGGCGGTATTCATGGATTATATGAACCAAATCTTCCGCCGTACTTAGATAGATTCGTAGTTGTCTTTATAGATGACATACTTATCTATTCAAGAACTGAAAAGGAACATGCGGAGCATCTTAGGGTTGTGTTACAGATCTTAAGGGAAAGGAAGTTGTATGCTAAATTGTCCAAGTGTGAGTTCTGGATAGGAGAGGTTAAGTTTCTTGGCCATGTGGTATCACGAGAAGGAGTCTCGTAGATCCTAGCCAAGTAGAATCCGTACTTAATTTGGAACGGCCAACAGTGATGAGATTCAAAGTTTTATGGATTAGCTGGATACTATAGGCGATTTATTATAGGTTTCTCCAGTTGGCCCTACCTTTGACAAAGTTAACCCGAAAGAATGCTAAATTCAAATGGACGCCAGAATGTGAAAGTAGTTTTAGGAGTTGAAGCAAAAGTTGACCACGGCTCCTCTCTTGGTATTACCCGATCCGCATGGACCCTTCGAGGTTTATTGCGATGCTTCTAGTAAGGGCTTAGGGTGTGTGTTGATGCAGCACGGAACATGGTGGCCTACGCTTCACGGCAGCTAGACCCTATGAAGTGAACTACCCAACGCATGATCTTGAGCTTGCAGCTGTGGTTTTTGCTCTAAAATCTGGCGACACCATCTTTATGGTGTCCAGTTCAATGTCTTCTCTGATCACAAAAGTTTAAAATATCTTTTTGATCTGAAAGAGTTGAATATGAGACGAGAGACGATGGATGGAATTCCTCAAGGATTATAAGTTTAGCTTGAATTACCATCAGGCAAAGCAAACGTGGTAGCTAATGCGTTGGCAGGAAGTCTCTGAGTGTAGCATGCATGATGATCAAGGAAATGGAACTAGTAGAAGGCTTTAAGAAGCTTAGCCTGGGTACGTATGTGAGCCCTGAAGGTGTGGTGTTAGGTCAGATAGGAGTAACGAGTGAGTTCAGGAACAAATTTTGGCTGCACAACCCGAAGATCAAGAGCTTCAAGAGATTTTAAAATTAGTTCATACCAAGAAGTTGCCAGAATTTACCCAAGACCAGCGAGGTATATGGAGGTATAAGGCAGGGTCTGTGTACCTCAGGTGATAATCTTCAAAATGAGATTTTAAAGGAGGCACACCAAGGCGGATTCACCATACACCCTGGGACTAGTAAAATGTATGCAGATCTTAAAAGAATGTTTTGGTGGCCCAGGATGAAGAAAGATATAATGGAGTTTGTTCAAAGATGCTTAACTTGTCAGAGAATCAAAATAGAACACCAAAGCCGCTGGAACCTTACACCCCTTAGAAATCCCAGAATGGAAGTGGGAAAGTATCTCCATGGATTTTGTAATGGGTTTCCTGGTACGTCGAGGCCATGATGCTATATGGGTTATAGTGGATAGACTGACCAAGTCTCTCATTTCTTACCCATCAAAGCTAATTATCATTTGGATAAGTTAGCTTCTTTGTATATCCAAGAGATAGTGAGACTACATGTCCCTTCTTTAATAGTTTCTGATAGGGATCCCGTTTTACTTCAAGATTCTGGGCTTTCCAAATGGCCTTTGGAACCAAGCTGTGTTTGAGTATGGCTTTAGAAGATATGCTGGGGCGTGTGTGATTGAGCAAAGGGAGTTGGGATAAGCCTTCCATTGGTAGAGTTTGCTTATAATAACAGCCATCATGCTAGTATTGGCATGGCCCCATATGAGGCTTTGTATGGGAGGAAATGTCAGTCTCCATTATGTTGGTACGATTAGGGGAAGCAAGATTATTGGGCGGATCTAGTTAATTCAGACGATGGAACAAATCCAGAAAATCAAGGATAAAATCCTCGGTAGAGCCGTCAAAAAAGCTATGCAGAGACCTGAAGGAAGCCTTTAGAGTTTAAAGAGGGAGAACACGTATTCCTAAAAGTCACACCCACTACGGGAGTAGGTAGAGCTTTAAAGGTCAAAAAGTTGTCCCTAGGTTTATAGGCCCTTTTCAGATCCTTCGACGGATTGGGTCAGCTACTTATCAAATAGCCCTCCCCCTCCTTATCCAATCTTCATGACGTCTTCTATGTATCGCAACTTAGGATGTATATCCTGACCCAACCCATGTCATTGAACCCGAATCTATACAGTTAAGGGAGGATTTGACATTTCAAGCGCCTCCCACTCAGATCGTGGATAGAAGTTCAGGCAACTGAGAAATAAAGCGGTGCAAGCTAGTCAAAGTAGCTTGGGGTGGGCAAGGGAATGAAGACTTCACATGGGAGTTAGAGTCAACCATGAAGATTATCCAAAATTATTTCTAGGTACAAAATTTTGGGGACAAAATTTTTTTATTAAGGTGGGTGATAATATAACATTCAATTTTTTTTAGAAATTGATTGAGGAATGGTTAATAGAAATATTAGAATTCTAAGACGTAGTTATGATAAGCACGACTCCATGAGTAGAGAAAAAAAAATTTGTGAATAGTGTTTTGCGAGCCTCCACCTCTGGGACAAGCAAAACTGGAAATTAGGACCCGGAGGTGCCGAAGTTAGGAAAATATGAGGATTTGGTTAGAAATGTGTGGGAATGAATACTTTATGCTTAGAAGTAATTTTCGGGCAATATGGTTTTGTCGGGTAAGGTGTTTACCCGTTCAGTGAGATTCAGTGTGTGATTTTTAACACAGAAAGATGTTTCCATCAACACAAATAAGTGATATTTATCTAATTAAGACATGTGGAAGGCCAAGATTTAATCTTGGAATCCAAGATTTAATCTTAGCCATCCATTGTTGCTTTATGACATAAGTAATGATTATTTTGTCAAATATCTTACATGCTTTATTATAAGGAGCCTAGTCACCAATTTCTCTTCCAAAATCAGAGAGTATTCGGCCATTCAGGAGAGAGCGCAGCTGGTTCCTCCATAGCCAAGAGCTTGAGTTGGCTTTCAAATTCCATAAACCATAGCTTAGAGCCATCAAAACCTAAACCTTCCTTCACTAAACTTGATCTACACTTCAATCTCTACCAATACAACCGATTAGAATTTCCAAACCTCATCATATTCTCCTCATCCATCACTGGTTAGAGGAGGGTTTGAAGGTGTTTTGGGAGTCTTGGAGTGGATGACTCTCATCTTGAAGCAAGCTAGAGACAAAGATAGACTAGCCTTCAAGAGTAGGGTTTTCTATAGTCCTTTCTCTTGAAATTTTTGCTAACCTTCTGCCTGGTTTTATTTTGAAATTTTGATTGTATTTGGTTGATGATATATTGTTATTGATGTGTGAATTTTGGTGGTGGGTTTGGATGGTGTTAAAAAGGGGTTTTCACTAAAGGGAATCTGGACTAGGCTGTTGGATTTCTAGTTGTTCTGTAAGTAGTAATTATGCCCGAATTTTCTGGTATATTTCTGGGTAATTAGATGTCTACAAAAGATTATATTTTAGTGGACATCTTAAACTAACTACATGAATTTTCTTAGATGTTAATTTTAAAGTTTACTACCTCAAAAAAATCAAGAACCAAAATGTGTCTGATGCTATCCTAGATGTTGTAACAGAAGCAATAAACTTGTCCGATTTTATTATCATAGCAATTGATTAAGATAGCTCATGAAATTTTTACACAAAGCTAATAACATATTTAAGTGTCACTGTAAATTTTCTTGTGCATTGGTTGCATCAATTTCTAGGGTTAAAAATTGTAGGAACCCGATCTAGCCTGTGAATTGGTGGCCCTTGACCACCAGAATTGTATATTTTACTGAAGTAATTATAGAATTCTGATTATCCTGAAATTTTTAGAAGTTATTCTAGACACATTGTAGTGTCATATATAATTTTTTTGACTCTTGGGATGGCTGTTTGAATACACCAATTAAATGTTGAACCTAGAACAGAAATTCTGCCAAGGTGCTAGAATGTGAAAATGGCTGCAATTTCATAATAGCATGATATCTATTCCAAGTCAATGGCATATGAGTGCCCAATAATTGTTTCAATTTCTTATTCATGAACCTCTAATATAATTGAATATTTAATTGTAAGGTAAACATGTTTTTGAGAAAAGAAAAAGGAGTATATGATGTTGTTATGTGAGAGCATGCAAGAAATATTATGTACACATTATGCTGCATATTTGAACATATGGGGAAAATAGAAACAAGGCTTAGAGAGGATAGAGAGGGAAGGCAAAAGTAAGGACTTCCCTAGAAAATTATAAGTCGGTAGACGTGGCTAGGAATAAACTGTGCGTGATTCGGAAATAAAAAAAATGAAGTCCGATGATCACGAATAGAAATGAGCTCATGTCCTGAGGTCTATTGTCCTCTATGAAATTATTAAATGTGGATACGGCTCTATGTGAAACTAAGCCTTCCCTATGTTGAGAAATTGAGAAAATACGTGGAATTGAGTTTATGGTTGTACATAATAGTACCTGATTGACACTGTGGTGCCATTCTAAGTTCTCGCGATCTATAGATTTTAGGATTGCTATTTATGACCTTTATATGAATATTGTATATGCATGAACTTCTTATATGTACTATGTGTAGCCTCTGGGAAACTACCCTCCTGAGAATTTTACAATATTCTCACCCTGAGCTGTGTGTATTGTATTTTTTAGAATCTCAGATGCCATCCCTGGTGTTTTTCATTGACTCGCCACAATGGGTGTGGCAATAAAACCGCATTGGACTCCTGCACGCCGTTGGTTACTCCAGTTTCGTATATATATATGTTTTTCGGTCGTTCCTTTAGTACTTCGTATTTGCTGGAGACTTCGACCCATCTTCCCTTATGAGGGTGTGCCTCTCCATATGGTACATCCTGATGTGTTTGAGGTTCCCTTGCCCCACCCGCACACCAGACGCACCGTTTCTCGTCCTCCTCGTCCACTAACCCCTGAGGGCCCAGCGCCCGATGGAGGTGAGGTCATGACACGATAGCCAACGGCTTCCTGTAGAGGAGGCGATTTTAAAGACTGTTGGCATGTACATAGCAATAGTGTAGTGTTAGGGCTTTACCATGGCAAACGATGTATTATTAGTTTTCTTTTTGCTCTATTGTATTATATGATTTTGTCGGGCTGAATATTTAGGTTAGGTATCGGTAAGGGGTCTAGTCTCGTTTGCTAGGAGTTTTGACTAGTTAGGGGTTGTTTCGTATTTGTCTTTTATTATGATGTATATATTGTAAATGGGACATGATGTTAATGTATGTGAATATGGTTGTGGCAACATATGTATTAGAACTCTTTTCTGAAATTTCGGCTAGTATCGATTCAGAACGTAAATTAATCTCTCCTAATTACTATGTCAATACTCGAGTAGAATGTGGTAATTGGGAGGGTGTTACAACAACAACCAAAACATAGGGTTTAGTGTAATCATTGTTGTTTCAAACCCTTAAAATTCAAACAACTTCCTGGGTGGGTGGTCTCAACGCACCTAATCTCCCAAACCAAGACAACGATATGAACAGGATGTATGTAGCGGCAAGTCCTGTTTGTTTGGTCGGCTTCACTGTGCGTCACCTTCCAGTATGTGTACGCCCAATTTTTCTGTAATTTTTACTATCATTAGGAATTACCGAATTACCGTAGGTAAATATTATATAAAATTTGAGACCAAACAATCCTTAATAAAGGAATATAACGTTAGAAGAGAAGTTAGGAGCAATTCGTGCAAGTATTGCAAACCCCAATTTCTGTACGTGTAAAATGACCAAAATGCCCCTGAGGTTATTTTACAGAAAATGAGGATCGTGGGCCCCACCCATCCTCAAGGGGATGTTTTGATGTTAATAAGGGATTGTTTGTGTTATGTGTGTTAATAGAGGAGAAGAATCCTAATTTTGAGCTCCGACGCGAAATGACCAAAACGCCCTTACCCTTTAACTTTGATTGCGTGCCGACTGAGCCGAACCTCACTAAAATGTGTTAAAAGGTGTTTTTAAGCCATGATTAACCATTGGTTAAGCTCGAGTGGTCTCGGGCAATTTTTAAGTAAAATGACCGTTTTGCCCCTGTCTTTGTAGTTTTACAAATTTTGAGATTTTGATTCGTCTAACGAAACCTAAGCAATATTAGGCTCAAATTAAAGCTTATTAAATTCTAATTACTAATCTAGAGTCAAAATTATTTATTTAGATTGATTAGAACCTAAAATTGCTTAAAACACCCAAATTGCTTAGTAATTCACTTAAACCCTTAACCGTAAATTCTCTAAATTGCATGAATACCTTGCCTACACCTAAAAAATACATGGAACACACAAAATCCTCTTCCACAAGGCTGTAATGCACGAAATTATTGAGTAATAAGTCAGAAAATTATTACACAAAAATCCAAAGAATGAAAACAAAGAATCATGAAAACATGGAAACATGATTCCATGTTTTAAGCCACCAAACAAAATGATTTTTCTTCCTTATTTTTTTCTCTAATTTTTGGTCAGATTTCTTTCCTTCCTTTGTCCATTTATGAGCTGCAAAATCTCTATAAATAGGCATGCTTGAAGATAGTTTAGATGCTTAGTTCATAACTTACACAAATTCTAGTTTTAGGAGCACCAAAAGCTCTCATTTCCTCCTCCTCTTGGCTGAATTCTTTCTTCAAGTTTTCAAGAATATTTTCTTTCATTTCACTCAAGGAAACCAAGTTCTCTTCCTTTCCTTCAAATCAGATTAGGTAGGGAGTTGTTTTTAAGTTTATTTCTATGCTTTGCTAAGTGTTGTTCTTGGTTCAAAATGATGATTTCATGGATTTTCTCTAGTTTTTCCATTTGGTTTTCTTCTTCCTTTTTCTTTGAACAATTCAGCCATATGGCCTAGGTGGGACTAAGATGATGGCTTGATGATGAGGACCTTGAGGGTGGGTTGTGAATCCATCACAAGTTAGGCCTCTAAAGCTTGAAAGTTCCACTTGATGCAAAACTTTAAAGAATAATATTTTTATGATGTTTTTATGATCTTGAGTTTAGAACTTGAAAGATGTATTTTTCACTTTGTCTTGCTAAGATATATTGGGTTGAATTTATATTTCTCTAAAGTCTTGGAGGAGCTCTAGTAAAGAAATAAAATGAACTTGCATCCATGTTTAAGTTTATGCCTTGCATAACCATGTTTACTTTCTATGTCATCACTAAATTCTCAAGAATGAATAAATGAACTTGCATCTCATGTTTATTTTATGCTCTCACTTTATTTTATAATGGCTAAAAGAGTCAATGCATGGCATGTTTATTTTATGTCATCACCTAAAAATCCTAGAGCTCAAAGACTTGCTTATGAATCATAAGCGAAGAAATGAGATAATTGGAGTTAAAGAATTTATTCTTTAAGAAGTCTTGAGAATTGGAGCTTAAAAAAATGTAATTCTCATCTCCCTCACCGGTCCTGCGGACTACCGCGCTCCTTGCTTAAGATTCTCTTCTCCCTCTTACTGTCCCTGCCCAATCCGCCAGTTTCTTGCATCATGTTTATATTACAAGTTCTTGCATCATGTTTAATTTTCAAGTTATCACCTTAAATCTTAAAGATAAAGAAATGGAATTGCATATCATGTTTATAATTCCAAGCTATCACCTTATAAAGATAAGATTAAAATAAGGTTGCATAGCATGGTAATAATTCAAAGATGTCACCTAAATCTCTAAAGCTCAAGACTTGCTCCTTTTATCTTAAGTGAAAGATTTAATTATGAACATTCTTTCAAGTTATAAATCGGTCCCATGGTTAATTTAGGCCTAAAGTCCTATGACTTCTTTCAAGTTTAACAAAAGGAATTAGTTCTAAAAGAGTTTTAAAACTTTGTAAGAATTTTATGGGAAGCTAGTAATTTATGTGTACTTAAAATGTGATTTGATGCTTATTAAGAATTTGGTGTCATTGATTGATTCCCTGGTTTGTATGTTATAGTTGTTGTTGCAAACAATGAAAACTTATGCATGAAATAAAGACATATTCTATTTGGAAGAAAGTGTATTACTGTAAGAGTGCAATTTGGAAAGATTCTGGCTAAGGAAAGATTTGGTATTTAAGCGTGTCCATTGTGACCCACCTCTCTTTCCTGGGAATCTCCAGATGCATGATTACAGTTGGTATATATTATTTCGGCATAAGACTATAAATGAGAAAATGTTATGATGATTATGAATGAAGAATTGTATTATGATATAACATGCAAAGACTTAAAGGTGACTCAAAATATATGAGAAAATGATCCTTTGGACCCATCAAACTATAGGTGGTGAAAAGGTGATTCTTGCCCCTAGTCTGTTCTCTCAAAAGGGTAGAGACGGAATTTTTACTTATCAAAAGGGATAAGTATGGTGACGACTAGCAAGGTATGAGCTCATAACCTAGATTACTCCCAAAAGGGTGGAGTATAGGGTGGCCCAGGAAAATGATGATGAAAGTAACTTTAAGTCACCTAAGAAACTAAGTAAATGCATTATGTGAATATGATGTTCTGCTATGCATAGTATTTATGAGATGATGATGAGAAATATGATATTCTGCTATGCATAGTATTATGAAATGATGATGAGGAATATGATGTGATTTTATGCATAACTATGTTATTATATATGAAAGGAAAAGTTCATTATAAACATGACATGCTAAGTTTATGATGCATTATAAGACGCATGATTAAAACCGACGAACCTCGGTAAAGTATATTTTCGAACTTAATAAATCAATCTTAGCATGCTCACTATTTCATAATAACCCGAGGTTCCTGGGGACGATGATGATGACACAATGCATCATGAGGTGAGTACCCTACTGAGATTCTTTTTATAAGTTTCTCACTCCCTCTATTTTTCTTTCCATCTCGTCTTCAAGAAAGAAGGAAGCGTTCGTGAATCACATTGAGGCTTCACCGGAGCTGAACTTGAATCCTGCTAGTTTCACTCGTATATTTCAGATATCTATCCCTATCCCTGAGTGTTATTACTAGGTGCCATTAATGGATGTCCTTCCATCCATATATTATTTATGTTTTATTAGATTGCCTACACTTAGTCTTATTCTGTTGGTAGGCAAAATATCTATATGATATGTAATTATGGATGCTGGATGATGGAGCCAATATATTATGATGTGATGTTTGTAAATTTCTATGTGTCTTTTAAATTTTGTTAAATCATTCACGTTAAGCGCTCACGTTTTCAATTATGTTTAAAAAAAAAATGGCTCGTAATTTCACTAAGTATTTTCAAAGCATGATTAAGGAACTGAAGCAAAGAGTAAAGTCTAGTAATTAATCAGACCGCCTAGGTGTATTGGGTTAATTATTAGGTGTTACAATCTCCAGTTACCACCTCCCTTTCCGATGTACCTCGCCTTAGAAGACAGGTGATCAGCCACCTCAACACTGTTTCGCGTCAGGTACATGCTCAGGAAAGTTCCTCCACTAAGGACACCCAATATGATGCCCGGGATGGAAGTCCATGCACACACCGTTGACTATGCTAATGCCTAGACCGTGGATGGGGTGCAAAGATTGAAACGCTTGGGGGGTTGCAAGGGTTGCGTAGATATAGGGTTGATGGGTGAGCTTGGTGAGTTCAACGCAGGATTAGCAAGTGCACTGAAAATACCATTGTTGCAAATGTTGTTTTTTTTTTTTTTTGTTAGGTTAACTATGATGTAATCATGTATTAATCAGATTAGTCACCCTCATTTGTAAAATAAAATATCATTCTTTTATAATTTCAAATGTCACCCTTACTCTTTTTTATTTTCATTTATTTACTCTTCCTATCATACTCCAAAACTCCATACTCCCCATCATAGAAGCCTCCTAACTTGGAGGTAGAGAGTGATTGCTACGATGCCAGGGGCAAATCTAAGGGTACTTTAATCGAGCTGTGGGCCTTGGCATTGGACCTTCAGCCTTTGAAGGACCCGCTCGCTTAAAGGAATGCCTTATGCTTGGTCTCACCCCTCCCTATTTTATGCCTTTACACTCTCACCCCAACAACATATTTCAAAATTCACGCTTTTATACAATGCGGATCATACATACAATCACTTGAAATCCAAACACTGGCATTAGTAGCATACATTTAGTCATTCACACAGGGCATTTGAAAATCTTTAATGAGATGGAATTGAATTGAATTCTGCAGAAATTGAATTGAATTTTTATGTTTGGAATGAACCAGTAAATTAAAGAATTGAATTCAATTCCTTGATTTGAAATAGGTCTAAAATGAATGAATTTAATTATTTTTACTATTTTATTCTTCGTTAATAGGTAAGGAACAAAATATTATATTCAAGTAAGATTATTTTGGTATTTTCATTTGTTAGAATTCAATTCCCACACCAAATCACACCCTTTTGGGTCTAATTTTAATGCCTTAGTTTTTGTGGATTTCAATTATCATGAGAATTCAATTCCTTCATTTAAATTGCTTCCAAAGTATATAATTCAACAAGAATTCAATTCAATTATAGGGGTTTCCATACACCGTGTGTGTTAGATTCTAACCTTTTACACAAAAATCCCCAAAGTCAATTGAATCCTTAAAATTAAACCTTAACAACAACTCCCCTTCTCTGTCCTCTCCACGCCCCCTCCTTAAGTCCACCCACCGGCTTAGTCGTCTACCCACTATCAGTCCTTTATGCCCTGTGACCGTGTGCGTCCTCGTTTAGGTGTTGCATCTTTCCTCTGATGAAGTCTCTTCTTAGTGGTGACTAGAACTAGCCTCTTCTAACCTTATTCCATCATTGCAAGAAACGAGTATTATCTTGCGAGCTGATAGGCTCCGAAGCTCTTGTTAGCAGATGGAGTAATGGCAGCGGTGGAGCTTGTGTATTCTATTGGCTCACTCCGCATTCAGCAAAAACTCTCCCTTGTCAGCCCATGGGTAGTGTTGATAGTGTGGCTTGGCTTTGTGGCGGAAGCTTCGAATCCAACCTAGGCTTTGCTAGTGTCCAACAAATTGCGCCCACATAAATTGTTACAAGTTTTCGAGTTTGTTGAGGTATAAGGAAATTTTGTTTAGCCCAGGCCAATAGCCTTATGAGTAATAACCAATTCACTATCTTTGATGTTGTCCCTCATGCGTAAAACAATACGTTGGTGCGCTCCCCTTTGAAGTTCGCCAAAAAGAGTATCGAAATTTCATTGACTTTGTAGTTTATCCCTATTGTTTTGATGCTTTTGATATTTGATTTATGTTTATAACTTTTATGATACAAATTGTGCTTTTGCTTTATGGGCTTAAAGAAAGGTTAAATTGTTTTACTCTATTGATGTGCATAAAGGTTTGGTTTAAATAACTTTCAATTGAGTGTTCAAAGTCTCACTAGTTTCTTTTGTGTCTTTATGGTAGAGCCTAGGAGTGTTGATAGTAAATCCTTATTCTTAGGAACCACCTTTTTGTTGATTAAGAGGGCCAATTGTGTGATCTATTTTTTGAATTTTCACTTTTTTTGGAATAACTAACCATAGTTCCTATTATACCTGATTAACCAATCATCATCACTCTTCCATATTGCTCATCTCCTTCGATATTTTTCCACTTCTTAATGCCTTATTTTTGCTTCATCCATTAACTTTGCTTGCGTGATTTTAATTCACTCTTATGTTGTGCATTTATATACTTTGTTATCATGTTCTTCAAGCTTGCAAAATCATGACAGATTGATTGTGTGTTAACCATTGAGTAAAAGAAATTGAAGAAATAATCCAACTATCCAAGTATAAAAACTTCCCATGTTTTGGTAAAGTTGGAGCCTTGAAGGTAAGCACCTACAATGATAAAGGAGAAGATGACTTTGAGAAGTTTGTAATTTGAATATAATTAAATATTGCCATACGAGTTTCTTTAGGCAACAGGTAAACTTGATAAAGAATAGTTCTATTAAAAAAAGAAAAAGTATTGCTTACAATGTGTATATAAGTAGAAAGGTTGAAATCTGTAGATGAATAATATGCTCTTGAAAATAGTTAAATGTACTAAAGAAAAACATTAAGATCTTGAATGAATAATTCAAAACCTTATTTCAAACATGTACCATTGTTTGATGAAGAGAAAATAAGTTAATAAGAAATATCAAGTTTTTAAACTTTTTTCCAATTTATTTAAGGCCATCGAAGGGGTACTAAAAACATTGAAAATCTTGTTTTCATCATTCCATCTCATCCAAATAAAGAATAATGTGAGATTAAAAATCTTCATTACCATGTTCATTACAAATATTATTGTGAATCAAAATGTTCAAAACCCTAAGCAACAACCACTTCATTTGGATTTGGAACATAATATTTATCATGATAGAGGTAGAGTAAGCTAGAGTTTAGATTCAACATGAAGTCCTCCGCCTCTTCAAAGGGATATACAAAAGTAAAGGCACTAGAGCATAATTTGGGAGTGGTGACTAAATGTGTATTTATGAGTTTGAATTTTAGGCAGAAATAGAGAAAAATGAAGGATTTGTCCAGTAAGATTTTAAAATTTTACAACACAAGTGAGGGGTATACAAATCTTCCAAAAGGGATATACAAAAGTAAAGGCACTAGTGAAGGGAGTATAATTTGAAAGTGGTGACTAAATGTGTGCTAATGAGTTTGAATTTTTGTAGAAATAGAGGAAAATGAAGGACTTATCTCGTATGATTTTAATTTATAATACAAGTCTCTTATTTCCCTCTAAACTTACAAACATACCTAAGTAATTTGAGAAGGACCAAGCCCATAATGAGACCATAGTAGATTTTTTTACGATCTTAGAAACAATTAAAAATATATATAAGTCCATTTGGAATGTTCTATCTTGCAAGAGAATAATTTTTTTTTTGTCTCACTTTAAATTGGAGCAAATTTCTTCTTAACTTAATTATTATTTTTTATTTATTGTAAGAAAAAAAGAAAGTATCTCTAATTTGAAGTCAATAAGGGACAAACGCCGTAGCCTAGCCTCGGCTCTATCATTACCCAGTCGCTTCACTCCCAATTAATTCAGTAAACATAAAAATAAAAAATAAAAAACAAAAGAAAAAGGAAAAAAGAGCTGGAAAGCAAAGTCGTACGTCTCATCTCATCTCATCTCATATCGTCTCGTCTAGTCTAGCAGTTGCAAGTGTAGAGCTGATTGTAACATTCACCTGCTTCAATTCAATATTTTCTTCTTTCAATATTTATCGTTGGAAATGTTGATCTTTCATTCTATCTCTTATAATCTCTTTTCATCATATTCTATATTATTATTTTTTATTTATGATATTATTTATTTATAATTTTGGTATTGGAAAAATTGGCAGTCTTTTCATTCGTAAAAAGAGGCAGGGAAGATCCGCTTAGCTAAATACTACGTTCCTCTCGAGGATTTCGAGAAGCACAAGGCCGAATACGAGGTTCGTACCTTAAACCATGTCTACACCATGATTTGGCTGTGTTTGGATTAACTTATTTTAAATTCAAAGACAGCTTATAATAAAAAAAGTTTCCTTATTGCTGAGAAATTATCAATTGCCAAACACGCACTTAAATTCACTTTAATTCCTTTCTTTTCCAGGTTCATCGCCTCGTCGTAAGCTGAGATCCCAAATATACAAACTTTGTTGAGGTCCACGACTTTCTTGAATTTCTCCTTTTTTTTTCATTTTTTATGTAATCTTTTGCTCTCAGAAAGTTGAGGACTTTTTTGGCTTTCCATAGCGTAGATGTACTAATTTGACATCATTTGTGATGAATGCTCCTTCATTTCATAGCCTAAAAACGTGTGCTGTAGTAATTTGCTTTGATAAACTTTGGGTTCATATTAGATTATAATCAAAAGCTGACCTTAACATTGACTTTTTTTTTTGAAAAATGGATTGTTTCTCAAAATTAAGCTGATATGTGTTTGGATTAGTTTATTTTAGACTCAAAATAACTATAATCAAAGTTCTCAGAACAGCATGTTTAGTTTCATGGTTGGAGGGATTAAAATCAATTAGTTTATTTTACGAACATGGTTGGTTTCAGGATTCTAGATCAATTGTTGCTTCTAGAATTGATTAGGAGAATTGAAAAATTGTTACTTTCTAGAATCATTTGAATAACTTATAGAGAAATTATCAAACATAAATCATTTTATTTTAAAACCATTTGGACATGTGTTGAACCAAACACACACTTGAAAGGAAAGAAAAAAAAGTGACTATTATTCAAAAAATAAAATAAGTTGCCAAGCATGCATTATGTGTTGATTATTATTATTAGAGTGTTTTGTGTTAGTGGCTTTTTAAAATTTAATGTTTTTTGAAAGTAGTTCTAGCCTGCTAGGCTCCAAGGTACATTTTCACGTTCTACTTTTATGATACTCACTCTATTAAAATCCTTACTCATTGTTGGTAGAGTTCTTATAGATGCACCCTCTCCATTTCAGACCACACAAGCTCACGAAATTCAAGAAGGGAAGGCTTATCTTGTATCCGATTCTTACCTTTAACGAGGTACATCATTCTATGCTCCCCCTCTTTAGAACTATATAAGCTATAATTATAAAATAATAAAAAATAGTAGAAAAGCTAGTGGAAAAATAAAAGATTCTAATAAATTATTTATGTTCTTTAAAAATTATAAAAAATATAGATACTTCACATTAAAATCTTAAAAAATAATTAAATAAAAGTAAATAACATGAAATCTAAAAATAAGGTAAAATGTATTTTATTCTCTTGAACTTTAGATCATATTCAGTTTATTCCTAACTATATGAACAAAAGTAGACTTTTTGATAATATCTAAAAACTTATAGAAAAAAAATTATTGCTATTTATTACATATTTATTTGAAAATATTGATGCGTAAATATTTGTCAAGAATGTAAATATTTTTACATAAAAATATTTCAACCAAAAACTGTAAAAAGGAAATTCATAAATAAAAATAAAAATATTAATTAAAATAACAGAGTATCTTAATGAATAAAAAAAAATCATCAAAGATATTTTAAATTTTTAATAAACAATTGAAAAAAAGGCAAAATTTTTGTTCACAGTAATGTTATTTTTAAATTTTTATTTCAAATGTTTTTTCATTTACATTGTTGTTAATAACTATTCATCAAATAATTATATGCTCTTTCTTTTAAAATTATTATATTTATATATTTATTATTTCTCTTTCTTTATTAAAACTATAATTCCATAAGTCCAGTATTCTCTTTCATCATTAAATTATGTAGAAAACTGTTCTGTTTCTCTTCCTTTTGAAAATTGTTATATAAAACTAAACGCACCCTAAGTTTAACAAGTTTTATCCCAAAAAAAAAATAACGTTTGGTCAATTCAATTAATTTGGTAACTCTGTTGAGTAAAATCTCATCCACAAAACATATGAATAGAAAATATTGTTGTTGGAAAACTTTTTGTTTTTCCTCTCCTAATCGATTCGGTCAGTTAAGTTAGATTAGCTAAAACGTAATGAACTTTTCAATACTACACAAATAAAAAATAAAATTATAAACTCAAAACACATCTTTTAACTACAACACTAGTTGAATTAAACAAAATCATAAATTGTTTTTTTTTTCATACATCAGTACACAATTACATGTTTTCTTTCTTTTAATGATACAATACACAATTTCATTAACCAATGGGTCAAATTCTATAACCAATAGAAAATCCCATAAATATGAAATCTTCTCCCAAAAAAAAAAAGTACCAAGTTGCATAATGTTAAAGGTTGGTAAAGTCATTATGAAAAAAAAGAGAAATGGCAAAACAAAAAATAATTTCGTATGTGAATACATGGTACACAATCACACATAAAAATGGGTTCGATTTCCTTACTAAAAAAGAAAGGGGTCCAATTTTCTTACCAAAATAAAAAGCCAAAAAGAGTCAAATTTTGTAAGCATTAAGCAATACAAAATCCCATACCATAAATGCAAAATCTGGGCTATATTATTCAGAGTACCCTCTGGGAACAAGAGGTTATACATTTTATTCTCTTTCAAAATTCAACCATCCATTGCTCTCTAGCAAACATCGTTGTGGGAACTTAGTCTTCTCATCTTCAGGCATGTGTCAATTTCTACATATAATCTCTTTTCTTTGTCGTTAGTGTTGTCGAGCTCCTTTGTGTGAAAATATATTAATGCCACACATGCTCTTTCCTTTTGTTATAGTTGTTTTTTTTTTTTTTTGTGGTACAACTGAAAATTCTCCTCTTTCTCACCATCACATAAGCATCTTGTTATGGTGCAACCCAATAAGATGAACAATATCTCATCCTATTATTGTACATTTGTACACTTAGGTTCTACATACTTGTGGGACATTTTGTCCCATTTTATTAAAGCAGAAAAGGTGCCCAAATATCTTTCTATGTCATGGCATGACTTTTCAATCCATTTGTCTGATAGGAATCATCGAAATTACGAACCCATTTTATTATTGGTTGTCCTGATTATTGGAGCAGCCTATTCTTATTTTTTGCTTTTCATTGAATTGGATTTTCAATTTTGTCTAAATGTGCATGTTGTAGCATTTGTTGCATTCAGTAAGGTTTACCAATTGTCTGTAAAAACTTAAAAGATATGTCGAGTCTAAATGTTCACTTGCCCTCATATTTCCATTTAATTAAGCTTTTATACGAACTTTAGTAATTAGATTTCTTATATAAAGCAAGACTTACTCTATATTAGTGGAGCCTTTTGGCCCTTTAAAGTATATGTTTCCATTTATTTTAGCAACCATGCCGTTTATACTAACTAGACATATGATTTATGTGTACTACTAATATGATTTATTTTGCAGGAGCTACTAGACGTGAAATTTTGTCATTTTCTCTTTGCCATTGAAGAAATATATCAATGCAAATGGAGAACGAGAAGGTTAACATACCTAATGATGTTGCACTAAACATTCTATCAAAATTACCTGTGAAATCTCTGAAGTGATTTAGGTGCATTCGTAAATCTTGGCAGATTTACTTGATGATCCTCATTTCATGAGCATGTATTTGGAGAGTTTAACATCTAAAAATGATGATTCATGTGTCCTCCTAGTGCAACAAGTGCCAAATTCTCATGAAGGAAATCTATTTTTGCTTTCGGGGCAAAGGTATAAGAATAGGGTTAAATTAGATTGGCCATCTCCATTTCAAGAGGATCCCAGGTATTTCGGTTTATGGCTCTTGTATTAATGGTACAATTTGTATCCGTCAAAACCTACTCATTGATGAGAAAGCAGGATTTGGAACCCATCAACTGAGGAGTTTAAGGTTATTCCTTCAAGTCTTACTCGTGTGCCTAGTTTAGATTTTTTTAGAAGAATTCATGGATTTGGTTATGATCATGTGACCGATGACTATAAATTGATTCAAGAGGTATATTCCTTTGAAGATATTGAATTTTATCAAGGTATTCTCCAGATCCTTTCTGCAAATTTATAGCCTGAAAGATAATTGTTGGAGGAAACTTGATCTCAAAATGACGTATAAGTCGTATCAACTTGGTGGTTCTGTAACACCCTAATATTTAACCCAACATGCCTAGGACGTATTAAGATTAATTATTAGTTATTACTTCCTTTTTAAAACTAGTTTGTAAAATAACTTAGCGGAAAATACGGGTAAATTTTTTTTTGAAATGAGATGCGCAAACAAAGTGCGAGCCATCGCGTACAACATAAACAAAACATAAAGCGGAAGAGCAAAATAGATCATGCAAAGTAAAGCAAATATGAGCACACCAATCATAGATACATTCATCATAATATTAATCATAATAGTTTAGTACACAGCTGAAACGATAATATAAAGTCATACCCATACTAGTGGGCAAAACTTAGGTCCAGAAACATGAAATACAAGGAAATATAGAAAGCTAATACATGGACAAAACCCGCCAAAAAATACTACCAGCTATAAGCAACCCTCCCCTCTAAAAGCCTATAGAAGACACTACTCCTCGGACGGGAAATGTAGCCCGTGAACTGTCGAAGCTCCTCAGATATGGCCCAATGAAGAGGGAACGTGGGCATGCGGATCGGTGGAGCGACGTAGCCACCTCTGAGGGTGCCTCTGGCTGACATACATGCCTCATAGGCCTCGGATGAGAGACCGTGTCCTTGCTACCCCTATCGCGGCCAAAGGCATCGAAGGGCGGAATCCCGATAGGGATCGGCCGGTGAGTCCCGGGGTCCCTCCCGCAACGATGTATGAGGGGCACGTACTCCGAATAGTCACGCATTGCTGAAGATGACGATAGGGCACGCGGTTCCTCGTCTCGGGTTCGTCCTCTCGAAGATCATATCATCGTCGTAGGGAGAAGTCGGGGTGAAGCGAAAGCTAGAGACCGGAATGCAACGGGCGTCCATGTATGCAAAAATGTGTACCGCATAACGACCCTCGAAGTGATAGGACTGATGATTTGGGTCGTAATGCACCTTCCACACCAGGGTGTCAATGAAGATCACGAACGACGCCATCGTGGTCTGGAGACGTAACGGAAAGAGATAAAGAGAGGGTTGAGAATCTTGCTAAAGAATCTAGGGATACCTCCTATCCTAATGTCATCGTTTACGTCCCAGGAACCTTGGGTTTATTAAAAAGGTTAAACATGCAAAGGTTCATTATGAGGTTTTCTTAAAATTAATTATCCAAGGTCCGTGTCTTTTATGATGAATCTTAATGCATGTATGCAGCATAGCAAAGCATAAATGCATGGAAATACATAACAACAATAAAGCACATCATCAACAAATAAATCATACATAGGTATGGCATGTAACTTCTTATGATCAACCTTTCACTTTCATAAGCAAGATGCTTCTCTTTTTTTCTCTTTCTTTTCTCAAACTTGTGACATCATGATTTTTAAAACAATAGTAACCGACTCTGATACTAGGCTATGAGCTCATACCTTAACTAGTCGTCACTAGTTTTTACTTATCCTTTTGATCAACGAATCATAATCATAATCATAAAAATATCAGACCCGACTCCGAGTACAGGCAAGGGACTTAAGGAATCACCCATCATGGGACTTCCTTCCTTCTCTGAAACGCATCAATTGGTTAAGACCAAGTGACTTTGTCCGCTTTGATAGGCTAATGTGGATGCCCTCACGGTTTTACCTTCTCCTCACCGTAGCAGGAGAAGTACGTCTCACCTGCGAAACGCATCATTGGTTAAGACCAGTGACATTGTCCGCTTCGGTATGGCCCCACGACCATACCCTCCACGGCTTTCCTTTCTCTTCACCGTAGCAAGAGAAATGCGTCCGGCATGTCACATATAAAATCTTTCTTTTCAAAACTTTTCTCAAGTCCCTCAATTTGACGGAAATTCAGCATAACCACTACACTCTAAATTTCCTCAAATTTGAGTCATGCCACATAACTCAATCACACATATCATTCTCATGGAACTTTCTCAATTAAATAAATCTCTAGTTCACATGAGCATACTCTTCTAACTCATTCATAATTTCGAAATCTCATGCGTCTCAAACATGACATAACACATCATCACATCAACATGCCACAAATACACATAAAGTTTCATGCTCATGAAATTAACATTTTTCACATCATTATGAGTATACCCTCCCGATCTCATGCTCACATCACACCTCCTATCTCATGGTGTCTTATGCTTTGGCCCTTACGGGTCTTAAAATTGTGTTCCAATTATTCTATCCTTCATTATGGATTTTTACAACACCTAAGAGATCATTACCTATAATTTTCTCTAATTTTTATGAATTATAACATAACCAAACAGCTCTATGTCTTTTGGGTAGAATTTTTGCTCATGATCACGGGTCCTAAAATCTTCGTTTTTGACCCTTTCTAAGTTTCGTCTTCGCCTAAGGCTCTATAATTAACTCCTAAACCAATTATGAGGGATTCCTACACATATTCACTAATTATAAACCATTTTTATTAAGTCCAATTATGTTAGAACAGAATTACAAATTTGTGTATCTAAGAGTTCTAGAATTCACATTTTAAGTCCTTTTTAGTTACTTGTTCTTTCTAAACTTCCCTAAATCATTCATTGCTTCACTCAAACATAATTTTACACATTTTAACACCTTAGAATAGAATTCATACAGTGGCCAAACATGAGAAGAACCGAAATGTAAAGCCCATAAAATCACAAAATCTCATGAATTAAAATGCATACTAGTTGCTAGTTTTCTCTTGGAATAATTTTAGGAACCCAAAACTCTTTTAGAAACCAATTTATCTCATTAAAATCATAAAAATATGTGCTAGGTTAGTAGACAAATTATTTAGCTCAAGGAATGGATTTAAAACATAAAACTTTGTTCATAAAGTTCCTTGAGTACATTTAATCTTAGAAAATTTTCCAAGACTTAGACTATGGGCACTTATGATTAGGAACTCATCCAAGTCCATCATCATCACCACAAGGCCGAAATGACATTCTTGAAATGTCTCCATTTTTAAAACTTTATGCAAGATGCTTGGACAAGTCTTTGAGCTCTAGGACATTTAATGATGACATAAACTTAAATATGATATGCACTCATTTTATTCTTCATTAGAAAGTAAAGTGAGAGCATAAAATAAATATGAGATGCAACCTCATTATTATTTTTAAAGATTAAGTGATGGCTTGAAATATAAACATGAAATGCAAGCTTGGAATTTAAACATGATAATGCAAGCCCATTTAGTTATTCTTGAGAGTTTAGTGATGACATTAAAATAAACATGCTATGCAAGGCATAAATATAAACATGCGTGCAACTCATTTTATCTTAGCTAGAGCTCTTACAAGACTTTAAAGGAACATCACAACCTTAACCCAATATGCATCTTAACAACATAAAGTGAGCTTTAGAGTTCTTAGCACTAAGACTTCAAAGAAGCCTTTGGTTTTGAACTTCATCATCAAGCTCAAGAAAATAGACACAAAGTTCAACACTTTGTCCAAACAAAATGCTAAGAACTAAGTCATATTCTTTATTTTATTACTCATGGGCTTCAATCTAGAGTAAAACTCTTAGAACGGCCAACCAACTTTAAGGTTGGCAAGGGTAAGCTTAGAGCTCTTTGAAAACATAGGATTAATTTTCTTTAACAAAACTTTTGTGATCTACTTAACATTTTTAGCAAACTTTGTTCAAATAAAGGAAAAGGAAACCAAAATCTTTAAGGAAAAAAAAAGGAAACTGAAACCATTCAAGAGAGAAAGGAAAAGGAACCGAAAATACAAGCAAGGAAAAAGAAAGAAACACAAGCATGTATGGTCCAAGACCAAGTTGTTTCAAGCTTTAGAGGTTTCTCACATGACAACAACAAGTCATTATCTTGAAACCTCATCATCAAGCTAAAGTTCTTCTCATAAAATGGCCTCATGGCCGAAATAAAAAAGAAGAGGAAAAAAAGTTTGAACCAAGAGAAAACTAGAACTTTTCTTGAAGAAAACAAGTAAAAACTTGAAAACAAAACCCCTACCTAAGGAAGTCTTTGAAGAAATGAAAGAAAGCTTGAGTTCTTGAAAAGTTGAGAAGACAAAATCTCCTCTTGGATGTGGGATGTGTTTCGGCCAAAGAGGAAGCTCAAGGAAGATGATTTTTCCTTGAGTTTCTAAGCTTGGAAATGGAAAGTTTGAGTATTTGAGAGATGGTTTGAGGTGAGGGAGTGGTGGTTTATGGTTGTTTGTGGTGGTTTGTGGTGGTGGAAAGGTTCTTTGAGAGGAAGAAGAAGATGAGCAAGATGAAGAGAATTTGAGAGAAAATGAGAGAAAGAGCAAGAAAGCTAAACTTAGCAAATTATCTAAAGTGTAGCAAGGTTCTTCAAGGCTTGGTATTTATAGAAAATTTTGCACAATGGTGGCTGCCAGGGAGAAGGCCGACGGCCTTGCTTGGTCTTTAAGGGAGGAAAATATCTCTTACAAGGTATGGCTTTGAGTATGGGTTCAAGCATGGTTGAATATGGGCACAAGTATGGGCAAGGCATGGTCTTTGAGTGAGATAAAATTCAACATGTGACACTCCTTAGAGGCCATGCATTCGGCCAGATTTTACAGCCAAGGGAAAGAGAAGTTTGTTCATGTAATTGTGTTTTAGTGATGTGTTTAGGTGTTTCTTTGATTAAGGTTTTGGTTAGGAGTTGTAAGAAAGTGTTTAGGTGAGGTAATTGGCCAATTAAGGTTGTCAAGACTTGATTAGGAGGGTAATCTTGCTAGATTAATAATTTAAAATCATTCTTTTGGTCAAATGAGGTATGGCACAATTCCTTAATTTAAGGAATTGGAGAGAGAAATACTATTCAAGATTCCATGACTAGGAATCTTGAATTAAATGCAATTAGAGTTTAACTAAGCAATCTTAGGTCCTAATTAACCTTAATAAATTATTTTGACTCTAGATTAATTATCGAAATAAATTAATCTTCAATTAGAGCCTAATATTGCTTATGTTTGCTTAATTGCGTCATTAGGTTCACTGTACACTTTAGGGGCAAAATGGTAATTTTGCACTGAAACCCCGGGACCTCCTGCCAACTAGACATCAAATACCACTCATAAACATCATTCCAAACTTCCTGAAAAATTTGGCTCAAACGGTACCTTTTACCTGTAGAACACAGGAGGGTATTTTGGTCATTTTGGGCCAAAAGTTTAGGAAATGAGATTTTCACCTCTGATATCAAACATATCAAACATAATCCCTTTCAAACATTGAGTTGACCCATTCGAGGATTGGGTTGTCCTCGAATTCGGGTAAAAATGACCTTAGGGGCATTTTGGTCATTTGTACTCAAAGAAAAATTGGGCATTAGAGGTTTTAGTGTACTTGAATGGAGTTTGCCATTGGTGGGGCACTGAAGAAAATAATGAAGAAACAGAAGCAGAAGACTTACTTGTGTCATTTGACATGAGCAGTGAGATGTTTCACACAACATCAATTGTTCAACGTCATCGTTATGATTTTGTCTACGAAATTTGGTAGTGCTCAAGGGTTCTATTGCTTTAATTTCAAAGGATGCAAGGAATAATTGCTATGAATTAACAATTTTGGGTGAAGTTGGTGTGAAGGAATCATGGGTAAAACTTTTAACCATTGGACCCTTTCCTTATGTTGAGCATTCTATTGGAGTTGGAAGAACGGCAATATATTCTTTAGAAAAATTGATGATGAATTGGCTTGGTTTGATTTGAGTGCCCAAATAATGGAGGACATTGGTATTAAAGGAAAGGATGCTGCTTGTGAAGCATTTATCTACAAGGAAAGTCTCCTCCTATCATTGGATGAATAAATTAGTAGGCTTGTTTCTTTGTTGGGCCCAAAGTTTTATTATGATAAACTTAGTTTGTTTGTTTGGATCTATATGATGGTTAAATTTTATGAATTAATTAAATAAAAATTATCTTTGAAATTGGTAGCCATATATTTATGAAAAAAAAGAAAAGAAATTGCTAGATGCATCGTTATTATTTTTATTATCATAATGACAATGAATTTTTGTTAAGAATTAATTTTTTTTTTTAATAGATGCATGGCTAATCACTAGTTGAGTTGAGTACATTATAGAGAAAAATTAGGAGTGATCCACATGAGCATTATATGAAAATTTATACATTTTTCAATAACTAATTTTAGCAAAGATCCTTCTAAAATAAAGCTTTGATAATGATTGAAAAACTTAAGCTTTGATAATGATTGAAAAACTTAGTTATATTATGGTTCTTTCAATTGTTCCATACAATGAAAATTATCAACAGTATTTAAATTTGGAGTTTGTTAAACACGGGCACTATTCTTAAGGCCAAATTTAAAATGGATTGTTAATTCCAAAACCAGCTTGTTTTGCCTTAAACTTGGTGCTATTAAATCAAGCCCATTTGCTAGGAGAATTTATATTTTCACAAAAATGGTATTTGTGGAGATTGAACTTGATACCAATGGGAAGGAAAACACTCTCCTCAACCACAAGACCACTTATGTTTTTGTGTTATTTTGTGTAAATAATAATATATATTAGATAGTTATTTGAACTATATTTTACATATTTATTTGATTAAATTTGGTTCAACCAGTTACACCAGTGACCCACCTTGAATCAGTGATCTAGTGCCATGGCCAAGTTGATCATGTAATGCCTCGATTTTTTTGTTTGAGTACAAATGACCAAAATGCCCCTAAGGTTATTTTTACTTGGAATTCAGAAATCGACCCGGAGAATGGGTCAACTCAGTGTTTGAGGGAATTATAACTGTAGTGTTTGATATCTGAGGTGAAAATATCGTTTTCCAAACTTTCGACTCAAAGTGACCAAAATACCCTGTAGCGTTTTACACGGATGAAGGTGCCGTTTGATCCAGAACTTTTCCAGGGAGTTCAAAATGATGATTATGAGTGGATCATGATAGTTAGTTTGGGAGGTTGAGCAGGATTAGTACAAAATTACCATTTTGTCCCTAGAACAGTGTACAGTGAGCCTAATGATACAATTAACCAAACCTAAGCAATATTAGGCTCTAATCAAAGATTAATTAATTTTGATAATTAATCTAGAGTCAAAATGATTTATTAAGGCTAATTAGAACCTAAGATTACTTAGTTAGACTCTAATTTCATTCTTAGATTCAAGATTCCTAGTCATGGAATCTTGAATAGTAAATTCTCTTCCAATTTCTTAAATTAAGGAATTGTGTCTATGATTTAATTTAACTTGAAAAGAGTTTTTAATTCATTAATCTAGCAAGATCACCCCCTAAATCAAGTCTTAGCAACCTTAATTGACCATCACCTCACCTAAACACCTTTTTACAAACTCCTAATCAAAACCTTAATCAAAGACACACCTAAACACATCATTAAACCACAATCAGATGAACAATTTCTCCTCCCCTTGCACATGCTGGCCGAATGCATACCCCTCCATTTGTGTCACATGTTGATTTTGTTTCACTCAATGGACCATGCCTTAAGTCGTACCTTGGATAATCATTTTCACTAACTCTCATAATGAATCTTTGCATGCCACACCTTTTCATAGCAATCCCAAGGTTTCCTGAGGACGTAAATGACGACATTAGAATAGGGTTTCTATTGAGATTCTTTTGGTAAGATTCTCACTCCCCTCTTTCTTGCTTTCCTATTACATCTTCAGATCCAGATGGCGACATTTGTGGTTTTCATTGACTCATTGCTTTGGGAGTTGCACTTTGATCCCGTCCACTAGTCGTATCACTTCGAGGGCCGTTGTGCTGTTCATGTCTTTATGTATGTGGGATGCCCATTCACATACCCAGTTCCAGCTTCCATTTCACTCACACCTCTCCCTATGGTGACGATCTGATTTTTGAAAGGATTCCCAGTGATGAGAGACCCAACGTGCTCGCCCAGCTTTAGCAGGACATAACTACCCTGGTTATGTGCCACGCTCGAGATGCTCGGAGACCGACCCCTCAAGGACCCTCCCACTCACCCCTACCCGGACTCTGCTCTTGCTTCCCCGTGCATGAGGGTGGATAGTGAGGAGACAGCGCGCAGCCACGTTGGCCCGGAGGCCGTCCACGTGCCCATAGCAGAGTACACTCCGCGTACCCCATCCCGAGGGGATTCGCCAGTGGATTGGTTATGTTCCTCCTTTCCAGGGACAGCAGCCATAGAGTTCGTGGCGGGTTCCTAGGGCACGCACATCACTAGTCTAGGGCAACCTCCTTTTGTCTTGAGGTTCTCTACTTTAGGGTGCACTAGGTGGGTAGGTATCGTTGTTTATGTTTCATTTATGTGTTTCTGTCTATGTACTACAAGCTCTGCCCAATTACATGGGTATGACTTTATGCTTTTATATATTTTAGTTGATGTATCAAACTATGCTAATTAATATGATGATGTTGTTTCCATGCATCGATGTGTTTTCTATTGCTTTTGTCTTGTATAATTTATTTTCCTACTGCTTCACGTTTTGCTCGCAATAGTGTTCGATGGCTCGCATTTTGTTTTATATGTTTCAAAAAAAAATATTTACCTATTTCCGCTAAGTAATTTTACAAACGGGTTTTAAAGGGAGTAATAACTAATATTTAATCTTAATACGTTATATGCGTATTGGGTTAAATATTAGGGTGTTACAAGAGCTTTAAAAGACCTAGTGCTTCACCTTGGGGAGCCCGGTCTTGTTTGTTAAGAAGAAGGATGGAAGCATGAGGTTGTGTATAGATTATGGCAGTTAAATAAAGTGACAAGAAAACAAGTTCCCCTTGCTTAGGATTGATGATCTCATGGACCAATTGAAAGGAGCGGTGGTATTCTCTAAGATTGATTTAAGGTCAGGATACCACCAGATTAAGGTGAGAGATGGGGATATACCCAAAACCGCCTTTAGAACACGGTACAGACACTTAGAGTTCGTCGTGATGTCTTTTGGATTGACGAATGCTCTCGCCGTGTTCATGGACTACATGAATAGGATCTTTAGACCCGTTTAGATAAGTTCGTGGTCATTTTCATAGATGACATACTCATTTATTTGAAGACCCACAAGGAGCATGAACATCACCAAGGATGGTTTTAGAGATTTTGAAGGAAAAGAAGTTATATGCGAAGCTCTCTAAGTGTGAATTTTGGTTGGAGGAAGTGAAGTTTTGGGACATGTAGTGTCGAAGGGAGGTATATCTGTTAACCCTGTAAGGTGGAAACCATGATGAATTGGGATAGGCCGACCACCGTAATGGAAATACGGAGTTTTTTGGGTTCAGGGCTATTACCGAAGGTTTATAAAAGGATTTTCTCAAATCGCCCTTCCCTAACCAAGCTCACTAGGAAGAACACCTCGTTTTCATGGAATCCCGATTGTGAGAAGAGTTTCAAGAGTTAAAGGAAAGGTTGACCTCGACCCCAGTTTTGGTTTTACCCGACTCCAATGTACATTTTGAGGTATATTTGATGCTTCGAGTAAGGATTTATGTTGTGTGTTGATGCAAAATAGGCAAGTGGTAGCCTATGCATCTAGACAACTCAAGCCTCACAAGGTGAACTACCCCACCCATCACCTAGAGTTGGCCGCCATAGTGTTTACCTTGAAAATTTGGAGGCATCACTTGTATGGCGTGCGGTTCGAAGTTTTCTCCGATCATAAGAGTCTCAAGCATCTTTTTGATCAAAAGGAGTTAAATATGAGGTAGAGGAGGTGGATGGAGCTTTTAAATGACTATGATTTTGGCTTAAGTTACCACTCTGGCAAGGCTAATGTTGTCGCGATGCCTTAAGTTGAAACTCATTACCTGTCTCACATGATGGTTAAAGAAGTTGAGTTAATAGAGAAGTTTAGAGATCTGAATTTGGGGATGTCTGACGGGTGGGAGTATGAAGATATGTCAGCTTCCAGTGACTAGTGGGTTTAGCAGAGGGTCATTATGGCACAAGTGGAGAATGAGGAGTTTAGAGAGGCCTTAGAAGCGTTAAGGCAGGCAAACTAAAGGGTTATGAACAAGGACCCAATGGTTTATAGAGGTTTGAGGGGTGGATCTGTGTGCCATAGATGGTGACCTCTGAGAATGCATCTTGGAGGAGGCCCACAAAAGCCACTTCACCATTCATCCTGGGTGCTACCAAGATGTATCAGGATTTAAAGAAAATTTTTTGATGGCCAAGTTTGAAAAAGGACGTAGTTGCTTGGGTTAGTAAGTGCTTAGTCTGTCAAAGATGAAGATCGAGCACCAAAAGCCTTCGGAATGTTGCAACCCTGCTATCCCCGAGTGAAAGTGGGATAGCATCTCTATAGATTTTGTAACCGGCCTACCCCGAACCCAAGCCGGCCATGATGCTATTTGGGTAATCGTGGACAGATTGACCAAATTGGCTCATTTCCTACCCATCAAGATCACCTTTTCCCTAGATAAGCTAGACCGTTGTACATCCAAGAAATAGTGCGGTTACATGGAGTTCCATCGACGATAATCTTGGATCAAGATTCGCGGTTTACGTCAAGTTTTTAGGGAGCCTTTCCAAAGGCGTTTAGTTCAAGCCGTGTTTAAGCATGGCTTACCACCCTTAAATAGATGGTCAATCGGAAAGAACTATCCAAACCTTGGAAGATATGCTGAGGGCGTGTGTTTTGGATAGAAAGGGAGTTGGGATAAGTACCCCCACTCATCGAGTTCGCATATAACAATAGTTATCACGCGAGCATCGGTATGGCACCGTACGAGGCCTTGTATGGAAGGAAGTGTCGTCTCCTTTATGTTGGCACGAAACCGGGGAACAAAGCATGTTGGGACCGAAGTAGTGAGGGAAACCTTGGAGTAAATAAAAAAGGATTAAGGATAAAATCTTGACTACTCAAAGTCGGTAAAAGAGCTATGCGGACAAGCGGCGAAAGCGTTAGAGTTCCAAGAGGGCGAACATGTTTTCTTAAGGATTACCCCCACTCCAGGTATAGGTAGAGCCATGCGAGTCAAAAATTTGAGTCCTTGATTTCTCCTTTGAAATTCTTCAAGAGTCCGGAAGTAGCTTACAAAATAGCCTTACCTCCTAACCTGTCTAATCTTCATGACGTCTTTCACGTCTTGCAATTAAGAAAATACCAATCCGATCCTAGCATGTGTTGGAACCAGAGCATGTACAGTTAAGGGAGGACCTAACTTTCATCTCCATCAACGAGGATCGTGGACCATGGCGTCAAGCAATGAGGAAGTCCTTCCTTTGGTGGGGGACAAGACAAGATGGAAGAGTACACGTAGGAGCTAGAATGAGATGAGGACAAAGTATCCTGAGCTTTCTAAGGTAACGATTTCGAGGACGAAATTCTTTTTAAGAGGGGAGTAATGTACGCTGATTTTCTGTTGAGTACAAATTACCAAAATGCCCCTGAGGTCATTTTTACCAGAATTAAAGGACAGTAACCGGCAATCCTTGAATGGGTCAACTCAATGTTTGAAAGGGGCTATGACTGCTGAGTTTGATATCCAAAGTGAAAATCTTATTTTCCAAACTTTCGGCTCAAAATAACCAAAATACCCCTACAGTGTTCTACGGATAAAAGGTGCCGTTGAGCCCGAATTTTTCCAGGAAGTTTGAAATGATGTTGTTAAGTGGTTGATGGTGCTTAGTGCTCAAAGGTCCAAGCAGTTTTAGTGTAAAATTACCGTTTTACCCCTAAAATAGTGTACAATGGGCCTAATGACGTAATTAGTCGAACCTAAGCAATGTTAGGCTCTAATCGAAGATTAATTTATTTCGATAATTAATCTAGAGTCAAAATGATTTATTAAGGTTAATTAGAACCTAAGATTGCTTAGTTAAACTCTAATTACATTCTTTGATTCAAGATTCCTAGTCATGGAATCTTGAATAGTGTTTTCTCTTTCCAATTTCCTTAAATCAAGGAAACTTGTCTATGATCTAATTTGACTAAAAATAGTTTTAATTTGTTAATCTAGCAAGATCATTCTCCTAATCAAGTCTTGACAACCTAAATTAACCATTACCTCACCTAAACACCTTCTTACAAACTCCTAATCAAAACCTTAATCAAAGACACACCTAAACACATCACTAACCCACACTTAGATGAACAAATCATCCTCCCCTTGGCTGCACAAGAGATGGCCAAACACTCTTCCCTAAATTGCATCACATGTTGATTTTTTTTCTTCACTCCAAAGACTATGCTTGGACCATACCTCAAGCCATACTTCCCCATGCCTTAGCCATGCTTGAACCCATACCCATTTAAGAGATATTTTCTCTCCCTTTTGCCCAAGAGTAGCCAGCCACTCCTCCTCCTCCAAGGCCATCCATGAGCTCTCAATCTTCTATAAATACACTAGCTTGAAAGCCCTTAGGATCCTTTACACACTTGAGCAAACTTCAAGCTTTCTTCCCAAACTCAAAGAACCTCTTTTCCCTCCTCCCTTGGCCGAGTTCTTTATCAAGTTTCCAAGAAGGATTTCTTTCCATTTTCCTCTCAAGAAACAAAGCTTTCCTTCATCTTTTTCAAAGACTTCATTAGGTAGGGGTTTGTCTTCAAAGTTTTACTTGTTTTCTTTGAGAAAGTTCTAATTTTCTCTTGGTTCAAAAATCTTTTTCTTCTTCTTTTCCTTTTTGGTCTTGGAGCCTTTTCATGAGAAAAACTTTGGCTTCATGATGAGGTTTCAAGATAATGGCTTTGTTGTTGTCATGTGAGAAACCTCTAAAGCTTGAAATCTTGGTCTTAGACCATACATAGTTTCGATTTCCCTTTTCCTTCCTGTCTCAAGTTTTGATTTTATTTCCTTCTTCCACTTCATGGTTTCAGTTTCTTTTCCTCATTCGAGCAATGTTTGACAAAAATATTAAATTAGTTCTCTTGATGTTTGTGTTGCCAAGTGTTGGTGTTGTTTTCTTGGGCCATTTTCTTGAGCT
Source organism: Dalbergia oliveri (assembly GCA_030441495.1). Lineage (NCBI taxonomy): Eukaryota > Viridiplantae > Streptophyta > Magnoliopsida > Fabales > Fabaceae > Dalbergia > Dalbergia oliveri. Next base: position 744,178 of record JAMLFY010000017.1, read on the forward strand.
TGATGATGATGTTCAAACCATAAGACCTCTTTGAGGTCTTGGTGCTAAGAACACTAAAGCTCACTTTATATTATTGGATACATGTTGGGTTAAGGTTATTGATGTCCCTTTAAATTCTTGCAAGAGCTCTAGATAAGATAAAACAAGTTGCATCATGTTTATGTTCATGCTTTGCATAGCATGTTTACTTGTCAAGTTATCACTAAGCAACTTAAAGAATAAAATGGGAATATGCATCCTCACTTAAATAATCTCAAAGCCTACCTATTTCAACCTTAAAGTTGATTGTTGATTTGGGGTGAACATTCCAAGGGGCCTAGAGCACTAAAATAAAGAATTGAACCTTGCATTTCATGTCTATCTTTCTTGGCTAGCATGTTTGAATTTCCAGTTATCACTTAATCTCTAAAGATAATAAAGATGTTGCATCTCATATTTATTTTACGCTCTCACTTTATTTCCTAATGAAAAGTAAAATAAAGAGCATAGCATATTTATATTTATGTCAACACTTAAAAGTTCTAGAGCTCAAAGACTTGCCCAAGTATCACATGTCAAGCTCAGAAAATGGAGGCTTTCAAGAACATGATTTACATTTTAAATCTATCTTATAAACAAATAATTTAGCTACTAATCTCACCTACATTTGTATGTTTCTAATGAGATAAATGGGTTTCTAAAAGAGTTTTGTGTTCCTAGAATTATTCCAAGAGAAAGCTAGCAACTTATGTGTCTTTAAAATCTTGAATCTATGTGGTTATATGGCATTTATATTTCAGATTCTGCCTGTGCACTTGGCCACTATATGATTTTGTTTTATGGTAATAGAATGTGTAATTTTATGTGTTGAGAGAGAGACAAGGATTGATTTGGTAAGACTAGAAAGAACAAGTATTAGTTGGATTTTAAAAGATGAGAGTTCTAGAGCACCTAAGTACAAGAATGGTAAACTTTGATTTAGCATAATTGAACTTGGAAAAGGATGGCTTGTAGATAGTAGATATGTGCTGCAAAACTTTGTTTCTCAAAATTTTGGATTTAGTAATCGATTACATAGCCTATGTAATCGATTACCAGGGTAGTTTTAAAAGTTTTTATCCTGATAATCGATTACCAGAGGATGTAATTGATTACCAAGGGTGTTTTTCGTGCCCAGAGACAGTTTTGAAACCCAGGTAATCGATTACCATCATGATCTTCATTTTCCAGATATAAGTTTTTGCTTCTGGTAATTACCAATCCCATAATCGATTACGTAGTGTTCTTCGTTTCCTAGAAATAGGTTTCTGTTTCTGGTAATTGATTACCAATCCTAGTAATCGATTACCATAGTGTTTCTCTTTTTCCAAAGATAGGTTTTGTCTTGGTAATCGATTACCAATCCTGTAATCGATTACCAGAACCTTATTTGTACAAAGATAAGTGCTTACCTATGATGAGATGATGCTATGATGTGTATGCTTACCTAAAATGAATATTTACATGATTACTCTTTTGGAAATACACATGGTATGAAATGAGGATGTGTGATATGCATGAAATAAATGGATATGTTTCTAAGATTGTGAAGTGGTATAAGAAAATTATGGGTTATGTAGCATGACTCAAATTTGAGGAAATTCGTGGTATAGCCGTCGTGCTGTCGAATTTCCTCAAATTTGAGGGACTTAAAGAAAGTTTTTGAAATAAGTTTCTTAATGTGACATGCCAAGATGCATTTCTCCTGCTAGTGAGGAGAAAGGAAACCCGTGGGGGTATGGACGTGGGCCATATCGAAGCGGACAATGTCACTGGTCCTAACTAGTTGATGCGTTTCGCAGACCAAGACATACTTCTCCTGCTATGGTAGGAGAAGGTAAAACCGTGAGGACATCAACATTAGTCTGCCAAAGCAGCAAAGTCACTGGTCTTAACCAATTGATGCGTTTTGGAGAAGGAAAGAGTCCCATGATGGGTGATCCTTAGGTCCCATGCCTGTACTTTGGGAGTCGGGATTATTTTATGATTATGATTATGATACGCTTATCAAGAAGATAAGTAAGAACTAGTGACGATTAGTTGAGGTATGAGCTCATAGCCTAGTATCAGGGGTCGTGACCGATTTTAATACCATGATGTCACAAGTTGAGAAATAAGAAAAGAAATGAGATCATGAGATTCCACAGTTTGAAGAGGAAGTGTTATGAGAAAGTTACATGCCACTCATATGATGTTTTATTTTTGTGAGTCATGACTTATTGGTTGCTTGCATATGGCATTGACATGCATCCATGGTTTATATGCTGCATACATGCATTAAGACTCATCATAAAAGACACGGACCTTGGATAATTACTTTTATAAAACCTTATAATGAATCCATGTATGCTAGACCTTTTCATAATAAACCCAAGGTTCCTGGGCGACAACGATGACTTTAGGATATGAGATTTCCTCCTGAGATTCTTTAGCAAAGATTCTCACTCCTTCTTTTCTGCTTCCGTTACGTCTTCAGATCTCGATGGCAATGTTCGTGGTCTTCATTAACACGCCGATCTAGGAGGTGCACTATGACCGGATCATCGCTCCTACCATTTTGAGGGTCATTGTGTTGTTCATGTTTTTCTACATGGGATGCCCATTGCGCATCCAGCTTCCAGCTTTCACTTTACCCCCACCTATCCCTATGGTGATGATTTGATCTTTGAGAGGACTCGGCCTAGCGACGAGCGGACGTCGTGCCCGCCCTTCGACTTCCGGTGCGCGACTACCCGAGTATGTTCCTCTCATACCCTATACCGGAGGGACTTGTCCGAGGATTCTCCTGCCTACGTCTACTCAAAGGGCTCCACCTCTTCGTGCCCATGGACATGGGTAGGGGTAGCGAGGACACGGTCTCTAGCGAGGCTTGTGAGGCACGTACATCAGCCCGATAGATGCCCACGCCAAGGAGGCCACGTTGTTCAACCGATTCGTATGCCCACACCCCCTCTTTGTTGGGCTACAACCGAGGGGTTTGAGCAGTTGCAGGATACATCTCCCTTTCGAGGATCAGCTTCATCCGTAGGTGTTAAGGGGGAGGGTTGCTTTTAGCTTGGTTTTATCTTTTAGGGCTTTCTATGTATCTGCTATTTATATTTCCTGTTTCTTTCTGTATTTTCCTTTTATGTACTACAAGCTCTGCCCATCCTTATGTGGGTATGACTATATGTTCTTATATATTTCAGTGACATATCAAACTATGCCATTTAATATGATGATGTTGTTTCTATACATGGATATGCTTTCTATTACTTTTGTCTCGTATGATTTATTTTCCTTATGCTTTACGTTTCACTCGCATTGGTACTCGACGGCTCGCATTTTGTTCTATATGTTTCAAAAAAAATATTTACCTGTATTTTCGCTAAGTAATTTCGCAAATGAGTTAAAGAGGAAGTAATAACTAATAATTAATCTTAATGCGTCCTAGGCGTGTTGGCTTAAATATTAGGGTGTTACATTTATATTTGTGTCATTGCTTAAATGTTCTAGAGCTCAAAGACTTGCCCAAGTGTCACATGTAAAGCTCAGAAAATGGAGGCTTTCAAGAACATGATTTACACTTATACGTTTCTGACGAGATAAATCGGTTTTAAAAAGGTCTTGAGTTCTAGAATTGTCCCAAGAGAAAGCTAGTAGCTTATATGCTTTTAACTTTTGATTCGGTGTGATTATGTGAACTTTCCAATTTGGTTTATATTTGTGTTGTTTGCCACTGTATAAATGATGTTTCTTGGAGTGAAAATGTGTAAAACTATGTTTGAGTAAAGCCGCGATTGTTTGGGAAAAATTTTAGTAAGAATTAGTAATTAGAAAGGATGATGTGAAGAGAATTTTAGGACACTTAAGTACAAGAATGGTAAACTTTGATTCAGCATAATTGAACTTAGAAAAGGATGGCTTGTAGATAGTAGATATGTGTTGGAAAACTTTGTTTCTCGAAATTTTGGATTCTAGTAATCAATTACATAGCCTATGTAATCGATTACCAGGGCAGTTTTAAAAGTTTTGGCTTCTAATAATTGATTACCAGAGGATGTAATTGATTACCAAGAGTGTTTTTTGTGTCAGAATAAGTTTTTGCCCAGGAATCGATTACCAAATTCTGTAATCGATTACCATCATGTTCTTCATTTTCCTAAAACAAGTTTTGCTTTTGGTAATCGATTACCAATCCCAGGAATCGATTACCTAGGGTTCTTCATTTCCCAGAAACAGGTTTTGGTAACGATTACCAATCCTATAATCGATTACCATAGTGTTCTCATTTTTCCAGAGATAGGTTTGTCTTGTAATCGATTACCAATCCCTAATCATTACCAGAACCTATATGTGCAAAAATAAGTGCTTACTTATGATGAGATGATGCTATGATGTGTATGCTTACCTAAAATGAATATTTACATGATTACTCTTTTGGAAATACACATGGTATGAGATAGATGGATATGTTTCTAAGATTTACGAAGTGGTATGAGAAAATTATGAGTTATGTGGCATGACTCAAATTTGAGGAAATTGTGGTACAGCTGTTGTGCCTCGAATTTCCGTCAAATTTGAGGGACTTAAAGAAAGTTTTTGAAATAAGATTTTGAATGTGACATGCAGACGCATTTCTCCTGCTGGTGAGGAGAAAAGAAACCCATGGATGGTATGGACATGGGCCATACCGAAGCGGACAATGTCATTGGTCTTAACCAGTTGATGCGTTTAGACGTACTTCTCCTGGTGAGAGAGAAGGTAAAATCGTGAGGGTATCGACATTAGTCTGCCAAAGCGGACAAAGTCATGGTCTTAACTAGTTGATGCGTTTCAGAAAGAAAGAGTCCCATGATGGTTGATCCTTAGGTCACCTGCCTACTCAGGAGTCGGGATTATTTTATGATTATGATTATGATACACTTATCAAGAGGATAAGTAAGAACTAGTGACGACTAGTTGAGGTATGAGCTCATAGCCTAGTATCAGGGGTCGGTTACTAAATTTAATACCATGATGTCACAAGTTGAGAAATGAGGAAAGAAATGAGATCATGAGATTCCACGATTTGAAAAGGAAGTTTTTATGAGAAAGTTACATGCCACTTATGTGATGTTTTATTTTTGTGAGTTATGACTTATTGGTTGCTTGCATATGGCATTAACATGCATCCATGCTTTACTATGCTACATACATGCATTAAGATTGATTCTAAAAGATACGGACCTTGAATAACTACTTTAACAAAACCTCATAATAAATCTTTGCATGACACACCTTTTCATAATAAACCCAAGGTTTCCTGAGGACGTAAACGATGTCACTAGTATAAGAGGTTTTCCCCTACTGAGATTCTTTAGCAAGATTCTCCCCCTCTCTCTTTTTCTGTTTCCTGTTACGTCTTTAGATCGCGATAGCGTCGTTCGTGATTTTTGTTGACTCTCAATTGGGAGCTGCATTACGATCCAGATCATCAATCATATCACTTTGAGGGTCGTTATGTTGTGCGTATTTTTGCATACATGGGACGCCCGTTTGCATTTCCGGTCTCCAGCTTTTGCTTACGACCTCTCCCTTTGGTGACGATTTGATCTTTGAGAGGACGCGGCCACATGACAAGCAGAACTCGTCGTGCCCGACCTTTGTCCTAGGCGTGCGCAACTATTCGAAGTACGTTCCCCTCATACCTTGTTGTGGGAGACCTGCTGAGGATTCTCATGCTGCCACCTATTCAGAGGGCTCCACCCTTCGGTGCCCATGGGTGTCGATAAGGGTAGCGAGGACACGATCTCAGCGAGGCTTATGAGGCATGTGCGTCAGCCCGAGAGGCGCCCTCGCCGAGGAGGCTACGTCGTTCCACCGATCCGCATGCCCACGCCCTCGCTTCGTTGGGCTACATCCGAGGAGCTTCGTCAGCGCAGGATACATCTCCTTTTCCGAGGATCAGCGTCACCCATAGGCTCTAGAGGGAGGGTAGCCTTTAGTTAGTTTCATCTTTTGGGGCTTTCCATGTATCTGTTGTTTATGTTTCCTGTTTCCTTTTTGTATTTTCCCTTTATGTACTACAAGCTCTGCCCGTCTATATGGGTATCACTTTATGCTTTTATATATTTCAGTTGATGTACCAAACTATGCTATTTAATATGAAGATGTTGTTTCTATACATGGATGTGCTTTCTATTGCTTTTGTCTTGTATGATTTATTTTCCTGCGCTTCACGTTTCGCTCGCAATAGTGTTCGATGGCTCGCATTTTGTTTTGCAAGTTTAAAAAAAAAAAATTACCTGATTTTGCTAAGTAATTTTACAAATAGGTTTCAAGAGGAAGTAATAACTAATAATTAACCTTAATACATCCTAGGCGTATTGGGTTAAATTTAGGGTGTCACGGACCCATCAAACTATAGGTGGTGAAAAGGTGATTCTTGCCCCTATCCCGTACTTTAAGTCGAGACTTTAACTTATCAAAAGGAATAAGTATATGCTAGTGACGACTAGTGAGGTATGAGTTCATAACCTAGAAGTACTCTAAAAAGGGAAGAGTAATAGGGTGGCCCCAAGATATGATGATGAACTAACTTTAAGTTACCTAAAGAACTAAGAAATGTCATTCAGAAATCATGAACTATGCATAATGTATTTGCTATGATGATATATGTATACTAGAAGGTTAAGCATTGCATGTCATGATAAAGTATGATGCATTCATTACAAGACGCATGATAAAATGAATGGGTCTCTTAATGGATGTTTTAGAACTTAATAAATGAATTTTTGTATGCCCACTATTTCATAAGAAAACTGAGGTCTTGAAGATGTTGATGAAGTCACTTAGATAGGAGGTTACCCTACTGAGATTCTTTAGTGAGATTCTCACTCCCTCTTTCTTTCATTTTCCATCATGTCTTCAAATTCTAATGGCGACATTCGTAGTGTTCATTGATACCCCCACATAGGAGGTACATTTTGATCCCGAGCATCGATCATACCATTTTGAGGGATGTTGCTCCGTTCGGGTATTCATGTTCTTTGGACATCCGTTTGCACACCTAGTTCCTAGCTACCGACTCTCTCCGACCTCCCCTTATGGCAATGACATGGTCTTCGAGCGCATGTGGATGCACAATGAGAGGATCCTCCATACGTACACCCAAATCTGCCGTACGTGACTTCCCCAACTATGTTCCTCGCTCGAGGCACTCGGAGAGACGAGGACATGCCTACCCATATATACTCCGAGAGCTCTGCCCTTACTCCCCCACGCATAAGGGAAGGTAGTGAGGAGATGGTTGTTTAGTCGAGATTGGCACGGAGACCATCCATGCGCCCCAGAATGGAGCATCTTGTGTATCCCCTCCCTATGGGATTCGCCTATGGATCGGATATGTTCCACCTTTCCCAGCCTAGTAGTCGTAGATCTCTTGAGGGGCTTTTAGTGCGCACACACCACTAGCTTATGATAACCTTCTTTCGAGGTTATCTAACATAAGTGCACTAGGTGGGTATGTTTTCTTATGTATTTCCTATGTATTTCCTTCTTTATGTATTTGCTTTTATGATGATGTACGAACTCAACTCACCTTTCATGGGTGGGTATATTATTATATATTAGAAATGGTGTGCTTATGGATGACCTTTATGGAGCCTATATGATGCTTTTGTTTATATTATTGTTTTATATGTTCCGCTTTATGATTGACGATCGTTTATATGTATGCGGCTCACATTTTGTTTATGTTTCAAAAAAAGAATGGCTTATATTCTCATTAAGTATATTTAAGTATGATTAAAGGACTGAAACAAAGAGTAATATCTAATAATCAACTGGAATACATCCTAGGCGTGTTGAGTTAATTATTAGGGTGTTACAAAGTAACTCTACCAATATTAAAGACTTTTTTACTCAATTGACTAAGCATACTCTTTCTGATTCTGATCTAGGTGGGCCTAGAACAAAATTTTGTCCCTTCTCTCCTAGTTTTTATCTTCTTCTCCATATCTTCTGTAAATTTCTCTAGCTTAGGATTGAGTTTCATTTTATTTTGTTGTTTTTGGCTTATAACCTCCATCATGGACGAGTTGTTCTCTTGCTAGCTTAAGGTATTCAAGAGATAGGGATTTGTGTTTTGAAACATTGAGCTTTAATAAAGTTCTTGGATTGGTTTTTGAATTTCTCTTGCCTTCTCCTTCTTATAACATGCTTATTTTGATTTGATACGTATGTTATGAGGAGTACTTTGGTTGTGTGTGTGAATCATGATTCGAAGAGAATGCATGATTGAGTGGGTTAGTTGAATGCAATCTAATTAATTAATTGGAAAGTGTTTAACTAACTAAGAGGATTAGAATTGATCCTTAATTTAGGAATTAAGCTATGGTAATTGATGCTTAAGTTAGTTTGTGTATTTAGGTGTTGTGGTTACAATTATGTAAATGTGTATGCTAACTTATTCCTATGTAATTGGTTAATTACTAGGTGAATTACAATATTGATTATGTGATTGCATGATTGATATGCATGGCTACGTTCCAAGTGTTAGACAAAGTGCATATGTTGATGATAAACCTTCCTTAGCTCAAAATCCCCTAAGCTAGTTATTTTATTATTGCCTTTTCCACTTAATTGCAAGTTTATTTCTCTTATGCAACAAAAGCACCCTAATCTCCAAGTTATTAGCATCGTTTTCTTGAGAGACGACTAGTTATACATCACTTTACTAGTTCCCTAGTACATAGTTTTCATAATTGGACTAGTGATCAACTCGGTCATAGCACTAGATCACTGATTCAACTGGTGGATCACTGGTTCAATGGTGAACCGAATTTAATTAAATAAATATGTAAAAATATAATATAAAAATATAGTTCAAATAACTATCTAATATATATTATTATTTACACACATTAACACAAAAACATGAGTGGTCTTGTGGTGGAGGAGAGTGTTTTCCTTCCCATGGGTATCAAGTTCAATCCCCACAAGTGCCATTTTTGTGAAAATATAAATTCTCCTAGCAAATTGGTCTGATTTGATAGCACCAGTTAAGGCAAAACCAGGCTAGTTTTGGAATTAACAATCCATTTTAAATTTGGCCTTAAGAATAGTGCCTGTGTTAAACAAACTCCAAATTTAAATACTTTTGATAATATTCATAGTATGGAACAATTGAAAGAACCATAATATAACTAAGTTTTTTAATCATTATCAAAGCTTTATTTTAGAAGGACTTTTGCTAGAATTAGTTATTGAAAAATGCATACATTTTCATATAATGCACATGTGGATCACTCTTAATTTTTCTCTATAATGTACTCAGCTCAACTAGTGATTAGCCATGCATTTATTAAAAAAAATAAATTCTTAACAAAAAATTCATGGCCATTATGATAATAAAAAGAATAATGATGCATCTAGCAATTTCTTTTCTTTTTTTCATAAATATATGGATGCCAATTTCAAAGATAATTTTTATTTAATTAATTCATAAAATTTAACCATCATATAGATCCGAACAAACAAACTAAGTTTATCATAATAAAACTTTGGGCCTAGACAAAGAAACAAGCCTACTAATTTATTCATCCAATGATAGGGAGGAGACTTTCCTTGTAGATAAATGCTTCACAACAAGCATCCTTTCCTTTAATACCAATATCCTCCATTATTTGGGCACTCAAATCAAACCAAGCCAATTCATCATCAATCAATTTTTCTAACTCCAATAAGATGCTCAACATAAGGAAATGGTCCAATGGTTAAAAGTTTTACCCATGATTCCTTCACACCAACTTCACCCAAAATTGTTAACTCATAGCAATTATTCCTTGTATCCTTTGAAATTAAAGCAACAGAACCCTTGATCACTACCAAATTTTGATTGACAAAATCATAACGATAACGTCGAACAATTGATGTTGTGTGAAACATCTCACTGCTCATGTCAAATGACACAAGTAAGTCTCCTGCTTCTGTTTCTTCATTATTTTCTTTAGTGCCCCACCAATGGCAAACTCCATTCAAGTACACTGCAAAACCACCAAGTTGATATGACTTATACGTCATTTTGAGATCAAGTTTCCTCCAACAATTATCTTTTAGGCTATAAATTTGCTAGAAAGGATCTGGACAATACCTTGATAAAATTCAATATCTTCGAAGCAATATACCTCTTGAATCAATTTATAGACATTGGTTACATGATCATAACCAAATCCATGAATTCTTGCAAAAAAATCTAAACCAGGCACATGGGTAAGACTTGAAGGAATAACCTTAAACTCCTCAGTTGATGGGTTCCAGAATACTCCTTTCTCATCAATGAGTAGGTTTTGACGGATACAAATTGTACCATTAATACAAGAGCCATAAACATAAATGCCTGTAGGATCCTCTTGAAATGGAGATGGCCAATCTAATTTAACCTTATTCTCATACCTCTCCCCCGAAAGCAAAAATGGATTTCCTTCATAGAATTTGGCAATTATTGCACTAGGAAGACACATGAATCATCATTTTTAGATGTTAAACTCTCCAAATACATGCTCATGAAATGAGGATCATCAAGTAAATCTGCCCAAGATTTACAAACGCACCTAAATCACTTCAGAGATTTCACAGGTAATTTTGATAGAATGTTTAGTGCAAGATCATCAGGTATGTTAACCTTCTCGTTCTCCATTTGCATTGATATATTCCTTCAATGGCAAAGGGAAAATGACAAAATTTCACATCCAGGAGCTCCAAAATAAATCATATTAGTAGTACACAGAAATCAGAATATCTAGTTAGTATAAACGGCATGGTTGCTAAAATAAATGGAAACATAAACTTTAAAGGGCCAAAAAGCTCCCCTAATATAGATTAAGTCTTGCTTTAAATAAGAAATCTAATTACTAAAGTCCATATAAAAGCTTAATTAAATGGAAATATGAGGGCAAGTGAGCATTTCAGACTCGACATATCTTTTAAGTTTTTAGTAGACAATTGGTAAACCTTACTGAAGGAAACAAATGCTACAACAAGCACATTTAGACAAAATTGCAAATCAAATTCAATGAAAAGCAAAAAATAAGAATCGACTACTCCAATAATCAGGACAACCAATAACAAAATGGGTTCATAATTCCAATGATTCCTCACGTGGACAAATGGATTGAAAAAGTCATGCCATGACATAGAAAGATATTTGGGCACCTTTTCCGCTTTAGAATAAAATGTCCCACAAGTATGTTAGACCCAAGTGTACAAACGTACAATAATAGGATGAGATCTTGTTCATCTTATTGGGCTGCACCATAACAAGATGCTTATGTAATGGTGAGAAAAGGAGGAGAATTTTCAGTTGTAACACATAAAAAAACACAACTATAACAAAAGGAAAGAGCATGTGTGGCACTAATATATTTTCACACAAAGGAGCTCGACAACACTAAGGACAAAGGAAAAGAGATTATATGTAGAAATTGACACATGCCTAAAGATGAGAAGACTAAGTTCCTGAAAGCGATGTTTGCTAGAGAATGATGGATGGTTGCATTTTGAAAGAGAATAAAATTTATAACCTCTTGTTCACAGAGGGTACTCTGAATAATGTAGCCCAGATTTTGCATTTATGGTATGGGATTTTGTAGTGCTTAATGCTTACGAAATTCGACTCTTTTTGGCTTTTTATTTTGGTAAGAAAATTGGACCCCTTTCTTTTTTGGTAAGGAAATCGAACCCATTTTTATGTGTGATTGTGTACCATGTATTCATATACGAAATTATTTTTTGTTTTGCCATGTCTCTTTTTTTTCATAATGATTTTACCAACCTTTCATGTTATGCAACTTGGTACTCTTTTTTTTTTTTGGAGAAGATTTCATATTTATGGGATTTTCTATTGGTTTCGGAATTTGACCCATTGGTTAATGAAATTGTGTATTGTGTCATTAAAAGAAAGAAAACATGTAATTGTGTACCGATGTCTGAAAAAAAAAATTTATGATTTTGTTTAATTCAATTAGTGTTGTAGTTAAAAGATGTGCGTTGAATTTATAATTTTATTTTTTATTTGTTATAATTCTATTTTATTTGTGTAGTATTCAAAAGTTCATTACATTTTAGCTAATTTAACTTAAACTAGGCCGATCGATTAGGAGAGAAAAAAAAAAGTTTTCCAAAAACAATATTTTCTATTCATATGTTTTGAGGATGATATTTTACTCAACAGTTACCAACTATGTTGCCCGACACGGGTACGGGTATTGGGTAAGGGTATGGCAATTTTGTAAAATGCGAGGTACGGGTACACCAATATATATATATATATATATATAAAATTTAAAAACATCATAAATTTCATCTGGTAAAACTAACCATTTCAACATAAAATAACTCTAAATTATTCAACAATCAACATTACATTCCAAAATGGTAGCAACAATTTCATTTTAGAAGTTGTACTTGTCCACAACACACAACAATGGCAGCAACAACACAATAAAAGAAGAAAGGAACAAATGGAAACCACAAGTTAAAAGGACAAAGACATAGAGAGACAAAGACTGACTGGATCGCGGAGAGCGCCATCGAAGAGAGTTGCACTAGATCGAGGTCGAGAGCCGTCGAGACCATATCTTGTCACGCGCGCCGTTCCTTACGCACGCTGTTGGTTTCGTAGGTCATCACGTCGCTCAGGTGGTGAGGTGCTCCGCGTTCCGCGTAGGTCGCTACAAGGTCGCGTCGCTCCTCCATGTTGTTGCAAGGTCGCATCAGGTTATAGATCGGGCGTCTCGCGATGTTTGGTTTGCTGAAGGTTACAGCCGCGCCAACACACGCGCCGTTCCATCGTGGTGGGGTGTCACCGGCGATGAAGAAGTAGAGAAGGGAAAGGTGATGTTGAGGAATTAGGGCCATCTATATTAGTTGTGTTATAGCCGTTTGGGTTTCTAATTGGGTGGGGCCAACGTTTAAGAAGGAAAAAAAATTAAAAACCATGTTTTCCCTAAAATGGCGTATCCAATATTGGGTACACATATCCTATGTGTATCCAGGCGTATCAGATGTACCCAATTTTTTTTTTTCAAAAGGAGGTGATGGGTATATACCCATGCATACCATTACCCGTACCTGGTACATATCAGGTATGAATACTTTGGACATTGAGGTTACCAAATTAATTGAATTGACCAAACGTTTTTCTTTTTTTTTTTGGGATAAAACTTGTTAAACTTAGGGTACGTTTAGTTTTATAAAACAATTTTCAAAGGGAAAAGAAACAAAAACAGTTTTCTATATAATTCAATGATGAAAGAGAATACTGGACTTATGGAATTCTAGTTTTAATAAAGAAAGAGAAATAATAAATATATAAATATAATAATTTTAAAAGAAAGAGAATATAATTATTTGATGAATAGTTATTAACAACAACGTAAATGATAAAACATTTGGAAAATTTAAAAATAACGTTACTGTGAACAAAATTTTGCCTTCTTTTTCAATTGTTTATTAAAAATTTAAAATATCTTTGATGAATTTTTTATTTTTATTCATTAGATACTCTGTTATTTTAATTAATATTTTTATTTTTATTTATGAATTTCTTTTTTATAGTTTTGGTTGAAATATTTCTATGTGAATATTTTCATTCTTGACAAATATTTATGCATCAGTATTTTCAAATAAATCTAATAAATACCAATATGTTATGAAATATTATTCATCTATGGATGTCCATATTTTTAGCTGATTCAGTTAAGATTTGATTTGATTAGATAGAATTTGTTATGATTTGATGTGATATTATATCTCTCTTCTTTTACCTATAAATAGCTCTTTGAATGCTCCATGTAGAGTACCTTTAAGATTATCAATAAAACTATTCTTTCTCTTCTTCTCCATTATTCTCTCTATTCTTATTTTTATAACATGTTAGCAGAGGCTCTATCTCTTAAGAGAAGAAGATTTTGGTATGTCAAATCTTTCAAGCCTCGAATTTGTTGCCCTTGATATTTTGGGTAAAAATTACCTATCTTGGATCCTAGATGCCAAAATTCACCTTGATTCAATGGGTCTTGGAGACACCATCAAATAAGGAAATACTACATCCCTGAAAGATCGAGCAAAGGCTATGATTTTCCTTTGTCGTCACCTCTATGAAGGATTAAAAACTGAATATCTTACTCTAAAAGATCATGCAGATCTTTGGAGGAGCCTAATGGAAAGGTATGATCACCAAAAAATAGTGATACTTCCACAAGCCCGGTATGAATGGCTACATTTGCAGTTACAAGACTTTAAGTCCATAAGTGAGTATAATTCCACAATGTTTAGAATTACCTCACGATTGAAATTGTGTGGGAAAAATATCACTGATAATGATATGTTGGAAAAACATTCTCGACCTTTCATGCCTCGAATGTGCTCCTATATCAGGAAAAGGGGTTTACTAAATATTCCGAATTAATTTCATGCCTTCTTGTGGTTGAACAAAATAATGAATTGCTCATGAAAAATCATGAAGCTTGCCTATTGGCTCTACTCCATTCCTTGAAGTGAGTGCGACAAATTATAACCCCAAAAGTGGTAAAAATCGTGATTTCAATTTAAAAAAAAAACACGATGAAGGAAAAAAAGAAAGGTCGCTTTCATGGTGCTCCTCCCTCTTCTTCCAAGAATAAATCTTTCAAGAAGAAGAATGACAGAGTACGAATTTAGATAACAAATGCTAGCGCTATAGTGGGAAATGTCATTGGGCACGTACCTGTCATACCCTAAGACACTTGGTTGACTATATAAGGCATCAATCAAAGAAAAGAAGGCAGAGGCAAACTTTGTTTCTAAATATAATTTAGACAGCCATGCCATGATGAGTTCGAGCTATCTTGATGTATCTAATTTTTTTGAGGATCCTGATGGGAATATTGGTCATGATTAATAATGGGAATGTTGAGTAATTAAATTAGTCTCTTCCAAATTTAATTTTTCTCTTTAGGATTTCTTTTTCTTTTAATTTTGTTTAGGAACTTTTGAGTATGTAACCTCAGTATTGAATAAAAGTAATGCTTTATTTTACATTTATTATTATATTATTTTTTTGTTATTAAATCCGAAGATCACGAATGATATATATTTTGTTTAAGATTGCAATATTGCTTTGCCTCATATATTGGCTAACTTGCAGTATATTTGTTGCTTTTATTTAGGAACAAATCATCTTATAACTTATTTTATATCAATGCATACCACACGTGTTTTAAATTAGGCAAACTATCTTTTCATTTTATGGTTTGATTTGTGAGCATATATAATAATGTTAATATACAAGTCAACATGAATTCATATAAATAAAAAAAAGGTAAGATATGTGAATTCTATATTAGAATTCATATGTTCTATGACTTGTATTTTATACATGATTTGTATTTTTGAATTCTATTATGTGAATTCTATATACATGAATTCATATATTAAAATGCAATGATGTTTTTTGAAGTAATTGTATTTTTTTTCAATGTTGATATATTTTATTTTCTTTGAAGAAAATGATCAGGAAAAATAGTAGATATATGTCTTGCTAGGACAACTACATACACTATTCTCAAAAGTAAGATTTACTTCACTCATTTGAGAATGGAAAAAGTGAGGTTAATACCATTATTGGTAGTACTGATATGATTGAAGGCTCCAAAAGAGCAATTATTTTGTTCCCTAGGGAACATAGTTCATTATAAATGATGCATTATTTTCTAGCAAGTCTCAAAGAAACTTCCTGAGTTTCAAGGATATTCACCAAAATGGATATCACATTGAGACAGTAAATGAGGGAAATAATAAGTACCTCTATATTACAACTTGTGATTAAACAAGAAAGTTGAACTAGAAAAATTACATTCGTTTTGTTCCAGTCTATATTACACTAATATTAGTGCAATTGAATCAAATGATAGTGTAAACTAGAAGTTTACTAGCCCAAATGATTTTAACATTTGGCATGACCGGTTGGGACATCCTGGAGCAATAATGATGCGAAGGATTATAGAAAACTCACAAGGGCATTCATTGAAAAACCAGAAAATTCTTTATTTAATGAGTTTTCTTGTGCTGTATGTTCTCAAGGAAAATTAATTACATGACCTTCACCAACAAAGAATGGATTTGGATCCTGAATTTCTAGAAAGAATTCAAGGTGATATATGTGGACCAATTTATCCACCTTGTGGACCTTTTAGATATTTCATGGTCATAATTGATGCATCCATGAGATGGTCACATGTGTGCTTATTCTCATCTCGCAACTTGACGTTTGCGAGATTACTTGCGCAAATTATTCAATTAAGAGCATAATTTTCGGAAAATCCAATCAAAACAATTCACCTTGATAATGCTAGTGAATTCACTTCTCAAGCATTTAATCCTTATTATATGGCCAGTCGTATAAATATTGAATATCCAGGAGCTTATGTTCATACATAGAATGGGCTAGCCGAATCATTTATAAAACGCCTCCAAATGATTGCTAGACCATTGCTTATGAGAACAAATCTCCTAATCTCTCTTCAGGGCATGCTATTTTACATGCTGAGCACTTATACGTTTGAGACCAAGTAGTTATCATAAATTTTCTCCCCTACAATTAGCTTTTGGCTAGTAACCAAACATATCCCATTTAAGAATTTTTGGGTGTGCGATATATGTCCCAATTGCCCCACCTTATCGCACCAAAATGGGACCCCAAAGAAAATTGAGAATATATGTTGGATATGACCCTCTATAGTAAATTATCTTGAAATACAAATGAGAGATGTATTTAAAGCTCAATTTGCTGATTGTCATTTCGATGAAGTAATGTTTCCAACATTAAAGGGAGAAACTAAACAGCTGGAAAAGGAACTAAATTGGAATGTGTCATCTTTGATTCATTTAGATCCTCGATCAAGGCAATGTGAACTAGAAGTTCAAAAGATTATACATTTGCAAAGAATAGCAAATGAATTGCCAGATGCATTTTCTAATACAAAAAAGATAGCTAAGTCCTATATACCAGCTAAAATACCCCAATTGAATTGATGTCCAAGCTGGATAATCGGTTAATGAAACAATTACATGCCAGAAGCGTGGAAGACCAACTAGTTCCAAAGACAAAAATCCTCGAAAAAGAAGAGGGACAAATGATATTATGGAGGCAAAAGATTCTCTTCCCATAAAAGAGGATAGAGACATAGTAAGGACATCTGCAGTAGTCCAAAATTCTGACATAATTGAAACGCCAAAAGACGTTTAGGTACCTAAAAACGTCAGAATATTGAAAATGATGAGATTTCAATAAACTATGTCTCTATAGGAAAAATGTAGAACCGAATAGAAATTGTTGTCGACAACATATTTGCATATAATGTAGCGCTAGATATTATGCATGAGAATGAGGATCTTGAACCAAAAAGCATCAAAGAATGTCGACGTAGATAGATTGACCAAAGTAGAAAGAAGTCATGTAGGCTGAATTAGACTCACTTGCAAAACATGAAGTCTTTGGACCTATAGTCCAAACACAGAAGGTGTGAAACCTATGGGATACAAATGAGTATTTGTGAGAAAAATGAAATTACACGCTATAAGGCTCGACTTGTAGCACAAGGTTTCTCACAAAGACCGGGTATAGATTACGATGAAACATACTCCCAAGAGTGGATGCAATAACGTTTCGATATTTGATTAGCTTATCTACACATAATAAGCTAAATATGCATCTTATGGATGTTGTCACAACTTATCTGTATGGTTCATTAGATAATGATATCTACATGAAAGTCCCTAAAGGATTAAAGATATCAACAATATCCAATGAACGCCCAGGGAATGTACTCAATTAAGTTGCAAAGATCTATATATGGTCTAAAGGTCTGGATTGATATGGTATAACTGTCTCAATGAGTATTTGATTAAGAAGGGGTTTAATGTAACGTCCAGATTTTCCTATATACAAATGACCAAAATGCCCCTGAGGTCATTTTACTCGGAAAATGAGGATCGCCGGCCATCCTCAAAGGGATGTTTTGATTATAATAGGGGATTATGTGTGTTATGTGTGGTAATAGAGTAGAAGAATCTCAATTTCAAGTTCCGATGCGCAAAATTACCAAAACGCTCATGTGGCGTTTTACGATTTACGTGCCATTTCAACCCGAACCTCATAAAAAGGTTTTAAAAGATGTTTTTAAGTTATGTTTCATATCTGTTAAGCCCAGGTGGGCCGGCGATTTTTATTGAAAATTACCATTTTGCCCCTAGTCTTGGGTGTTTTAAGCTTAATGACACAATTAGCGAAACCTAAGCAATATTAGGCTCTAATTAAAGATTAGTAAATTCTAATTACTAATCTAGAGTCAAAATAATTTATTAAGAATGACTAGAACCTAAGATTGCTTAGATACATCTTAATCTTTGATTTAAAAATCAAGATGTCATTTCATGGAATCTTTGAATAGTATTTTCTTTCCCAATTCCTTAAATCAAGGAATTGTGTCTATGATTTAATTTGACTTGAAAAGAGTTTTTAATTTATTAATCTAGCAAGAGCACTCCCTAAATCAGTCTTGACAACCTTAATTACTCATTATCTCACCTAAACACCTACTTACAATTCCTACTCTATGTCCTAACCAAATCAACTGCTAAACACACACCTAAACCAACATTAGAATGAGATTTTCCTCCCCCCATTAGGCCTTAATACAATCAGCCACACCTTCCATATAACCATCCATCACATGTTGAAATTCCATTAAAAATTGTTTAAAGAAATATGGTTATGGTTGCCCATACTTTTACCCATGCCTGCCTATGCTTTAAACCTTACCTCCTCATGCCTCTATGAAACAAATTCTCTCACCTCATAGAACATGAGGTCATGGCCTCTCCCTCCATTCATGCACCCTTGGTGTTGTTTTTCTATAAATATCATGTTTGGAAGAACTTGGCACATTTTGAGCATTTTCTAAGTATAGGTTTCAAAGAGCATTCTTAAGTTTCTCTCATTTTTGTTCTCTCAAGGCTCAAGAGTTCTTTCACTTCTTCTTCATCCTCTCAAAGAATCATTATCATCCACCATTTCCTAAACACAAATCATCACCTAAGCACCATAAACCTTTCCATTTCCAAGCTAAAAAACTCAAAGCAAACCTTTCCTCATTTTCTTTCTCTCTTGGCCGAATCCACTTTGAGCATCAAGGAAGGAGTTGTTCTTCTCACCTTGTTTCAAGATCAAGCTTCCATCTTTCAAAAAGAAAAACATCTTTGGTAGGGGTTTATTTTCAAAGTTTTACTTGCTTTCTTTGAGAAAAGTTCTAGTTTTCTCTTAATTTCCAAAGCTTTTCCTTTTCCTCTTTTCATTTCAGCCTTGGAGCCTTTATGAGGACAAACTTTAGCTTGATGATGAGGTCTCATGGTAATGATCTTATGGTTGTCATGAGAGAAACCTCTAAAGCTTGAAATCTTGGTCTTAGACCATACACAGTTTGGTTTCCTTTCTTTTCCTTGCTCAAGTTTTGGTTTTCTTTTCCTCTTTCCCTTCATGGTTTCGGTTTCCTTTTCCTTTATTTGAATAAAGTTTGATAAAAATATCAAATAGCCCTCTTTACGCTTGTGTTGATAAGTGTTGATGTTTGTCTCTTGAACCATTTTCTTGAGCTTGCTATAAGACTTCTTTGAAGCCTTGGTACTAAGAACTCTAAAGCTCACTTTATATTGTTAGATACATGTTGGGTTAAGGCTATTGATGTTCCTCTAAAGTCTTGCAAGAGCTCTAGTTAAGATAAAATGAGTTGCATTCATGTTTATATTTATGCTTTGCATATCATGTTTACCTTTCAAGTCTTCACTAAAGAACTTAAAGAATATGCATCATCACCTAAATAAATCTCGAAGCCTACCTATTTCATCCTTAAAGTTGATTGTTGATTTAGAGTGAATACTTTAAGGGGCCTAGAGCACTAAAATAAGGAATTGAACTTGCATCCATGTTTATATTTCCGCCATCACCTAAACTTTAAAGATAATAAAGAGTGCATCTCATATTCATTTTATGCTCTCACTTTACTTTATAATGAAGAGTAAATTAAGTGCATATCATGTTTAAGATTATGTCATCACTTAAACATTCTAGAGCTTAAAGACATGCCCAAGTATCACAATTAAAGTTTTAGAAAATGGAAGCATTTCAAGAATGCCATTTCGGCCTTGTGGTGATGATGATGGACTTGATATGAGTTCATCTAATCATAATAGCCAATAGCCTATGTCTTGGAATTTTCCTAAGCTTAGGTGATCTCAAAGAGCATTATGAA
Organism: Dalbergia oliveri; assembly: GCA_030441495.1. Taxonomy (NCBI): domain Eukaryota; kingdom Viridiplantae; phylum Streptophyta; class Magnoliopsida; order Fabales; family Fabaceae; genus Dalbergia; species Dalbergia oliveri. Next base: position 764,505 of record JAMLFY010000017.1, read on the forward strand.
CATGGTTCTATGTTTTAAATCCTATTTATGGAAAAAATAATTTAGCTACTGACCTTACTTGTATTTACATGATTTTAATGAGATAAATTAGTTTCTAAAAGGGTTTGAGTTCCTAAAAATATTCCAAGAGAAAACTAGCAACTTATAGGCTTTTAAATCATGAAATTATGTGATTATGTGAGCTATGCATTTTGGTTTCTGTCTTGCACTTTTGGGCACTGTATAAATTCTGTTTTATGGTGATAAAATGTGTAATATTATGTTGGAGTGAAGTAAGAAACGATTTAGGGAAGTTAGGAAAGAATAAGTAACTAGAAATGACTTAAAATGAGAACTCTAGCACACTTAGACACAAGAAATGTAAATTTTGTTTCAGTATAATTGAACTTAAGGAAAATGGTTTATAATTAGTGGATATGTGTAGAAATCCCTAATAATTGGTTTAAAAATTGAATATAGAGCCTTAGACAAAGATGGAACTTAGAAAAGGTCAAAGACGTAGATTTTAGAACCCTTTAGAACAAGAATATATATATTCTGTCCAGCACCTTTAAAATTGATTAGAATCACCTTTTATCATGTTTAGATAAGTGGGAATGACTCATAAATGGTTTAGTAATTAGTTTTAGCATCATAGGAAAAACTGGTAACGAGAAAAATGCAATTTCTAGCACACTAAGACTTGGAAATTAATTTACTGCCTATGCTGTCCTATGTTGTTTAATAATGTTCTTAAGCCATATAATTAATGGTAAGGATGGTAATAAATCCACTAGATGCACAAGAAAATAAGTTGATAATTAGAGTTACCCGATTTTAGAGTTTTGTTTGTTTAAGGGAACATTTGTGAGATAATGTAGAATGACGTTTCTTTGATGTTCTGAAGATGTTTATGTGATGAATAGATGATATGTCATATGATGTTCTATTTTTGCATGCTCATGTTGCATCCATCCATGTTAAGCTAATGTGGAAATTATCCTTGAGACTTCCGAATTAAGGGTTGTGAAAGGTAATCCAAGAAAGAGATATGATTCCCCTCTTTTTCCCCATATGAAATCTAGGGACGGCTAGTTAGGATTGAGCTCATTCCTAGCGATAGGTGAGGCCGAGTTTTGGTGACCATGTTAAAATCCGAGGATGGCATGTTGGTTGGCTTTTCGTGATGAGTATGAGGGTGGAAAAATTAAGAAAGGAAATCGAAGAGTTCAACCATGATAAAGTAAAAGACACATATGCATATGTTTCATTTTTGTTCCATTGGTGCATTTGATTGAGTGATATGTGTTATTTACATGTGCCGTTATGCTCAAGGTATTGCCATGCATGTAACATCCTCCCAAGTACAACCCCATTCTTAAGCTATGATATCGGAGAAGTTGTTACTTGTTAATTAGCGGACCTCTCTTAATTATCTATAGCAAGCTTGAATTTACGATCGAGAATAACGTAATTCTATTAAAACATATTACATGTAAACATCAAGTTTATTAAACATACAGCTAAAATACATAAGGAAGCTCCTTTATGAGCTTTAGTACATATCTGTCTTCTAATACATTTACATACATACTCATTTCACTAATATAGGAGAATAAAGTAGTAACTACTACACTATAACAATCCTACACTTCTTTGCATAGGAGCATCATCATCTTTCTGGCTTAACCAGCGACACGGAAACAAACACATAGGGGTGAGAATTTTATAATTCTAGGCAACTCCCAATCACAATCATAATGTCATCGTCATCGCCCAGCCACTTCCTTTATTCAGGTTATCATGCAATATATTCTAAAGGTTCATTTTAAGATTCCAAAATCATCCTTCCGAAGTGGATAGCTTTTAACAATAAATCAGGACATGTACATATATCCAGAAGCTCAAACACATAGTAAGTAAATCTACTTAAAGGATTTCATATGATATAGGGATACATATGTTAAATACAGTAAAGTTATCTCAAAGTGACTTGATTTCCATCATGGCCATAGAAAGCCAATTAGTGCATTTTTCTCTTTCATTGACATAGGAAAGACTTAGTTATACCCAACGGTATTTCAGTGGACAACTCTACAATAGATCCATTTATACCCAACAGGTATTTATGGTGGATCACACCACATAAGGGAAATAGACCTTCAGGATCTAAGCTATTCCTATACGTGGTCATCGAACTTCATTTTTTCCATTTCTTAATCCACACAGATCTATTCCTAGCAGATACCTTACCAACTCAAAATAAATTTTGGAAGTTACTACTTCGCCTTCCCCTTATTCAATCTAAGTCTTGTTTCTATTTTGTCCATATGTCAGAACATGCACAATTTAAATTTATACATCCTTATAATGACATCATATACTTTTCTCTTTTCTCAAATGCATACATAGGCCACATATAAGCAATCATTCACAATGAAATTCTCATTCTTTCTCATACTTCAATCTTTAAAATCCATAGCATGCATTTACATGTCATAAGTCACATGACCAAACACTTAATATCAAATACTCATGTCGTACTAGGAGCCAAAGTGACATTACATTCTCAATTCAAAGCATTGCTCCATTCCCAGCACAATGGGAGAGTTCCTAGGCACAACATTTCATTATCATATCAAACAGCCATTTCAAGAGTCACAAAAAGTTTGTATGACACTTCAATGTGTCTAGAATAACCTGTAAAAATTTCAGACAACAGAGCTCTATAGCTACCTCAGTAAAATGCACAAATTTAGTGGTCAAGGGCCACCAATTCCAAGACCAAACGAGTTTCCCTAATTTTTAACCCCAGAAATGATTGAATTAATTCACAATAAAATTCAAAATGACACTTCAATATATTAGTAACTTCGTGTAAAAATTTCAAGAGTTAGTTCAATCATTTGCTATGGTAATAAATTTGGACAAGTTTACTACCTTAGTCTAACAATCAGGACAGCATCTGCCTCATTTCGATTTCTGATTTTTTTGAGGCATCAAACCTTAAAACTAACACCCAAGAAAATTCAGGTAATTATTTTAAGATGTTTGATCCAACATATAATTTTTATAGCTCATGAAAACACCCACAAATATTCCAGAAAATTCGTGAACCACTGCTGCCTCAGGACAATAGAAATTCCAGCAACCTAGTCCAAACTTATTTTGATAAAAACCATTTTCTAACACCATCCAAACACACCACCAAAAATCACACATCAATATCAACATAATATCAACCAAAAAACCCAGAAATTTAACTTAGGTCATGCCAAAACAGATCAGAAAAATTTGACAAGAAAAGGCAACAGAAACCCTACTTATAGTAACCTATTAGCTCCTTGGCTTCAAGATTAACCAAACTTGATTCCTTCTCCTCCAAAGCTCCCAATCTAACTTCAAACCCCTCTGATATCAGTGAGGTGTGAGGGAGAAAGGTAAGGATTGATGAGTGATTGAGATTTTGTCCGGTTAGATTTGTAGGGAATTGGGTGTAGAACAAGCTTAGTGAAGAACTTTTGATGATCCAACAACTCTAGCTTGGAGTTTTTGGGTTTGGAACTCAAGAACAAGCTCTTGAGGACAAAAATAGTGGCTGCTCTCTTCTTCCCTTGCTGACCAGAAATTGCTCTTATCTTGGAGGAGAAGTTGGTGACTAGGCTTGCTTTAATAAATGAAATGGAGATATTTAGTAAAAAAATCATTATTTATGTCATAAAGCAACAATGGATGGCTAAGGTTTAATCTTAGATTCCAAGATTAAATCTTGGCCTTCCACATGTCCTTAGTAGGTGGACATCATCCATTTGTGGAGTACCTTTCGGTGTTAAAAATCGTACACCGAAATCTCACGAACGTAACGCCTAAATTAAACCGATATTACCAAAAATTAATTTTAAGTATAAAATTATCATTCACACCTATTTCTAACCTTATTCCCATGTTTTCCTAATTTTGGGCACTTCGAGGCCAACAGAGGGTTTCAGCGGGGCCGGCAAGGTTACTATTCACCGGCCAAAATTTTTTTTGTTTAACGTCAATGGGCCACCCTCATCGTTATTAAACTGCTATATTTTAAAATTACGACTAACAAAACTCAAATTAATTTTTAAGTAATTTTTAAGGTGTTACAATGCATACATAAGTTATCTGTTGCATTCATACCATCAAGACTCATGCTAAAAGACACCCACTTCGAATAAAAAGATTTGAGAAGTTTTAAAATTGAATCTCATGCATGCACACATCTTTCATAATGAAAACCAAAGTGGCTGGACGAGCGATGACACTTGTGTTAAAGTCGAGGAGCCCTATTGAGAATCTTGAATAAGTTTCTCGCCCCTTTGCTTTCTCCCGTGTCATCTCCAAACGAAAATGATGCGGATCATTCATGATCTTCCTTAAGGCTCAGGCATGGGAATCACGTTATCTAGTTGGATCAAGGGCACAGTGGAAGCGTGAAGATTAGTGTAGCCTTGTTAAAGTCATATTTTGTGTTAATTAAACTTGCTTGATGTATTTGGTACCTCAAGGTGTCCTTATATTTATAAGGACATCGTTGTTACATTATGATCATGATATGATACTATAATTTGTGTTGTGATTATTCTATGGTTTATATATGAATGCTATGATGACGTGTATTTGGTTGCTATGTCTTGCGTATAATAGTCAATATCTATGCGCATGGGCGGCTTGCTTTTTAAGCTCTAAATTCAAAAAGAAAAATTTAGTCATATTTTATTACTCGTATTTTAAAGAAAGATAAGTCAAGATCTGAAACAAAGGCGTAACAACTAATAATTAACAAAATGCAACTCAAACATATGAGGTTAAGAGTTAGGGTGTTACATTTTGGTACCAGAGTAGTTCAATTTTCACGGAGCCTAAGGATTGGACTGACCATGCTCTTTAAAGCATGATGCGATAGTTATGTCATGTGTAGTGCTCTATTGATAGGATAAGCTATAATATAAAGATACATGACCCCTGTATGTGTGGTGTGCCTTGGTAACTAGCTCACATTACATGAAGTATTGAGTCTGATCACCTCAGTGTTTGTTGCTTTATGTGTTTAGGGACCAATGGCACCACGATGACGGAATAGGACCCGACCCTAAGTCAGGACAACGAGACAGCCAAGGCACTTCGCCATTTTGCAAGAACTATGAGAATGATGATGGAAAGAATAGATCAAGATTGCTGTTGCGGGTCATGGTCCTGACATCCCCGAACATGCTCGTTTTGTGGAGCTCCATAAGGCAAACCCGCCTTCCTTCAAGGTGAGCTTGAATCGGACCATGCCGACGAGTGGATCAAAAACATGGAAAAGATCTTCAAGTGATTCCATGCATTGAAGAACAGAAGGTGACTTTTTCCACCTACATGCTTGAAGGTGATGCCAGTTCTGGTGGAAAGCTAAAGAATTCTAGAGGCATCGGGCATGGAGATCGACTGGGAGTTGTTCAAGGTTCACTTCTATGAAAAGTACTTCCCAGAATCAATGACGCTAAGGACATCGAGTTCATGAAGTTGACGCAAGGAGGCATGAACATCGCTCAGTACACTGTTAAGTTTGAAGAGCTCATGAAGTTCTCAAGGATGTTCCAAGGAAACCCGGACAAGCATTGGAAGTGCATCAAGTACAATTCTAGGTTGAAGGCTGACGTTAATGTTGCAATGGCTTACTTGGAGATTAGGAACTTCCCTACCCTAGTCAATAAGTGCCGCATCATCGAGGATGGGCATAAGAAACTGAGTGCATCAAGGGTTGAGATTTCCACTAAAAAGCTGGCGCCAAGCCCGAAGTTCAAGCCATAGACCAAACCACCATTCCAACCGCCACAAGGATCGAATAACCTAAAAGAAAAGGCACCTCAAAGGGACCCTACCGTCATTTGTCAAAAGTATGGAAAGAACCATGGAACCGCCCTCTGAGCTGGCCAAAGAGTGTGCTTTAGATGTGGCAAGCCTAGTCATATGATTCGAGATTGCAATATGAAGCCCAAGTTGGATGCCGTATCTAAGCCCCAACACCAAGGGCGAGTGTTTGTGGTCAATGCCAAAGATACCTCCCGTACTCACCCCAAGGTTAGTGTGCGCTAGATGTTAGTATTCTGTTTATGATTATTGATTATGGTTCCAAGCGTTGGTTAGTAGCTTGATTTGGTATGAAAGCTTTGTGACTCCTTGTATGTCCCCTTAAAACTCTTGTAGCTTTTTTTTTAAAATTGTTTATATTTGAGCCTCCTTGTAAATTTCTTGGTTAAGTATTTTCTAGTAAAACTTGTCAGATACATGTCACCCCTTCTACAAAATGTACATATACTCATAAATGAGTTGACCTGCCCCTTTTTGAACCTCGACCTTGTAAGTCGAAGTATCAACTTACACCTCGCCTTGTCACCTATATCTGGCCAATACACATGCTAATGAGTGCTCTTCGACCGATAGCAAAACTTCATGATACCCAATTTTCTCATCGAGTTGTTTTCGTTTCCTTCATTTTAATCCGTCATGCCTATCCAACCAATGTAACCATCGCGCGTAACGAATTTTGAGGGCAAAATTCTTTTTAAGGAGGGGAGTAATGTAATGCCCAATTTTCCAAGTGTACAAATGACCAAAATGCCCTGAGGTCATTTTAGGAAAATGAGGATCGGTCCTGGCCATCCTCAAGGGGATGTTTTGTTGATAATAGGGGATTATGTGTGTTATGTGTGGTAATAGAGAAGAAGAATCTCAATTTTGAGTTAGGACGCAAAATTAGCAAAATGCCCATGTGGCGTTTTACCCCGATTTACATGCCGTTTGAACCCGGACCTCATAAAAAGGTTTTAAAAGATGTTTTTAAGCTATGTTTCATATCTGGTTAAGCCCAGGTGGCCCCGGTTTTTGAGAAAAATTACCATTTTACCCCTAGCCTTAGGCGTTTTAAGCTTAATGACATGATTAGTGAAAGCTAAGCAATATTAGGCTCTAATTAAAGATTAGTAAATTCTAATTACTAATCTAGAGTCAAAATAATTTATTAAGAATGACTAGAACCTAAGATTGCTTAGATACATCTTAATCTTTGATTTAAAAATCAAGATGTCATGTCATAGAAACTTGAATAGTGTTTTCTCTCTCTAATTCCTTAAATCAAGGAATTGTGTCTATGATTTAATTTGACTTGAAAAGAGTTTTTAATTTATTAATCTAGCAAGAGTACTCCCTAAATCAAGTCTTGACAACCTTAATTACTCATTATCTCACCTAAACACCTACATACAATTCCTAGTCCATGTCCTAACCAAATCAACTCCTAAACACACACCTAAACCAACATTAGAATGAGATTTTCCTCCCCCATTAGGCCTTAATACAATCAGCCACACCTCCCCCATAATCATCCATCACATGTTGAAATTTCATTAAAAATTGTTTAAAGAAACATGGTTGCCCATACTTTTACCCATGCTTGCCCATGCTTTAAACCTTACCTCACCACGCCTCCATGAAACAAATTCTCTCACCTCATTGAACGTGAGGTCACGGCCTCTCCCTCCATTCATGCACCCTTGGTGTTGTTTTTCTATAAATATCATGTTTGAAAGAACTTCGGCACATTTTGAGCATTTTCTAAGTATAGGTTTCAAAGAGCATTCTTAAGTTTCTCTCATTTTTGTTCTCTCAAGGCTCAAGAGTTCTTTCACTTCTTCTTCATCCTCTCAAAGAATCATTATCATCCACCATTTCCTAAACACCAATCATCACCCAAGCACCATAAACTTTTCCATTTCCAAGCTCAAAAACTCAAAGCAAACATTTCCTCCTTTTCTTTCTCTCTTGGCCGAATCCACTTTGAGCATCAAGGAAGGAGTTGTTCTTCTCATCTTGTTTCAAGATCAAGCTTCCATCTTTCAAAAAGAAAAACATCTTTGGTAGGGGTTTATTTTCAAAGTTTTACATGCTTTCTTTGAGAAAAGTTCTAGTTTTCTCTTAGTTTCCAAAGCTCTTCCTTTTCCTCTTTTCATTTTGGCCTTGGAGCCTTTTATGAGGATAAACTTTAGCTTGATGATGAGGTCTCATGGTAATGATCTTGTGGTTGTCATGAGAGAAACCTCTAAAGCTTGAAATCTTGGTCTTAGACCATACATAGTTTCGGTTTCCTTTTCTTTTCCTTGCTCAAGTTTTGGTTTTCTTTTCCTCTTTCCCTTCATGGTTTTGGTTTCCTTTTCCTTTATTTGAACAAACTTTAATAAAAATATCAAATAGCCCTCTTTTTGTTTGTGTTGATAAGTGTTGATGTTTGTCTCTTGAACCATTTTCTTGAGCTTGATGATGATGTTCAAACTATAAGACTTCTTTGAAGCCTTGGTACTAAGAACTCTAAAGCTCACTTTATATTGTTAGATACATGTTGGGTTAAGGCTATTGATTCCTCTAAAGTCTTGCAAGAGCTCTAGTTAAGATAAAATGAGTTGCATTCATGTTTATGTTTATGCTTTGCATATCATGTTTACCTTTCAAGTCATCACTAAAGAACTTAAAGAATAAAACAAGAATATGCATCATCGCCTAAATAAATCTCGATGCCTACCTATTTCAATCTTAAAGTTGATTGTTGATTTAGAGTGAATACTCTAAGGGACCTAGAGCACTAAAATAAAGAATTGAACTTGCATCCATGTTTATATTTCCGCTATCACCTAAACTTTAAAGATAATAAAGAGTGCATCTCATATTTATTTTATGCTCTCACTTTACTTTATAATGAAGAGTAAAATAAGTGCATATCATGTTTAAGATTATATCATCACTTAAACATCCTAGAGCTCAAAGACTTGCCCAAGTATCACAATTAAAGTTTTAGAAAATGGAAGTATTTCAAGAATGCCGTTTCGGCCTTGTGGTGATGATGATGGACTTGATATGAGTTCATCTAATTATAAGAGCCAATAGCCTATGTCTTGGAATTTTTCTAAGCTTAGGTGATCTCAAAGAGCATTATGAACATGGTTCTATGTTTTAAATCCTATTTATGGAAAAAATAATTTAGCTACTGACCTTACTTGTATTTACATGATTTTAATGAGATAAATTAGTTTCTAAAAGGGTTTGAGTTCCTAAAAATATTCCAAGAGAAAACTAACAACTTATATGCTTTTAAATCATGAAATTATGTGATTATGTGAGCTATGCATTTCGTTTCTGCCTTGCACTTTTGGGCCTCTATATAAATTCTGTTTTATGGTGATAAAATGTGTAATATTATATTGGAGTGAAGTAAGGAACGATTTAGGGAAGTTAGAAAAGAATAAGTAACTAGAAAGGACTTAAAATGAGAACTCTAGAACACTTAGACACAAGAAATGTAAATTCTGTTTCAGCATAATTTAACTTAAGGAAAATGGTTTATAATTAGTGGATATGTGTAGAAATCTCTAATAATTGGTTTAGGAATTGAATATAGAGCCTTAGTCGAAGACGGAACTTAGAAAAGGTCAAAGACGTAGATTTTAGAACCCTTGAGAACAAGATATATATATATATATATATATATATATATATATATATATATATATATATATATATTCTATCCAGCACCTTTAAAATTGATTAGAATCACCTTTTATCATGTTTAGATAAGTGGGAATGAGTCATAAATGGTTTAGTAATTAGTTTTAGCATCATAGGAAAAATGGTAATGAGAAAGGGTGAAAAATGCAATTTTTAGCACACCGTAAGACTTGGAAATTAATTTACTGCCTATGCTGTCCTATGTTGTTTAATAATGTTCTTAAGCCATATAATTAATGGTAAGGATGGTAATAAATCCCCTAGATGCACAAGAAAATAAGTTGATAATTAGAGTTATCCGATTTTAGAGTTTTGTTTGTTTAAGGGAACATTTGTGAGATAATGTAGAATGATGTTTCTTTGATGTTCTGAAGATGTTTATGTGATGAATAGATGATACGTCATATGATGTTCTATGGTTGCATGCTCATGTTGCATCCATACATGTTAAGCTAATTTGGAAATGATCCTTGAGACTTCTCGAGTTAAGGGTTATGAAAGGTGATCCAAGAAAGAGATATGATTCCCCTTTCCCCATATGAAATCTAGCGACGGCTAGTTAGGATTGAGTTCATTCCTAGGTGATAGGTGAGGCCGAGTTTTGGTAACCATGTTAAAATCGTCGGGGACGGCATGTTAGTTGGATTTTCGGTGATGAGTATGAGGGTGGAAAAGTTAAGAAAGGAACTCAAAGAGTTCAACCATGATAAAGTAAAAGACGCATATGCATATGTTTCATTTTTGTTGCATTGGTGCATTTGATTGAGTGATATGTGTTATTTACATATGCCGTTATGCTCAAGGTATTGCCATGCATACATAAGCTATCTGTTGCATTCATACCATTAAGACTCATGCAAAAAGACACCCACTTCGAAATAAAAAGATTTGAGAAGTTTTAAAATTGAATCTCATGCATGCACACCTCTTTCATAATGAAAACCGAAGTGGCTGGACGACAACGATGACACTTGTGTTAAGTCGGGAGCCCTACTGAGAATCTTGAATAAGTTTCTCACCCTCTTGCTTTCTCCTATGTTGTCTCCAGATGAAAATGATGCGGATCGTTCATGATCTTCCTTAAGGCGCGGGCATGGGAATCACGTTATCTAGTCAGACAAGGGCGCAGTGGAAGCGTGAAGATTAGTCTAGCCTTGTTAAAGTCATATTTTGTATTAATTAAACTTGCTTGATGTATTTGGTACCTCAAGGTTGTAACACCCTCCCACTTACCACATTCTACTCGAGTATTGACATAGTAATTAGCAGAGATTATGACGTTCTGATCGATACTAGACGAAATTTTAGAGAAAAGAGTTTTAATACATATGTTGCCACAACCATATTCACATACATTAACATCATGTCCCAATTACAATATATACATTATAATAAAAAGACAAATACGAAACAACCCCTAACTAGTCAAAACTCTGAGCAAACGAGGCTAGACCCCTACCGAATACCTAACCCTGCCAAATATTCAGCCTGACAAAATATCATATAGATACAACGGAGCACAAGAAAACTAATAATACGTCGTCTATAGGCTGATAAAGCCCTAACACTACACTACTGCTATGTACATGCCAATAGTCTCTGAAAGCCTTGCCTCCTCCTACAGGAAGCCATTGGCCATCGGTGCGATGACCTCACCTCCACTGGGGCATCTGGGCCCTCAGAGGGTCCAGTCAGACGAGGAGGATGAAGAAATGGGTGCGTCCGCGGGTGTGCGGGTGGAGCAAGGGGAACCTCAAACACATCAGGATGTACCATATGGAGAGGCACACCTCGTAAGGGAAGGCGGGGTCGAAGTTTGCGGCAAAAGCTGAAGTAATAAAGGAACGACCGAAAAACATATATATACTGAACTGGAGAACCGATGGCATATAGGGAGTCCAATGCAGGTCGTATTGCCACACCCATTGTGGCAAGTCAAAGAAAAACACCAGGACGACATCTGCGGATCTGAACAATACAATATACAGAGCAGGGGTGAGAATATTGTAAAATTCAGGAGGTAGTTTCCCCCAGAGGCTACACATAGTACAGATAAGAAGTTTATGCATATACAATATTCATATAAAGGTCATAAATAGCAATCCTAAAATCTATAGATCGCGAGAACTTAGAATGACACCAGGAGTAAATCAGGACTATTATGTACAAGCATAAACTCAATTCCACATATTTTTCTCAATTTCTCAACATAGGAAAGGCTTAGTTTCACATAGAGCCGCATCCACATTTAATAATTTCATAGAGGACATAGAGGACATGAGCTCATTCTTATTTGTGATCATCAGACTTCATTTTTTTTTCATTTTGGATCACACACTTTATTCCTAGCCAATACGTCTACCGACTTACAATTTTCTAGGGAAGTCCTTACTTTTGCCTTCCCTCTCTATCCCTCTAAGCCTTGTTTCTGTTTCCCCATATGTTCAAATATGCAACAGCATAATGTGTACATAATATTTCTACGTGCTCTCACATTACAGCATCATATACTCCTTTTTCTTTTCTCAAAAACATGTTTACCTTACAATTAAATATCCAATTATATTAGAGGTTCATGAATAAGAAATTGAAACAATTAGTGTGCACTCATATGCGATAGATTTGGAATAGATATCATACTATTATGAAATTTTATTCATTTTCACATTCTAGCACCTTGGCAGAATTTATGTTTTAGGTTCAACATTTAATTGGTGCATTCAAACAGCCATCCCAAGAGTCACAAAAATTATATATGACACTTCAATGTGTCTAGAATAACCTCTAAAAATTTCAGGACAATCAGAGTTCTATAATTACTTCAAAATATACAACTCTAGTGGTCAGGACCACCAATTCAGGCTAGGGGTTCTGATTTTTAACCCGAGAAATTGATGGAACCAATGCATAAGAAAATTTACAGTGACACTTCAATATGTTATTTGTTTTATGAAGAAAAATACTATTATAGTGTTTAAGTTTTCATGACTTAGCATCCAAGGATTTAAACTATGATTTTAGATTTATTAAGTATATGAAAAGTTTGTTAGCTTAAGATTTGAATTCAGAACTTCATTTTTAAGGTACCAAGAGGTACAGAATTTAATGATTCATAGCAATTCAATACATATTCTGTGGCTTGAAATCAGAATGCCTACATAGGGTGATCCCTTGGGCATGATTTTCACAGCCACAGTTATGCTAAAGTCAGATTGTTAGAATTGTTTGAGTCTAGAACTCTTAGAGTACTAATAATTTAGGGGCTTTGTTTCGCCAGGGAGAGAGTACCCATTTTTTAGCTATAGTTTTCTTTTTGTCAAACTAGTTTAGACGGTAGAACAGGAAATACAGTTTAAACGTTAGATTGTTAACCTTGGTATCAAGTTGTTCATCAGAGGATAATATCGCCAGCAATTACAAAGGGACCTAGTTAGGTACCCTTAGCTTGTCCAACAGGGACTTCAGGACTTTACAGCTTTAGTTATTATATATGTATTTATTCAGCTTAGCAAATACTATTTCCCCAGGCTCTCCTTCACCTTCAGTTAAATGATTTTATGCTCAATTATGAGTTTATAAATGCTTGTTTATGAAACTATAGAATGAAAAGTGTTTTCTTAGCTAGCTATGTATGTAAATATTAAAGGATTTATGTTGTTGCATGTATATTATGTTATATATATATCTTCCTTAGTTGTCCCATGTGGGTGATGGGTGAGAGCTCACTCACTCAGTTCGTTGACTCACCCCTTTCCCTTCCTCTCATAGCCTAGGTAGAAGTCGCTCGTCGCGGTCAGGAGTTGCAATTTCCTTTTTGGTGAGCTTTACATTGTTGTAAGGCTTAGTTAGGTTTCTGTTAGTTGTAGAAGTGCTCCAGAGTTTTGCAGGCAGGATTTGAGCCACGCATGTATTTTGAGATACTATAGCTATTTTCAAAGTTTATGTATTTTCTCTATGGGTTGCCAGAGTTTAAGAATTGATTCAATTATTGGTTTTGATTAAATTATATAATCGATCAGTAGGTAGTTATGATTCAGTTTCAATAGTTAACAGGCTATCAATTTAAGATTTATATCATGTGAATGAATTAGTTTATGATTTTGAAAAATTTGCAGAACGAATTAGTTAAGAGTTTTCAAAGCTTGAATATTAATTATTATGTTATGAGTAGAGAAAATGATATTGATTTAGAAGAAAATCATCTTTTAAGTATAATACTATACATATTATATGCATTTAGTGAGCCACGTCACCCAGAAGGCTTACGTGGATGGGATTTTCACGTGCCTTCAAGTTCCCAAGTCAGGTCGTGACATATATAGTCCCATACATATATAGACTCAGGATCCCTCTCATTCGAGTGCGTAATCAGTTCATTCATGTACCCCTCCACTTAGAGGCAGAGCCGCTCCTTGTCCGTGCCTTCTCACACTGGTGATCACTCTCTGCCTCATCCCGAGCGTTACATGCCCACCAGCTTCCGCTTGGTTCGTCCCCAAACCATACCGCACTGGGAGAAGTGTAGGCTCTTATACCATTTGTAACATCCCCTATTGCTTTATGGATTGACAACTTGTCCCCACAAACCAACACGAGTCTTTCAGCGTGCTTTGCCCTTACTCACACGCTTCTAGGGAAAACTTCCCAGGAGCTCACCCATCCCAAAATTACCCCAAGTCAAGCACGCTTAACTGGAGTTCTTTCGTGATGGGCTACCAAAAGAAAGATGCATCTTTGTGGCATAGGTAGTACCAATCAATTCATATAAGCCCTCCTTAACTATATAGTCTCATACCTATATAGACTCGGATCCTCTCATTCGAGTGTGTAATCGATTCATTCATGTACCCCTCCGCTTAGGAGAGCCGCTCCTGTTGCCTTCTCACACCGCGATTATCCCCGCATCCCCGAGCATTATATGCCCACCATCTTCCGCTTGGTTCGTCCCTGAACCATACTGGGAGAGGTGCAAGCTCTGATACCATTTGTGACATCCTCGTTGCTTTATGGATTAACGACTTGTCCCTACAAACCAACACCGGTCTTTTCATGTGCTTTATCCTCACTCGCATGCTTCCAGGGAAAACTTCCTAAGAGGTCACCCATCCCAAAATTGCCCCAAGTCAAGCAAGCTTAACTTGGAGTTCTTTCGTGATGGGCTACCAAAAGAAAAATGCATCTTTATGGCATAGGTAGTACCAATCAATTCATATAAGTTCTCCTTAACTGGATAGTCTCATACCTATACAGACTAGGATCCCTCTCATTCGAGTGCGTAATCGATTCATTAATGTACCCCTCCACTTGTAGGCAGGAGCTGCTCCTTGTCCATGCCTTCTCGCTCTAGCGATCACTCCTTGCCTCGTCCTCCGGCATTACATGCCCACTAGCTTCCGCTTGGTTCGTCCCCGAACCACACCATATTGGGAGGTGCAGGCTCTAGACCATTTGTAACATCCCCTATGTAACACCCTAACTCTTAACCTCATACGCTCGAGTCGCATTCGGTTAGTTATTAGTTGTTACGCCATTGTTTCAGATCTTGACTTACTTTTCTTTAAAATACGAATAGAAAAATATGACTAAATTTTTCTTTTTAAACTTAAGACTTAAAATGCGAGCCGCGCATGCACATAGATACCGACTATTAAATGTAAAACATAATGATCAGATATGCGTCATCATAACAACCATGAATAAACCACGGAATAATCACAACATAAATTATGGTATTATATCATAATCATAACATAACAACGATGCCCTTATAAATATAAGGACACCTAGGGTATCAATTACACCAAACAACTTTAACTAACGTAAAACAAAATGTTAACGAGGCTAGACTAATCTTCATGCTTCCGCTGCGCCCTCTGATCTCACTAGACGATGTGGTTCCTACGCCTATGCCTTAAGGAAGATCACGAACATCCGCATCAATCCATCTGGAGACGACACAGGAGGGAAAACAAAAGGGGTAAGAATACTTATACAAGGATTCTAGGCCCCCGACTTTAACACAGTGTCATCGTCATCGCCCCAGCCACTTCGGGTTTCATTTGAAAGAGGTGTACATGTATAGGTTCAGTTTTAAGTTCTCAAATCTTATTATCCGAAGTGGGTTTCTTTTAGCATGAGTCTTGATGGTATGCATGCAACAGATATTTTATGTATGCATGACATTCACGTACTCAACATATATCACTTGATCATAAGCACCAATTAAACAACCACGAAACATATGCATGTGCGTCTTTTACTTTATCATAATTGAACTCCTCGAGTTCCTTTCTTAACTTTTTCCATTTTTCCACTTTTCCACCCTCATCGTAGCCACCAAAATCCATCCAGGATGCCGCGATTTTCACATAGCCACCAAAACTCCAAATACACCCATCGCCTAGGAATGAGCTCATCCTAACTAGCCGTCGCTAGATTCATATAGGGAAAAATAGAGGGGAATCACATCTCTTTCTTGGATCACCCCATACAACCCTTCACTCGGGAAGTCATAATGGGATCATTTCCTCATTAACATATCTCTTTTCTTGGATCACCCCGTACAACCCTTAACTTGGGAAGTCATAATGGGATCATTTCCACTTTATCTTATCTTGTATGGATGCAACGTGAGCAATCAACCATAATACATCATAAAACATATCCTCTATTCATGTCTCGCATTCTCATGCATTTCATGCATTTCAAACATGGCATACCACATAATCATAGCAACATGCCATACATCCATACACTCTCATACTCATAGCATTTAAAACATTCACATTCATCACGAGTATACCCACTTGGTCTCATTCTCACATTACGCCTCTTATCTCATGGTGTCTTATGTTTTGGCCCTTACGGGTCTTAAACTTACATTCCAATGATTCTAACTTTTATTATGGATCTTTATTACATCTAAGGGATCATTACCTATAATTTTCTCTAATGTTTATGCTCACTAACATAACCAAATAGCACTTCATTACTTTGGGTAGAATTTTATCATATGCTTACGGGTCTTAGAATCTCCGTCTTTGACCCTTTCTAAGATCCGTCTTCACCTAAGGCTCTATAATCAAGTCCTAAACCAATTATTAGGGGTTCCTATGCATATCCACTAATTATAAAACATATTCCTTAAGTTCAATTATGCTGGTCCAAATTTACAATTCTTGAATTCTAAGTGTTCTAGAATTCTCTTTTTAAATCCTTTTTAATTACTTGTTCTTTTCTAACTTCTCTAAATTGTTCCTTGCTTCACTCAGACATAATTTTACACATTTTAACACCATAAAACAAAATTCATATAGTGGCCAAGTGCACAAGGCAGAACCGAAAACATAAGCATCAAATAATCACATAAGCTCATGATTTAAAAGCATGTAAGTTGCTAGTTTCTCTTGGAATTATTTTTAGGAACTCAAAACTCTTTTAGAAACCAATTAATCTCATTGAAATCACATAAATATGTAGTAGGTCAGTAGCTAAATTATTTAGCTCAAGGGATAGATTTGAAACATAAAACTTTGTTCATAATGTTCTTTAAATACACCTAAGCTTAGAAAAATTCTAAGACTTAGACTATGGGCACTTATGATTAGATGAACTCATCCAAGTCCATCATCATCATCACAAGGCCGAAATGGCATCCTTGAAATGCCTCCATTTTCTAAAACTTTATGTAAGATACTTGGGCAAGTCTTTGAGCTCTAGGAGGTTTAAGTGATGGCATAAACTTAGACATGATATGCACTTATTTTATTCTTCATTAGAAAGTAAAGTGAGAGCATAAAATAAATATGAGATGCAACCTTTTTATTATCTCTAAAGATTAAGTGATGACTTGAAATATAAACATGAGATGCAAGCTTGAAATTTAAACATGATAATGCAAGTCCATTTAGTTATTCTTGAGAGTTTAGTGATGACATCAAAATAAACATGCTATACAAGGCATAAACATAAACATGTGTGCATGTCATTTTATCTTAGCTAGAGCTCTTACAAGACTTTAAAGGAATATCACAACCTCAACCCAAATATGTACCTTAACAAACATAAAGTGAGCTTTAGAGTTCTTAGCACCAAGACTTCAAAGAAGTCTTTGGTTTTGAACTTCATCCTCAAGCTCAAGAAAATAGACACAAAGCTCAACACTTTGTCTAAACAAAATACAAAAAACTAAGTCATATTCTTTATTTTATTGCTTATGGGCTTCAATCTAGAGTCGACCAACTTTAAGGTTGGCAAGGGTAAACTTAGAGCTCTTTGAAAACATAGGATTAATTTTCTTTAACAAAACTTTTGTGATCTACTTAATATTTTTAGCAAACTTTGTTCAAACAAAGAAAAAGGAAACCGAAACCATTCAAGGGAAAAGGAAGAGAAAACCGAAACTATTGAGAGGAAAAAGAAAAGAAATCGAAAACTTAAGCCAAGAGAAAGGAAAGAAATCAAGAGCATGTATGGTCCAAGACCAAGTTGTGTCAAGCTTTAGAGGTTTCTCACAAGACATCAACAAGTCATTATCTTGAAACCTCATCATTAAGCTAAAGTTTTTCTCCTAAAAAGGCCTCATGGCCGAAAAATGAAGAAGAGAAAAAGAGTTTTGAACCAAGAGAAAACTAGAACTTTTCTTAAAGATAAAGAAATCTTTGAAAACAAACCCCTACCTTAAGAAGTCTTGAAAGAAATGAGAAGAAGCTTGTGTTCTTGAAGGAATGAGAAGAAAAAATCTTCTCTTGAATGGCAATAATGGTTCAGCCAAAGGAAGAACTCAAGGAAGATGATTTTTCCTTCAGAAAGCAAGCTTGGAAATGGAATGGTTAAGTGTTTGAAAGGTGGTTTGAGGTGAGCAAGTGGTGGTTCAAGGTTGTTTGTGGTGGTTTGTGATGGTGGAAAGCTTTCTTTGATGGTGGAGGAAAAAGAACAAGATGAAGAGAAAGTTAGAAGAAAAGAGAGAAAATGCAAGAAAGCTTAAACTTGGCAAAACTTCTAAAGTGTAACCAAGTTCTCTAATGCTTGGTATTTATAGAAAAATTTCAACAATGAGGCTGCAAATGGAGGAGGATGGCCGAAGGTATTCATGGCCTTTGGGGAGAAAATATCTTCAAACTTTAGTCATTCAAAGGCATGGTTGAAAGCATGGCTAGGTATGGTCCAAAGTATGGCTTGAGGTATGGTCTTTGAGTGAAACAAAATCAACATGTGACACTAATAGAGGAGGACGAATTCGGCCAGAATTTCCAGCCAAGGGGGAAGGATGATTTGTCCATGTAATTGTGGTTTAATGATTTGTTTAGGTGTTTCTTTGATTAAGGTTTTGATTAGAAGTTTGTAAGAAAGTGTTTAAGTGAGGTAATGGCTAATTAAGGTTGTCAAGACTTGATTAGGAGAGTGATCTTGCTAGATTAACAATTTAAAATCATTCTTTTAGTCAAATGAGGTATGGGCACAATTCCTTAATTTAAGGAATTGGAGAGAGAAATATTATTCAAGATTCCATGACTAGGAATCTTGAATTAAAGAATGTAATTAGAGTTTAAATAAGCAATATTAGGTTCTAATTAATCTTAATAAATTATTTTGACTCTAGATTAATTATCGAAATAAATTAATCTTCGATTAGAGCCTAATATTGCTTAGGTTTGCTTAATTACGTCATTAGGCTCACTGTACACTGTTCTATGGGCAAAATGGTAATTTTGCACTAAAACTGCCCGGGCTACCCGGGCTTAACCTGTTACTAAACATAGCTTGAAAACATCATTTAAAACTTTTTGGTGAAGTCCAGCTCAACCAGGACGTAAAACGATGACAAACAGCCATAGGGGCGTTTTGGTAATTCGCGTGTCGAAACTCAAAAATGAGATTCTTCTGCTCTATTACCACACATAACACATATAATACCCTATCAACATCAAAACATCCCCTTGAGGATGGCTTGGAACGATCTCATTTTCCGGGTAAAATGACCTCAGGGCATTTCAGTCATTTGTACACGAAAAATTGGGCGTTACACCCGCGCTTTATGGATTGATAACTTGTCCCCACAAACCAACACGGCCTTTTCATGTGCTTTGTCCTCACTCACGCTTCCTGGAAAACTTCCCAAGAGGTCACCTATACCAAAATTACCCCAAGTCAAGCATGCTTAACCTGAGTTCTTCGTGATGGGCTACCGAAAAGAAAGATGCATCTTTGTGGCATAGGTAGTACTAATCAATTCATATAAGCCCTCCTTAACTGTATAGTCCTATACCTATATATACTCAGGATCCCTCTCATTTGAGTGTGTAATCGGTTCATTCATGTACCCCTCTTCTGGAGGCAACCGCTCCTTGTCCGTGCCTCTTGCACCGTGATCACTCCTTGCCTCATCCCGGCGTTACATGCCCACCAGCTTCCGCTAGTTCATCCCCGAACCATACCGTACTGGGAGAGGTGCAGGCTTTGATACCATTTGTAATATCCCCACCGCTTTATGGATTAACAACTTGTCCCTACAAGCCAACACGAGTCTTTTCATGCTTTGTCCTCACTCACATGCTTCCTGAAAACTTCCCGGAGGTCACCTATCCCAAAATTACCCCAAGTCAAGCACACTTAACTATGGAGTTCTTTCGTAATGGGCTACCGAAAAGAAAAATGCATCTTTGTGGCATAGGTAGTACCAATCAATTCATATAAGCCCTCCTTAACTGTATAGTCCCATACCTATATAGACTTAGGATCCTATCATTCTGGTGTGTAATCGGTTTATTCATGTACCTCTTCGCTTGGAGGCATGAACCGCTTTTTGTCTGTGCCTTCTCGCACCGGAATCACCTGCCTCATCCCTGAGCATTACATGTTCGTGCTTGACTTGGGGTAATTTTGGGATGGGTGACCTCCTGGAAGTTTTCCCAGGAAGCGTGCGAGTGAGGATAAAGCACGTTGAAAAGACCCATGTTGGTTTATGGGGACAAGTCATCAATCCATAAAGCAGGAGGGGATGTTACATGTTCTATGGCAGTTGGTAGTGTCATCCCCATTCCATGGAGCTATATTGATGTTGACGCCACTTCTTCCTCCCCTCCAAGTGAGTGGGTTCATATCCTATGATTCTTACATTGATCATTAGAGTTATTCTCCTTATTTGGGAACTTGTTTGCATGATTTTAGAGAATAATAGAGATTGCAGATGGTTTTACATATTTATGAAAATAGTTTATTTTCAACAAAAGCATGAAATACTTGTTTTGATGCAAACTCATGGGACCATTATGGCTAAATGATTTATTATAGAGCTAGAGTATAATTATGACTTGATTTAGAGATTTTAGAAACTTCTATGATGATTTAAGAGCAGAGTAATTATATATTATAGAGTTTTATCCCCATAACAGAGTTTTAGAACAATGATATGATTTCATGATTTAGAGATTTGACGGTAGTCACAGTGAAAATTCAGTGAGTTAACGGCTTAACCCGATCGTTAACCTTAGTACCAAGTTATCCCGAGAGGACAATCTCATAGAGTAGAGAATGGAACCTAGTTAGGTGTTCAATTTAGATCCTACTGGATCATATAACAGAATCGTTATGACATGGTTGACATATATAACCAGAGAATTTATGTTTTGTTATGCAAGGCATAATCAAAGATCCTGTTCTCTAATAGAGTATTGTATTTATGTTTTCCAGAGATTTTTTATTTAAGAAATATTATGTACATGTAATGAAATGATTTCAAGAAATTGCATTAACTGGTTTATATATATATATATATATATATATATATATATATATATATATATATATATATATATGATTATTTGTTCTCTTGGTTGTCCCATGAGAGGGTTATGGGTGAAGGTCTGCTCATTGAGTTTTAGATGAAACTCACCCATCTTCCTTTTCCATTACAGACAGACCAGCTTAGGTCCTTCTCATCCACCTCTCCTAACAGGAGAGAGTTCCAGTTGGTGAGCTTCACTTTGGAGTGAAGTACTCTTTTGCTTTTTGATTAGAGATAGAGTACTCTAGTACATGACGGGCAAGGTCTAGACCATAGAGATAGAGTGTATTGATTTATCATGATTATTTTGTATTTACATGATTATAGTTTTCATGTATATCTTATACAGAGAGCAACCCATATATTTTGAGTCAGAGATATGATCAGAGATTGAGAAATGATTTATTTTCTAACTTTAGAGATTGTGCTAGAGTTAATTATGATAGGTTTTTACAATTATTATATTTTCAAAGAGCCAAAGGTTTATTAGAGATGGAAATGATGTTTTATAAATGGATTTAATATTAAAATATGCATATAGAGACTCAGAGGTCATGAGGCTTACGTGGGAATGAGGATTCCTCACGTGCCGGTCACGTGCCCAAGTCAGGTCGTGACAGTATTCATGCTAGCGCTCTCCTTTGGGTGCCTTGTTTCCTTTTTGGATCTTTTCTCCCTCCTTGGGCTAGCTCTTTTCTTATGATGCATGTTGGTATCTCTTGTCCCACAATTTATCTTCGATGTTGATATATTTTTCAACATGTTGATGTAGTTCCTCAAGCATCTTGCCCTCTTAGCTAATGACTTGGTGAATACACTTAACTTTAGGCTATTAATCATTGTAATCAGGATTGTCTGGGGCAAGTCTTTTATCTAAAGAGTTTCTTTGTTGAAACACTCGAAGTACTTCAGAAGCGACTCATCTTACTATTGTTTAAAACAAAGAAAGCTGGTCACGAACGTGGGCTTGGATTTACTCGTGGTGAACTGAACCAAGAAGGAAGAGGTAAGATTGGAGAAGCCCTTGATAGAGCTCAAGGGGAGCCAATTAAACCATTTTAGGGTTGATTTCTCTAGCATGACTAGAAATGCTTAGCATGACAGGATCTGATAACCATCTAAGTACATTCTTGATTTCAAGAAATCGAGATGATCTTGATGGTCCATGGTGCCATCATGAGGTTTGACATCCATGGGAGGTTTAAAACCATGTGGTAGAGGCTAAGTCATGATGTCACTGGGATTATTTTCCAATTCAAAAAAGTTGGAATAGCCTGTTGACCAATCTTATAACTGATCTTCTTTGTGCAACCTTTCTTCAGCCTATTTAGTTTGTCTTTCCTCTCTTTTGAGTTGTTTCTCCATAGTGGTGCGCCTAGCTAACTCACGTTCAAGGTTCTATGCTCGAAGGGCTTGATCCCTCATCAACTATAGCACCTCCCTAAGTGCAAAGTTGGTTTCCCAAATGGCCTCTACTCTGAATTGCGGGTGATATGGTGTTATGTGAGTTCTTGGTTTGAGTGTGTTGGCGATTGTGAGTTTGGTTTAATGACTTCCATATTCTCAACGTTGTGGTTTTGGCCATTTATTCTTTAACCGTTTTCAGAGGCTTGTTTTTTGCCTTCCTCAACAAATGGTACCAACAAAAGGTACCAATATATAGGTGGTATATGTATAGATGGTGAGTATTAGGAAAGAGTTTACATGAGAACAAATTGCACAAAGATGCCCAATCTTCACTTTGTCAATGGAGTGGGGTACTTGCGAGGACTCCAATGCCTAAAATTGGGCTTTATCACATTTCCTGAGTCTTCTTATGATTAGGGGCCAAAACTCTATCATGGCTTCGGGCCCATTTCGGAAGGTAGTACATAACACCTTCCCATTAGTCATTCAAAAAAGAAAATAATTGCTCCAATTACAAAGTATCTAGAGTCACTACAAACCAAAGACGAAATCCCCAATGAGTTGTTTGAGGAAGGACTGTAAAACCACAGCAACGATGGCAAAGGAAATGCCTGATTGCTACCACACGCAAGTTTTGCAAAGTCAACGATTGAACAGAAAGGGAACAAGACTCTAGAGCATCAACCGCAACTGGAATGGAGTAAGAGTTGTTATTTATACTAATGATGCATAGGCACTATGTTAACTCACATCTCACCGTTGGTGTGTGGATCTCATTCAAATTGAATCCACACTTCATCCCTGATGGAAGATTGTGAGTTACATGACGTTTTATGCATTATGAGTGTAAATAACATTTTTCCACATTAATGCATGCACAACCAATTGCCAAGGGAGTGTCGACAATGGGCAATGGGAAGAACACTCAAACTCTATGCACACTTTTGGGAATAGAAATGTGATAAAGGAAGACTTCGTCTACGGGAATCAACAACCGTCAACGGCTTTTGTGATTGGCCAGTGCGGATGGGTAGGTTGACACTGACAATAAGTTGTTTTAAGTTTAACGACAAAAATCTCAATAATTGACTTACGTGAAATTTATTCGAATTTCATACAAATCAATGGTATAAGACATTAGTAGACCATATTCCAGAAGTATAGATTTCTCCCATAAGGGAGCTCGTGTTATGAGGTCTGAGTTTTCTCCATCGAAAAATTAAAAGGTACCGTGCGTACATTGCTTAAAGGGTTAAGCAAAAATAATGCCACCTCTACACAGTACTCGTGATAGTTTAAAGGATATTGTATTAATAAGCAAAGAAACCACCGCGTATTCTAAGTTTTGGCGATCATTGCTGTAAATTTATCGCTTTGGAACAATTCTCGTCATCCTCCTTGTTATATATCTTTTTTCCTCTCTATTAACTTTTAACTTCTTTTCTCAAAAACCAAAAGATCTACAGGAACATAGCTAGTAAAATGAAATCATAAATAAACGAGATTTTAGTCTGTCTTGCTATAATGTAAATATGAAAAGCATGTTAACAATTGCTACTAACAAGCATTTTCCTAATTGCAATTTTCCAGGTAGCCTAAGCAAGTTATAATACAACAATCTCTAAATGCGTTTGAACAATAAAGCCTTATACCATCTATCAACATTTATAATAGATGTTACAGATGAAACAACAGTCATCCAGCATTATCAATATAACTATTTATATTACAAATACTGGATTTGGAAACTCTCCGTTATAACCACAACCGTGAGTGATATATTCCATTATCTACACCAGAGAAGCAGCTCATCTTTCTCGTTCCCCAGCCTATGAATATAAATTAATTTAAATCACCGTTTGAATTATTCACATTCATATTCAAGGAACAACCACAAAAATATGTCAACTACCTTCATGCATTTTTTTGGGTCGAACTCAACTGCTTCATTTAAAGGACAGCGACATTCATGCATGTCTTGATGGATCCTCATGCAACTGTGCTGCTCTCACACTAGGATCATCCTGCCACAAGAAACCGTCACAAAAGTGCTCTTCAGAAAGAAAATAGCTGCCTAAAACAACTTTTAAATTACCATACTAACCCTAATGCTGCCATACGTGAAACTTGTTCGCAAAAAATCTAGCTGTGCCTGCAAGTTTAGACCACATAAGAATTCACCAACATTAGAATCAGAAAATTATCCTCAGCTTTAGTAAATCATACCAGACCAGGCATGCTCTGATGTGCACCATAATAACCATCATGGCTGGGTGGTAAAGAACTTATTGGTCCCTGTGAAAACACGTCATGGTTTCTAAATTATTTCAGAGTAAAAAATCATTAGACAAGTTAATCACAACTTTCTCTACACACCAGCCCCTGAAGAGTCTGCTGATTCCCATAATAATCATCACGTGTTGGTCCCATTAAGTTCAACTAAATCATCAAAAAAACAAACAGCTTTAGTTAAATATCCATATATATATATATATATATATAGATAGTTCACTCACTAATGTTGAATAATAAAATATGAGAACTATTGAATATCATATTCATACCATTCCCTGCACACTCTGTTGTGTGCCATAATAACCATCAAGGGTTACTGCAGCTCTTGTACTGAACTTGTCCTACAAAAGAAGATTCCTTTTAGTTGAACAGCACTTTGCTTCAAGCAAACAGACACATATATCCATATAAATAAACTAGAATTCCCAAATAATATTTCAAAACTTTTCCCCTCAAGGCTCACATTGATTCGTAAATGCCAATTTCTATCACAGACTGTATTTCTTCTACAACTTTTTATACTCAAGACAATAAGATCACACAATTTAAGAGAGGCTAACAGTAGGAGGACAAACCATTTGTTGCAAGTTGTCTAGTGCTCCAACAGTCATCACTTCTGCCTCAGAGTTCACCTGCAATTCAAAGGAGAGGTCATGATAGGAAAAATATAATAAAGATGTAGAAGTACAGTTGTTACAAACAACAAACCTTTTTCTTTTTAGTTGGATTCTTCTTCTTGTTTGACTTGCCTATATTTCTACTTTGGGTTTCTTCTTCTGTTGAAAACTGACCATGAACCACCGACGCACCAGCTTCTGCAGGACTCTTGCCGGAATTATTTACACACACACAACCTTTGTGTGCTTCGAGCAGTGCATGGACTGCAATACTGTAACTATCTTGTGAAAGAGATCCCTCTTCACTCAGTTTAAGTGCTCGCTGACATAAATCATTATATCGTTGCACCCTAGCCAGCATATGTTCAGATTCTTCTCCCATTATATTCCTGACCTTTGCATCTTTTGTCCAGCGTTTCAAAATATATTGGGATGGGATCACAGAATGGCCTGAATATTGCAGAACAATCAATACATGTCGACAAAGATAGCCTCTATATTCAAATAACCGACATATACAAGACAACTCTGACTTTACTTCATTCACCACAACAAAGAAGTCTTTATTTGTTTCCATGTCATGAACCCTGTGAATAACAGTGCTATCATCCTGTCTATCAGCTTTAAGATGACAAGCAACTGCACCGACAACCTCAGCTTGAATCTTCTTGAATACAGCATGTGTGTAAATCCCTGCAACGCTCTTCTCTAAAGGTGAAGGAGTTTTTAATGTTGCAACTTTATTCCAGGTATCAGAATCTGCTTTTGCTTCCTCTTCATACCTGTCTTGCAAGATTGCTTCATACAGTTTAACAAAATCTTGCACGGAGGTCTTCTTATGAACGTATTTGTCAAAGAAGGAATTTACACTTTCAGATCGTTGGACAGTAGACATACCACCTAAGAAAACATCCCTCATGAATGTTGGTGCCCATAACTTACGATCTTCATACAGTGACAGCATGCATTCATCCTCTCGAAGTTCAAACCTATCAAGAATTTTCCACCATCTCTTCTCAAAGTCATCACTGGTCAATGACCTGTATATGCATTTTTCAAATTTTGCCATAAACTTCTCATGTTTTTTAATTACATGAGCTAAATTCTCAGATACCTTACCCAATATATGCCATAAAGAGACACAGTGACAAGAATTAGGGAACATATCTGAAATAACTGACTTCAAAGTCTTGTCATGTTCGGTAATTATCACTTTTGGAACTTGATCACCAATTCCTTTCAGCCACGTCCGCATTAACCAAGAAAAACTTGTGGCACTTTCATCTGATAACAAGGCACATCCAAGTAATATAAATTGATAGTGCTGGTTCACTCCCACAAAAAGTGCAAGAGGCATCTTATATTTGTTTCTAACATAGGTGGTATCAAATGACACTACATCACAAAAGTTGATATAGTCATGCCTACTTTTAGCATCAATCCATAGGAGATTTTTCAGTCTTTGATCATCACCGAGATCTACTGCATAAAAGAAGTTAGAGTTCATATTTTGCATCTGCACAAAAAAATCAAGCATGAGTTTAGCCTCGCCTGACTCGAGGCCCAAATTCCGTCCTTTATCAAATGGGTTCTTCTCATTCTTGAGGCCAACCACAGTTTTGTACTCAGCAAACTGTCTAGCCATAGCAGCGTACATTCTTCTTGTCTGTTCACTGACTGCTTGGGCTGGTAAAAGCTCATGATTATGCTCCTTCACAAAACTATGTATAACCCATTTTCCATCTGGCCTTCTTTTTACATGCATGCTTGCTTTACAGTCAGTCTTGGAACAAGATCTTCGACCAGTTGAATTTTCAGAATCTGGCTTGTTCTGTCTTGCACGTGGTCGATTGAACGATTTGTCATACTCTCGTTTCGTTCCATATCTAGAACACGCAAACTTTGCATCAATAAATTCTCTTGATGTTTTTGAACGACGACTATTTTGTATTGCAGTGTTGAATCCCATTGAACGAGCATATTCTTGGTAGAAAGAATACGCTTCCCCATGAGACTCAAATTCCATGCCAGAAAGTGGCTCAAGATTTGTATCTTCCTTAAACATTACCATATCAACTGTGGGCGAATTCAAATCACCACCATTTAGAGCATGTAACTCAATACCAGGATCGACCATATTTCTACCTTCAATACCTCCATTATGCAATTTTTCTTCACCTTCCAATATGTTATCAATTGTAGTTGCTTCTTCATCCTCTTTATCATGTTCACCAGAAGGTAACCTAAGGTCTATATCCATGTTGAGAACAGCTTACACTTGATGATTTCAAGGGTTCTGAAAATTTTAAAAAGTAGAAATTGTGTCAAGCCATCATGAAAATCCAGTTGAATTTCATTCATGTATTCATTGCCTGCTCATGTGACTATGGGTTTTCAAGGAACAAAAGAAAACAACATTGACAATGTGAGGAAGTTTCAACTTATAAGCAAATTGTGGGGGAATAAAAAAGCATTATACTGCTAGTATGAAGGGATAAGGCAGGTAAACCCTGTTTAATATAACTGGCAGTATAACTTGAACATAGCTAGAAGACAATCACAGATAATAAGAATTTCTACAAAAATCTGCAACATCAATCAGTAACAAATGTTCTTGGTTTAGAAGACAGTCAGTGGCTTGACAAGTTCGAGAGGGTCCACAAATCTCCAATTAATATCTTGCAGACATGCAAATGAAAGCTGTCACAGAGATGTAATTTTTCCTACACGATTTCATAAAACCGACAAAAGAAGGACTCAGCTAATCACCTGATTGGACAATAAGGGATCCCACAAATTTGTTTTTTTTTTTAGGGTGGGTGGGTGGCAGTGGTGTGTTTTTTTTTTTTTTTTTTGCAGGGGGATAACAAAGCTGCATTTAAACCAGATATGGAATACATCTGCTTTGTGAATCGTGATAGTGGTGTAACCCCAGAAAATAGAGGGTTTAAACCAGAGATATAGAATACAACTGCCACATGATGGTGTAACCCCTTCTTAATGTTTATGAACTTAGTCCAACTCATAGTAATGCTAGTAATGCTTCTCATGAATGACGAGCGATTTTAAGAAAGTACTACTTTCTTACCACCTTCTAATCAGCAAAACTGGGTCCTTCATAGTTCACACCACTCAACTTCTATTATTGAAATGTGGTAAAGAAACCAAGAGCCTCAAGGTTAATAGAATTTCGTTTGTCTATGAACCTTTGGAGATAGAGAAGCTCTAAAAATGAATACTACATTAGAAATAACTAAATCTTTGCATTTTTCTACATCTCATTGCAAGAGAACTTGCTTCTTCCAATTTCCAGATGTTTCTTTCCCATGTCAGTTTATTTCATCTTCTACCATGTCATCTTGCCAATCCACCCGATTGAAATATAGACCTTAATTAATCTTTCTCAAAAGTTAAAGCTTTCATCGTCAATGCTATGCTAAAAAAGACAAACAATAACGAAATTTTACAGCTTTGGAAACCAAATAAGTCAATATCTTCTTACTCTATGATGCTCCTCAACAAATCTGGCAAAACTTTTCGTACTTTTTAGGGCAGTGGCAGCAGGTGTGTCCAAACCATAGTTATCAAAACCAAACCGGTGATCAACTCGGCCAAGGCACGGGTCACTGGGTCACTAGTTCAATCGGTGGTCATGGTTCAACCGGTTAAACTGAATTTAATTAAATCAATAGATAAAATTATAATTTAATGCAAATAGATATATATATATATAGTGACATATTATAATAACAAAGTGGACTAGTGGTAGCCACACTTTGCTTAGCGCTCCCACCACCCATCTTGTACAAGGTTCGATTCCCATGATTGGTATGGTTGGTATTTTTGGATTAAATTCCAAAGGTGCATGATTCACGGTCGCAGGCGTGGTTCGCACGTCCAATTCAACATGGCTTGTCCGATTCGCTCTGGGTTTGACCAAGGTTGACCGGTTCTTATGCTTAACCGATCCAAATGATGAACCGAACCGGACCTATGGCCGGTCACCGCTTCCCCAACCGGCCAATCCGGTCCAGTTTTAATAAATATGATCCAAACACCTCACCATTTTCCTACTAAACGGTATTGTCATTTTCATCATAAGAAGAACTTCACAGTTAGTTTGAACATAATGCCAGAGTCTTCAAACCTAAAGCACAATTAGTTCGAACCACCTCCTAGGGAGTTGGTTCCCATGTAAGTTTTGAAATTGGACAAAAGACCCCTAGTGTATATTAAATGTACAAAAAGAACCCATTCATTCATCAGATATCTTGCCTAATTGAAAATGGTGTGTACTTCATGCAATCACTAAAACCACTAGAAGCCGTGATTTTAATGAGAAATAAAATAGGCTAAAAATCAGAAACCTGACGTAAGATTCAATCAAAATGAAAACCAACATATGGCTGAACAAAAGCATGAAAGTGGGAAAGTTAGAAGAATCTTTGTCAGGGGAAAGTTACAGGAGGAACAAACGATCTTCTGAAGTCCCAATTAGAATGCTTGAGCCAAGTTATTCCAGGTTCCATGCAATACAAGAAAATGTAATGCTAAGAAGAGTATAGGACTATGCCACATCGCAGAGGCTGCATGAACAAGTGGTTTCTTATGGTGGTTTCAAGTATCACCTCATGCAAAGAACATGCAGACATTTTCTGTTAATGAAATGGATGTGAGATGTCTGATGGATGGGGGATATTATTACAAATTTAGTAAGATACAAGGTGTGCTTTGCACCCTTTCAAAACTCAACCTCCTAAAGTTTTACTATTGGATGTGATGGTAGCCCCCACTCACCCATCCATTCATCACATCCAATGGTGATGATGACGCCCACTTTTGATGGCACAAATGACATTATTGAACAATAAATAAGATATGATGAGATTGCAAAGACCTCACAAAAACAAAAAAGAGAGAGATTGCAAAGACCACTATAACAAAATTGTTAGTTTGAATTCCAGAGATAATGCCTAGTTTATTTTTTATTTGAATTTGTTATTCAATGAGATTATTTCTTTTGTACTTTGAAATATTGTATAGATATTTTTTCTACATGCAATTGAGATTTTAAATTATTAAAATGGTATATTTTATAAATTCTTACAATAATTTTATTTGTGTGCACATTGTACCTTGCCATACTCATATCTTAATTTTTTAGAAGATGCCATATCTCTATACCAATTCGTACCATACAAGAAACTCATACCCGTATCGATGCAACATAGGTACCAAGAAACATTTATGCTACTGATTCATTAAACTTGAGCACAATACCTACATACATAAAGGCAAGGGTTTGTCCTAGCCATTCTCAAAGAACAAAATCGTTCGCTTAGCTTTATTTTGGTGTTCAGACCATGGGTTTGTCCAAAATATTTCCTTCAAATATAACCAAAAGGAAATGAAGGGCTTTACTGCATTGATGCATCTCTGTAGCCTCTATTAACTTTATTGCTACATTTCTAAGGTGTGTCAGTACTTAGTAATCATGTGTTAAAACCATACATACACATTTATTCTTATCATCCATTGAAATTTCTTATTTCACTAAGAAAAAAGAGGAACATCCAAAGCAAATATTATAACCTAGAGGACTTGAAAGGAAAATACTGTTCACAGTAACTATGCTTATATGCATAACTTGTAAAACTAATAGTTTTCAACATATAGTTAAACTATTATCCCTACCGACCAACATTAGTTTTCCCAAATCAAAGGACTATTCAAAAAGAATAAAGCCACCATAAAGAGGATTCATCTACAACCAAATAACAACAACAACAACGATGACAAACAAAACCTTGTCCCACTAGGTGGGGTCTGCTACATGGATATGATGGATGGTATAATGTCATATATTACATATGTTTAAATTCAGACCATTAAAGTCTAGATCTCTTTTAATAGTTTCGCCTGTGATTTCTCTAGGTCTTCCTCTACCTCTAGTTGTTGAACTAACTCGTATTTGATTCACTCTCGTTACTAGAACTTCTACTAGCCTTCTCCACACATGTCGATACTACCTAAGATGAAATTCTACCATCCTTTCCACGATAAATGGCCCCCAACTTTCCCTCTAACTTTGATGCATTCAGTAATAATCATATCTTGTCTAGATTGTCAACTCATCCAAGTATCCAACATAACATCCTCATCTCTACAACATAAAGTTTATTTCCTTGCTGGCTTTGTACTGCCCAAGATACAGTCCCATCCATGCACAACCAAACACCTACTAAAATTTTCTAAGGAAATTGCACTGCAACCCACATGGGTTTCATCACCAAATCCAGAGTTGAAGAACACTCGATATCATTCTCATTTGCCCACAATCACAAGCAGATCTAAGGTAAAATACAGCAGAGCATTTAATATTTTACACTAAGGGTGTATTTTGGTTAAAGGGTAAAAGTGGGGTAAAAATTACATGATTGAGTTCCATGTGTAAAATAACACATGAAATTCATTCATGTAATTTGTACCCCAATTTTTACCCTCCAATTAAACATGTCCTAGAGGAATTTGGTAATGAAAATGACAAGAAATCAACCAGAATTTTGGACCCTGCCCAATTATTTCATACAAATTGCCTCCTCCGTTTTGTCTAATTTCATCCACTGTTTGTTGAAATTATACAACCATTGAACATTTTCTGAATCCCACTGCCTTCATTAGGATACAGAGAACCCAAAGCATTAAGGACAAATAAATAATATACACTTGCCAACGTTGGTAACATGAGTTTGGGTTACTGGCTATTGTTGGCCTCAAGATCCTCATTCTGGGGTTGCTCGTGGTAATGCAAGACCCTCAAGAATTTGCAGCAGACTAGGATATTGTGATTAAAACTATTGGAACCAATTCAAGGAAAACAGTGAGCAGAGAAGGACAATGAGAACTAGGTGTCAGAAAATGACAGAAATGCCTGAAGTTCCATGGCCAGCTTGTGCATTAAAAACTAAAAAAAATAAAAAATAAAAAAGCCAAAGCATTTATATCTAACAGCTTAAGCTGATAGGTAGTGGCACATGAATGGTTTTATATCTAACAATTAGGATACAGAGAATCAAAGCATTTAAGGATAAATAAATAAGATACACCTGCCAACGTTGGTAACATGAGTTTGGGTTACTGGCTATTGTTGGCCTCAAGATCCCTATTCTGGGGTTTCTCGTGGTAATGCAAAACCCTCAAGAATTTGTAACAGACTTGGATATCGCTATTAAAACTTGTGGCACCAATTCAAGGAAAACAGTGAGCAGAGAAGGACAGTGAGAACTAGGTGCCACACAAAGACAGAAATGCATGCAAACATATTCCATGGCCAGCTTGTGCGTTAAAAAATAAAAAAGGCAAAGCATGCAAACACATTCCCAGTGTAACCGTGCGATCCAAGAGCGTAATACACCTAAACAAGAAGGCAAAGTCATAACTCCTATGAAATGAGTTAGAAAGGCTTCAAGCCTTAAGCATTGGTATAACAGTAGTTTTCCAGCTAAAACATGATGCACTGCTCATGCATGCTATCACAGTTTAAATTGGATTAGGAATTTAATTCCAATGGTTTAAGCCAGAGTATACGCGATAGTCAATGAGTCTAATGGAGCAAAGACTCATCTTTGAAACTTGTTAAGTAGCATCTCTGAAAGTCTCAATGAGGGTTTAATCGCTTAAATCTTTTAATATGAAACTCTGAAAATATTTTTAAGACAAAAAATAAATAAATTTGTCAGTGTCAACACAATTCAGACTCCTCTCCTAATCGTTCAGTGGCACAAGTCAAACAGGTTTCAGATACACAAAAAATAATAATAATAATAATAATAACAACAATAACTTAACTCCAAAATACAAACCAAGAACGAAAATTTCAATTCTTAAACACAATCACGGCAATGGCACATAAGATTGCATACACCAACACGATCCCAGGAACTAACACCAAAAATTATAAACCACAGTTACTCATCTCCGGCGTTCACTTCAAAACTCTGTTTTAAACATTAAAATCATCCGTCATGAGCACTTCAACCTACCTTGTTCATCAATAAGGACCGATACCGTTCAACATTACACACTGCCACCTCAAAAACGTACCCAACTTGCACCAAAAATATAAACTTCCCAAATTCTAATTCACAGCGCATATTTCAGGCTACACAGGCATATTTTAAGTCCTAAATCTTCTTAGTAAGTTAAACAATAGCGCAACACAAACCATTCCAAAGAGCATATGAGAGAACACCTAAACGAAAAGTAAACAAACAATAGGATAAAAAGGTAGCTTTGGCCTCGGAAAACAGGAGTCACGAACCAATAATTGCGGAAGAAAGAAAGAAGATAAATAAATAAATAAATAATAAGAGAATAGAGAACGGGGTGGAGGGGGTGTGTGAATTTGACGAGGGTACCTGAGAGTGAGAGAGGAAGGGGAAGACGAGATTGATGATGATCTGAAACTGAAAGGTGAAAGTGAAGGGAAGAGTCTCACGCGAGGGGCATGAGCGAGTGGAGGAAGCACCTTCCCCAAATGCGTGACGCCTAGGGTTTCCAAAGCCACTCGCGTCCCTTCTTTAACCAATCCGACGCTCGTGTCGCCCCACTCGCTGCCTCCCTATCTCACCTCTCGCGTCGCACGTGTCGCGCGTGTCGCCTCTCTCTCTCTCTCTCTCTCCTTTTACTTCATTTCGTGATTTCCCGCTCCGCGAGTCCACTGTTACCACTTTACCCTTATTTCATCTGGTTCCCTATCACTCCCACGTTATTTCACTTGAGTAGAGAGTAAAAGTGAAAAAATTTATTTTTAGATTAATAAATTTAAAAAAATGATCCTTTTTTTCTATTAATCTAAAGTGAAATTTATTGCTTTATTTTCTAAAATGATATGAGGTCTGTTTGATTTAAATTTTCAATTTTCAATTTTCTAATTTTCCAGAATTTGTTAAAGAAAAATGAAAATTTTGAAAACTGGAATTTGTAATTTTCAGAATTTTTAGTTTTTCCTTCACAAATTCTGAAAACTGAAAATAAAATTGAAAATCCAAACCAAATACCTTTCTCCCACAACATATTGGCAATTTCTTCATCAAAATGGATTTGGACGAAAATGCCTCTGGAGGGAGAAAGTGAGGACCTTTTTTCCTTTGGATAAAAAATGTCCCTTGTATGCGGGATCTATTAATTGATTCAATGGTGAGAATCTCTTATTTTTTCACTGTAAAGATATTCTCACTTTAGATAATTAATTTCCCATTAGAATTATCTTTTTCTCTTGTTCAAAAAGATTAATGTATTCGTTATGCTTTTTATTGTGCTTTATTATTCTGTCTAAAAAAAGCATTTTTTAACTAATTGGTTTACCATTATTGGATCAAAATAATATCATCTCAGAATAATTATAATCTAATTTACTGACCAATGATTATTTTGGATTTAGATGACCTGAACTAGAAATGGTGCTCTTCTTTCTAACCAATAAATTCCTCAACTAACTATAACAGTGTTGAACAAGATCAATTCAATACAGAACGCACGAGCAAATATGGCGATTGAAATACAACGAAGAATATTAAAAGCTATAACTACAATCGGAAACGGCTAAGCAAATACAACTTAAAACATAGTAAAATTTATGTGAGACTGTCTCATATACGTTTGCATCACAATCGTCAACTATATATAGCTTTCCTAATGACAACACATTTTCTACATCGTGGTCACGGCTCTTCCTTTAGGAAAATAATTGATTCCATGTTCTAGCATGTTCAGTTCATATACCTAGACCGATGATATTTTAGCCGAAGCTTCAAACTTCATCCGGACCTTCTTGCTCTCAATTCTCTTATTCGGGGCCCACTTCCCTCGTGTGCTTCTTGTATGATCATTCCATATTTTCGGCTTACACTAATAACGACCCAAGAGGAATGATGCACAACCATCATTATACCTACATCAAATACTTACACCGCGCAAGAAGACCAATTTGGCATATGTATATGGCATGGATACGAAGGGACAATTTTAGGGGAAAAGCAACACAAAGAAAAGGGAAAAAAAAGAAAAAAAATAAAAACCACTACACATGCACATTTGGTGGTCCCTCTCCCTTTCCCTTATTCGAAACGGAAACCACCACAACCCCACCTCTCCAACATTCGAACCCCTGTCACTATCTTGTCTCACTTGATTAAAGAAGCCACAAAAGGTTTCATTTTTGCCTGCATTCACACCCATGTTCTCTTGGGTTACTTTGTTGTCTTAAGCTTTCATTTCTCATTCCATACGTTGATCCATTGTTAGTACATTTAACGCGATGGCAGCAACTGTGATCATTTCCCATTACAATCGTTGAGGAACAAAATGAAGCACTCATCGTTAAGTCACACCGTTTCCACCATCTTCGCTAGGTTCGCATTTGCTAGGTTAGGGTTAAGAGTTAATCGTAGCCGCTATGTTCACGTTCTTGCTTCCTGGCATTGGCACTGTAAGTAGTAGAGGGTTACATTTTTTTTTTTTTGCAGAAGGTTTACTATATTTGGTCTATGTTTACACATTTTATGTTTAGGGTTTACAACTTTTTATGCTCTAATTTACATAATTTTTTTTCCGAAACGTGTTTAGTGGTTGTGCTCATTTGGTTTGCAACTTTTTTGAACTTATTTAAACTGCTTTGAATATGTTTAGATCTTTTTTGAGTATAGTTTACTGGTTTTTGTGTAGTAGTTGTCTTGAAAACGGTTTAAAATTTTTTATTTAGGGTTTAAGGTTTTTTGAGAAAGATTTAAAACTTTTTATGTATTGATTTATAACTTTTCTGCATTGGTTTACAACTTTTCATGTTTTGGATTTGCAACTTAATGAACAAGGTTTACAAATCTTTTTGTACGGGTTTATAACATTTTGAATAAGGTTTACAACTTTTTCACTAGTTTATTTTCCCATTGGTTTACAACTTTTATTGGATTGGTTTACACCACTTTGGTTTACAACTTTTGGTACATGGTTTACAACTTTTGGTACATTGGTTTACAGCTTTTTGTGCATTGTTTCATAACTTTTTGTCAACTGATTTACAACTTTTTGTGCAGTGATTTACAACTTTTCATCCACGGTTTACAACTTTTTGTGCATGCGTTTACAACTTTTTGTGCATCAGTTTACAACATTTTGTGCATCGATTTACAACTTTTTGTCCACTAGTTTACAACTTTTTGTGCATCGTTTACAACTTTTTGTGCATGGTTTACAACTTTTAGCCAACTGGTTTACAACTTTTGGTCCAAGTGGTTTACAACTTTTTGTACATTGATTTACAACTTTTTATGCATTAGTTTACAACTCTTTATGCATCAATTTACAACTTTTTGTCCAATGGTTTACAACTTTTACCTTGCAATTTCTTCATAGATTTAAATTATTGATATAACAATTCAATTTTATCATTTTGTTTTTCAAGCTATATCTTAGAGATGGTGCCTCGCAAGAGAGTTGAAGTTGCACAGGTAGCAGTGGAAAAGGGTAGACATGTAATTGTACCAATTAGAGGATTTGCCAATGTTTCATACAATTGTTGTTTGTTAGTTTGTTGTCTTGGCCATAATTAACGGTGATATTGTGTGAATTAATTTTTTAGTTGTGTTTAATGTGAGGTGCAACCTCATTTAGGAGCCAATGCTCCCTTGAGATGGTTGTTAAGCTGTAGGATAAGACTTTAAGTGCCCCTCAAAAGGAGGTAGTTAAGGGCATGGGCTTTGGAGGCCTTTTTGAACTGAAGATGAAGGCAAAAAATAGGATCTTCATCTTTAGAGGTGATAAAGGCATTCGATCATGTCAGCAGTGCATCCACTTCAAGGATCAGTCCATAGCTGTGAGAGGATTCTGGGTTTAGTGCTTGGTCTTCCTTGTTCTGGTAAGTTAACTAACTTATAAGCAATGTTTCATTTTTTTTCTTTTTTCAAATGTAGGGAGTTGGTACGTTATAATTACATGAAAATTTTTTCAATGTAAAGGTGAGGAAGTCAGGCAAAATGCATCAAAGGAGGATATAGTAGTTGTGGAAGAGTTCCATAAGAAAACTATCAAGGAGTTAGAGATGATCAATTAGGAAGGCAAAACAAATGACAGGTTTAAGAGAGCCTTCATCCTTTATGTCCTCTACACATTCCTTTGCTCGACTATGAAGGGTTCAACAACTTTGAAGTTGATAGCCCATGTGGTTGATGTTGATGACCCCACAAAATACAATTGGGGTAAACTCATTGTTGACACCCTGGTGGACAGCATGAAAGAATACAAGGCAGGCAAAAGGGAAGTAAAGTCTATTGGAAGGTGTGTCTTTGTCATGACCCGACTTGGGAACATGACCGCACGTGGGAATCCCATCTACGTAAGCCTCATGACCTCTGAGTCTTTCTATATGCATATTTAATATTAAATCCATTTAATAAACATTATTTCCATCTCTAATAAACCTTTGGATCTTTGAAAACATATTCATCATTAATAGCATATCATAATCATTTCTAACATAGTTCTATGAAATTAGAAAACAATCATTTCTCAAACTCTGAACATATCTTTGTGACTCAAAATATATGAGTCTCTCTATACAAAGTATACATGAAAACTGGAATCATGTAATTACAAAATAATCATGATAAATCAATACCAATCTATTTCTATGGTCCGGACTCCGTCACGTACACTAGAGCACTATATTTCTAAACAAAATACCAAAAGATACTGCACTTCAAAGTGAAGCTCGCCAACTGGAACTTTCTACCTGGGAATAAGGTGGATCAGAAGGACCCGTAGCAGCTAACGTATCTGGAATAGAAGAAGGAGAGGGGTGAGTTTTATCAAAAAACTGAGTAGGCCCTCACCCATAACCCTCTCATGGGACAATCAAGAAACAAATATTCATATATAATCATCAGACTAGTTAGTACAATGTCTCTAAAATTATATTCAGAAAACATCTCTAAATTCTTACTCTATCGAGAAATCATTTTCTGGACATATACATAAAGCTTTTAAATCAAATATTCTCTTAAAAGCATCAATATTCTCTAAAAACATAAATAACAGGACTCTAGAGAAACAAATCTCTGGTTATGCACAATTCATGTGACATAACAATATCTCTGAACTCAGGGCACCTAACTAGGTCCCATTTCTATTTCCTTGGTGACTTGGTATACCAAGGTTAACGGATTAACCCGTTAACACACAGCCTATTTTTCTATAGCCACGTCTAACTCAATCAGAAATCTAAATCTTTTCTCAAAGTCTTCTATCCTAGAGTTCACAAGCTCTAGTATATAAAATCAATAAATTCTGAAATTCATATAATCATTACAACATCTCCAATCATTTCTCTTAAAACTCTATTCTTGAAATCATAAAATCTCTAATATATGTATAAAATTATTTGAACATGAAAACTCTTGAAACTTTGAAAGCTTTGGTCTCATATGACTTAACAATCTGACTTTAGCATAACTGACTATGAAATCATGCCCAAGGGATCACCTCTTTCAGGCATTCCGATTTCAAGCCCACAGAATATGTATTGGCAATTGTTATGAATCATATTGAATTCCATACTTCTAAGTATCATAAAAATACTTATTTTCTCTAAAAACCCTATCATATACTTGTGCTCTACTCTGGAATCATCGTAATATTTCATAAATCTCTAAATATAATCATATTCATTCTCTTGCTCTTTAATAAAAATCACTTTTAACAATAATGGTCCCATGAGTTTCAGAAAAACATATATTTCATGCTTTCATTTCTAATATCATATGGTCATGTCATAATTTACTGAAATTAACTCTAATGATCAACATAAGTATCATAGGATCTGAACCTACTCATCGTTGAAGCCGGAGTTTGTGGGCCCCACCAATTGGAGAACTTGGAATGACACCAACAACTGCCATAGAGCAATTATAACTCTAGATTAAACTCTAATAATCTCTAGAGGGCTCTATCCTTATTCTAACAAATTTGGGAAGGACCCCCACTTGATAACAATGAAAGAAATGATCGGTCAAATCCAAGATTATGAAGAAATAAAGACATAATCTAATAGCATATACTTACCTTGAAGCTTGGAAATGATGGATTTGAGATAGAGAAGAAAATTGATGAAGAAGAAGAAGAGAACGCGTAGAACGCGTTCTCTGAGCCTGAAACACGTTTTATAAACTTTTACCGCCTGGGCGGTGAAATGACCGCCTGGGCGGTCCCCTCTTCCAGCTGGACCGCACTCTCTGTTGACCGCCTGGCCTCCAGGAGGTTTCTCCACCAACGGCCTTTCCTGACCGCCTGGGTGGTCCCATGGCGCTGGGTGGTCTCCAAGGTTCACTTATTTACATTAAGTTAATCATTTACTTTACTTCCCATTAACTTTAAAACATAAATGTAAATAAGGAAATACCCCCCATTTGGATTGAAATAAAATATCTAAAAAATTAAAATCCCAACAACTCAGAATCCAAAATTTGGGTTTTAGTTCAAATCGAGAATTTCTGAGATTTTCTAAACTTGTGGGCTAAAAACGAAACACTTAAAGGTTTGATAAAATTCATTAAAAATCACTCTTCAACTTATTTTCCCTCTAGAAACCATTCCGGGACTTTTAATGCCAAGAATATGGTTCTATCATATAGCCCTCCAATGAGGTGTAGGATCCTCACTTAGCCAAATTCAGAACCCGGTGAGTCTCCTGAAACTCCTGAGGCTATACAGAACCTGACTACGGCCTGTGTACCTCGGGTATCACCTTCTTCCTAATGGTATGTCCCATTGATGCAAGTTTATATAATTAGTGGCTGAAGGACAATTTAATTAATTCAATTTATGTTGCCTTTAACAGGTTTGATACCTCCACTTAGCAATTGGTTCGCCTTCGGAGACAATGACTCTACACTCGTCAAACACTAAATGAGAGGCTGCCCAAGCTCACTTCGATGATTAGAGGAGGATGAGGAGGTACATTGATGCTAACCTTTGTGTAATAGCGCTTGTTGGTAATTCACAAGGTAAACAAAGACAAGTGCAGTGAATGAAATTTAACCCCTTTTTTTTCAGGGTCCCTAACCCTGATAAGTAAGCGTTGATGGCACTATGAAGGAGTTCCTTGACACCCACTTTGAGTATGAGGTATTTGGATTTGCTTGAAGGAGATAGAGATAATTATGTATATTTTTATTTGGATAATTTGTCTTTACATACTAATGGTTTAAATCTAAATGAACACATTGAATTATCTATGTGCAGGACCTCAAGGAAATGGTCAATGGGGTCATTAAGACGACCTTGAAGTAGCAAAGAGAGAGGAGGGAGGGGAAAGTGACCTCTTGGTCACAAAAGGCTCCTTCTAAGCCAAAGAAGGTCTCTTCTTTGCTCAAGAAGGTGCATGTTGCACTAGTTCAGTCACCCCTTCCACCAAAGAAAGACCAATCAGGAGGTTCTACCGATGATGATTCCATTGAGGCTCGTAGATTCCTCCACTCAGTCTCGATGTATCTGAGGATGTTGGAGGTACTTTGAGTGAGGGCTCAGCTTCTACAAAGGATCACTTCTACCTTAAGGGTCCTTCCATAGTAAGTGCACATTATGTTCTTGTTTAGTTTATGTTAATTTTATTCAGTGGAAGTGGATAGCATGTCATGGGTTGGAATTTATCATATTTTCATGTTTTGGTGTGAAATTAAATAGGAGACACACTAGGAACATAGAGATATGGAATGTAGTCCTTCCCAAGTTCAGTTGATGGTCATGCCTAAGGATGTTGCCTTGTCCCCAGAGCACAAAGCTCCTGTCTGAGGTAATTGGTATTTTCTATAATGGTTGTGAGGATTGGTTTGTTCACATGTTTTGTATGGCCTATGTTGAACATGATGTGTACACCCATTACTTAATGATATATTGTGTGCTTGTTTAGGAGATGCTTGCATTGATTGTTAGCCCATTATCTATGGACAGGGGTAGGCCAAGCTTTAGCTTTAGCTTTAGCTTCAGCTTCAGCTTCAACTTAAACAATCAGCACTAGCAAAATCAAGGTTTCAGATGCAGTGGCCAATGGCGTATGCTTATTGCACGAGGAACCATAGCGGGTATAAGAAAGGCAAGAAACGAAAGAATTTAGTAGAAAAAGATGAGTAAGTCCATAGCAGAATATACGTTAAATGGTTTTGAGTTGGTTTAGAATTGATTTACATGTTTAATGATTATGATTTACAACTTTGTGTATGATGGTTTACAATTGTTTTGTCCTGGTTTGCAACTTTTTGTATTGGTTATGTTTTTTTGCATATGTATTTACATGCTTTGCTTAACATGTTCAGAAGGTGTTTGGAATTAGTTTATATTTTTTATTATTATTGTTGACAACTTTGAGTGGGCTGGTTTACAACTTTTTGTGTGGTGATTTACAATTTTGTAAACCTCTAGTATACAACTTTGTGTGTGCTTGTTTACAACATTGAGTGGGTTGGTTTATAACTTTTTATGTAGTGGTTTACAACTTTGTGTGTGCTTGTTTACACATTGGGTGGGCTAGTTTATAACTTTTTATGTGCTGGTTTACAATTCTTTCCAGGCTGGTTTATAACTATTTTTGTGCTCATTTACAACTTCTTGTGTGGTGCTTTACAACTGTTTATGTGTGTGGTTTACAACTTTGCATGGGTTGGTTTACAACTTTTCATTTATTAACCTTCTTTATTTTATTGGTTAGGGAAATTGTTAGTGTTGATGGGCATTTCCTCCATCGCGATGAGCTTTAAACTCTAGCATAGAGAGAATGGATAAGCAACTTTGTATGAAATGTGTATATGACCATGTTTTTCTTTATGATTATACTTGGCCGCTTGTGACCATCTATCTTGTCCTTTGCTTGTAGGTTGTTTCCTTTCATGTCGGGTACCTTAATTTTTATGAGAATAAAAAGCGAACCCCAGCAGATTCTATCTGAGTTCTTGGTTTATGGTATTTAGTAATCTCGTTTAGCATTTCATGTTAATAAATGAGATTGGTGAACTTATGTGTTTAGGGATATGGATATGAATGTTTTTTGTTATGTTACTACTACGAAATAGTCGCTCGCGATGTTGATAAGCACAAGGAGGGGAAGGCCCCCTATTGGAGTCTGGACTATGGAAGTCATTTTTTGATGGGGATCTATCAGCCCATAATCTAGTATGGTATTTTTCTAAGTCCATGGTAAGATCATTTGCCATATAATTAATTTTTAAGGATGAAATTTCATGAGTGCTAGTGCTTTGTTATTAAACGATCTTGCATATATTTGCTCCTTGTGTATATAAAGAGCATTGGTGGTGCTATGTCCGTAATCGTGAAGCCAATAAGGTGTGTATTTTGGATTCATTAGGGTGTACAACTGATGACTGATAAGCCGAA
Source organism: Dalbergia oliveri (assembly GCA_030441495.1). Classification (NCBI taxonomy): domain Eukaryota; kingdom Viridiplantae; phylum Streptophyta; class Magnoliopsida; order Fabales; family Fabaceae; genus Dalbergia; species Dalbergia oliveri. Next base: position 807,594 of record JAMLFY010000017.1, read on the forward strand.
GAGAAGATTGTTGGTGAAAAGGATGTCCTGAACTCTCTCATTGTATGTTAATTATATGGATAAATTTATTTATGCATCACTTTTGAATTCTTTGATTCTGATTATATGATGCAATTCACACTAACGGTGATTCAATCTGGCAAGTTATACAGTTCAAAGAGTTAATGGCAATGGTCGACCCAACAATGGACCCAGCATTTGAGCTTGACCTTAAGATAAGCCCCTCCCTATACAACCAAACAAGTGATTTGTCATAAACTTAACATTTGCCTCCATTACCAATAAATATATCTTGCTTGTATAAACTTTATTATCTCCACATTCCATGCAGAGATGATTTTGGAATATATGTGATGAAGTACATGGAGATGTAGGACAGGGTCACTACATATGAGGAGGGTCTGACCATGCCTGTATTGGATGAGGTAAGTTGCATGTGTTATTTGGATTCCCTTAAATACCTATTAAGTAGTCTTGTATGGATAATTGTTTATGTCTTTTACCAAGGTTCAGCTGGCTCGCATTCGGCATGACTTATTGGTTGGGTGGGTGATGAACAAGGAGAATGAATATAGGGATCATGTAATTTCAGTTGAACCCCAATTAAGGGTTGCAAGCTTTGTTCCTGCAATTGTTGATTGTCTTGCTACTAAAGGTAGTGCGGGAGGGCAGCCAAACCCACTTAACGGAGCAAAAGGCATATTCGCACAAGAGGGCTGGCGGCCTTGTCGCGCTGAACCACCCCGTATACCACATCACATGCTAAGTCCAAGACAAGGAAGAAGATGGGGCATGTTGATTTATTTCTATGTAAACTCTGGATTTTCATATATATTTGTTTGGATATTTCCACCATTCTTTGTAGCCATGTATATAGTCATTGCATTATTTGTATTTGTAGATAGGATAGGACTTAGGTATATATTTGTTTGGATTTTTCCACCATTTTTTGCACACATATATATAATCATGGCTTAGTATAGTACATATTTGTTGATGGGATGACAATATGTTGATATGTTGTGTACAGGGAAAATAATACATACATGGATGACAATTTGTGTATAGGAACAATGTTATATGAAAAAAATTGTAAATCAGTTATTACAACGCTATAAACCTCAGCTTATAAGTTTTAAACCGCACCTTCTTGCTTTAAACCTATGTGGAAAATAGATGTCATGACCCGATCCAGGCACGTGACGGCATGTGAGAAATCCCATTCTCACGTCAGCTTTGGACCTGTTGACTGTCCTTTATATGCATGCTCTGTTCATAAAAATCTATTTAAAACATAATTTCACTTTCTCTAGATGAATTGTTTGTTCTTGAAATCAAAATAATCATGTCTAAAACCTCATATGTCTTTTCAGTTAGAATCACGAAATCGTTCATATCATTGAAATACACTTTAAAGTTCAATCCTATATGCTGAATGCAAACATCCCATACCCTAGGTCCGGATCCTGCCACTTGTACCTGGAGCACTCTAAACAAACCAGGAATGCATGCTTTACCATCTGATACTTTACGTGGCTAAGTAGAATTTGCAGCAGTGGTCCTATCTGGAAAATAAGAGGAATGAGAAGGGTGAGTTTTGACACCAAAACTGAGTGAACCCTCACCTAAAACCCCTTTCATGGGACATAAAAAAAACCATGCATGAAATTATGATAACATTACTAATATTCGAAAATATTATGCAATTATATGTCCATATATCAACTCAAAAGTACTTTTCTCAAAAAGTCTTATGCAATTATATTACATACACGTATATGCAAATCATCATTTCATAAACTCAAGAAAGCAATCCTTTAATTCATTTTCTTGTCTAAGTTCCCATAAACTTCTTTTGTACATATATTTATATACTTTCAAATGATTACATTACCAATTCAAAAGTTCTTTCATTAATTAACTTTCATACCTAATATTAAATAAACTCATAATAATATAGCTCCTAGATAAATAGTAATGTCTAGCCTGAAATATCATAACAATAAACAATAATAGAAAGTTGGGTGCTCAGTTCCTCGTGAACAAGAGCCCTAACTTGAGGTTTTAATGGTTCCTCGTGAACCATGCCTCGTGGGCTCATTCATTCTCTCGATAGGTTGCCCTTCGTGGGCTTGTTTATTCTTCGAATGGGTTGCCCTCGTGGGCTTATAATTCTTTGAATAGATTGCCCTTCGTGGGCTTATTGTCCTGAGAGCTTTGGACCTTTATAACTCTAAAGTTTACCTTAGCATAACTGCGACTATGAAATCACACATGGTGATTTCAAATCCACAGAATATGTATCCGCCAATGTTCTGAGTCATACACAGATTCATGCTTTAAAGTCCTTTTATGTTTGAATATCTAGATTATTTCTTATTAACAGAAACTCGTGGTACTTTGAGAACTTTGAATCCACTCGATTCTAACAGCTAACCTTAGCATAACCGTGGCTATGGAATCATGCCTAAGGGATCACCCTTTATAGACATTGTGATTCCATACCTCCACAGAATATGTAGCCGTCAATGTTCTGAATCCCGTGAAGATTTAAGCTCTAAAACCCTTTTATTGATTATCAAAAACATCACTCAACTCATCAAACTCTTTAAATTCAGACTCTATAATATTTTGATTAACCTTCCAAACATAGTTCAAACTATCAGCTTTCTATAAACTAGAAAGTACTCACTATCATATTCTGAAATTATAGAGTCTAAAACGATATTTCTAATCTTTCCTCTAAACTTCATATCTGGTCATAAAACTATATCATATTCATAAACCAGTTCCAAAATCTATCGAAACAATCACAAAATCCTTTGACAATTGCATACATAATCAATTCTATAAAATCATTATATCAAACATATATAGTTATAAATCCATAACATATACATAAAACAATTCCAAAATCCATTGAAATGCTCATAAAAGCTTCTAGCAATTACATATATTACCAATTCTATATAAAATCAGCATAACAAACATGGTCCCATGAGTTTTATACAAAATATGCTTCATGCTCTAAACCAGGAATTCTAAAACATACTAACCAACAGAAATCTTCAAATCCTTATACAGGAATCTCTAAAGCCAAGTAATAATTCATATTTTTCTGAAAATAGCTCTAATGAAGAACATAGAAGTTACAAGTGCGAACCCACTCACCTGGGGTAGAAATGCAGAACCCACACTAATAGACCTCTGGGGAGCGAAATGACTCCACTATTTGACATAGAGGTAGCAGAATTCTAGATTAACCTCTAGAACCTCAAGAATCCCTCTTTAACAAGTTAGAAAGCTTTTCCCCTTTAAGAAGCTTAGAGAACCACCCATAACCCAAGGAAACTTGAAGGGAATGAAGCAAAACCAAGAGAATAACATACCTTTAAGCCTTAGGAATGACAGATTCGCGGTTAAACTTGAAGAAATGGAAGAAATTGGAGTTTAGAGGGTGAAAAATGATGGGGAGTTGAAGTTTTCGTGAAGGAGGGGGAAAATGTGTTAGAGTGTTCTGGACCCAGAGGGGTATTTATAGTTTTGAGCGCCCAGCGCTCACCAAAGAGCGCAAAAGATCTCCCTTGCACCGCTTTACTATTCCGTTGACGCCGCAGCGCTCCTAAGTTGCGAGGACTCACTAGATAGTGACTGCACTTCCTTATTGTTTCTGTTGACCGCCAAGTGCTCATGAGTGCCTAGCGCTCACTAGAACGGTTACTTCACTTATTTACATTTCTCAATTTTAAGTTAATCTTTTCATTAACTTTAAAACATAAATGTAAATAAGGGAATACCCCCCATTTGGATTCAAATAAAATATTAGAAAAATCAAAATCTAATTTTTGGGTTTTAGTTCAAATTCGGAAATCTCACGATTTCGTAAACTTGCAAGCTAAAAACGAAATACTTGAGGGTTTCATAAAATTCGTTAAAAATCTCTCTTTAACTCATTTTTCTTTAGGGAATAATTACCAGGACTTTTGGTCCCAAGAAAATGGCCCTAATATATAGTCCTCCAAGAGCATATAGAGTCTAGACTTAGCAAAATTCAGGACCCTAATGACAGGGTGGTGACCGGCACCTTTCTTTGTTTGGAAAAATTTTCTGACCTTTTATTTATTTTTTTGAAGATCTAGGGTATTACAACAAAGCTCCTCCTAAACCTCTCAGCCTATGAGATTAGAAAAAAAGTTGTATACCTTGCATGAAAATATTGTAAACCTCTGATTAAAAAGTTGTAAATCTCTGACTAAAAAGTTGTAAACCTCAAATTAGAAGTTATAAACCTATGTGAAAAATAGAACTGCTCCTAAACCTCTTAACCAATGTGATTAGAAAAACTCGTTTACAACTTCCATGGAAAATTTTTCAACCTCTGAATAAAAAGTTGTAAACCTCTGATCACAAATCAAACACCGACCACATGAGGCTGATGTGTGGTCGTCAACGTTAGAAAAAGGGGATGGATAATGTTGCTTTTTCAAGGCTTAGGAAGTGTGGTGGTATGCTTCCAAGACTTGAACAAAACACCAAGACTTGACTCCAATATATCTAAGCAAGGTTTTCCCTCCTTCCCCCCACCAAAATGGTCGCAATGCTTGGCCCCTTGCCATACTCTCAATTGTCATACACAGTCACTCAAAATGTACTCTCAAGTGGAGGTCGATGCTAAAGATTAAAGGCAAGCGGAGTTACATTATGTGATTCCCAATTAATAACTCACGATACATGCACACCTAAATCATATTATGAGCATGTAGCAAGAGGAAAGAGGATACACCTTACCTTATTAACGAAATGTGCATACATACGTGCCATTTCAGTTTTTAGAGTACATATAGTTACTCTTAATGGCAATAGTGCAGTTCACGGAACAGACATGGCATGAGCATGTAAACTAGAAAAAGGATACACCTTACCTTATGTATGAAAGGAAAGGTGTTTACATGGCTTATAGCATGTCCATAGAGGAATCATCAAAAGGGACGTGCTCTCCGTTAACTGGTACAGGAATCTTGAGTGCGTATGACGCTACCCGTGGGAGTAATTGAACTAGGATTATTAATCTTTTAATTTATGTTGGAAGGAACTTATAATTATGATTTTATTCATAAATGACAAATGCATGTAAGAGGATGTTTTATTTGGGGAGTAATCTTTCATCTCATGTTTTTCTATGACAAATTACATGGAAATGAAATCTAACCTTATAAAATAAAAAATACCTTGAAAGGGCTACGAATGTGCTAAACATAATGCCATGCAATAATAAGAAATGAGTGACCATCAATCTTATTATTTAGTAGCGATCTTGATCAGACAAATCACGCATAGTTTGGGCTGGTTTCTATGGCCTCCAAAAGACTCGTCGTTTCAACGCCGTCAATTGCACTTCTCCCCATGATGTCAGAATCAATGGTTTTTTTTTTTTTTAATTCAGCCTGATTTGCATCTAGTTGTTCTCGTGTGAATCATATTAACCATCTTCTCTAACATGAATGGGCTGTCTTGACTTATAGTAACGGAACAACACTTCGGGATTCTTTGGTAATTGGTAATCAACTCGATCCTTAGCCTATTACTCTCCTCGAACCAATACACCCATTCTTGCTCATATGTGTAGATGTTTCATGTAGAAAATCACTTTTGAGGGTGCATATCATATTTGAACATGTTCTTTTCTAAAACCCACACCCGACCAATGCAATCAAATATCTTATCAACAGAGTAAACTAGCGTGAAAGGAATCTCCTAAAGGAAGGGTGTATGCCATCCATGCATAACACACTCATACTAAGATATTTGAGCACTAAGTCCCTAACAAAAAGTTTGAAGTGCTTGTATTTATAGGCAAATATGATACACATAACGCTGATGCTTTATGAGTGAGAGGATTAGTGGACACTTCCAATTCATGTGTGAATAGTAAGCCTTATGGAAGAACTGAGACTTCTAATCACATGGGAACAGTGTAACACCCTCCCAAGTATAACATCATCATTAAGTTATAACGTTATACTTAGGAGTTGTTACTTATAAATTAGCGGACCTTTCTTAATTATCTATAGCAAAATTGACAGAGACTTACTGAACCTAGACATGACTGATTCTTCCTATAGGCCTCAAATAACATCACGTTAGTGCAAATGGCCACGGTTCCATTAACATAAACGTCATGATCTGGACACTTGCTCCAGGACCATGTAGGGAAACTTATTACTCTGATACCACTTTGTCACGACCTAACCTGGGAGCGTGATTGGCACGTGAGAATCCCATTCCACGTAAGCCTACTGGATTACGTGTCTTTCTAAATACATATAATATATAATATTAAACTTAAAATACGATCTTTCTTCTAAATCATTATCATTTTCTATAATTAAAACATGATATTTAATTACATAAAACTGGAAATAATTAATGATCAAGCTTTGAAACCCTTTTCTAAATCATTCTACAAATTCTAAAATCATAAACTAATCCATCACATGATATTAATCTTAAATTTGATAGCCTGCTTAACCATTGAAAACTGAATCCTAACTACATGGCTGATCAAATACATAATCTAATCAAAACCAATAGTTGAAATCTATACTTAAACTCTAGAAATACATAGGGAAATACATAAACTTTGAAAAATAGCTACAGTATCTCAAAATATATGCGTGACTAGGATCCTACAAAACTACTAGAGAGTTCTACAACTAATAGAAGCCTAAACTAAGCCTTACAACAATGTAAAGCTCACCAAAAGGTAACTCCAACAACTGGACCGATCGAACAACTTCTGGACCTGCAACTATGAGAGGAAGGGAGAGGGGTGAGTCAATGGACTCAATGAGTGAGCTCTCACCCATCACCCACATGGGACAACCAAGGAACATATATACATAATGCAGTATACATGCAGCAACATAAATCATTTGATATTTACATACATAGCTAGCTAGGAAAACACTTTTTATTCCATAGATTCATAAATAAGTATTTCTAAACTCATAATCAAACATGAAATTATTTTAACTGATGGTACGGAAGAGCTTGGGGAAACGGTATTTGCTTAAGCTGAATAAATACATATATAGTAAATAAAGCTGTAAAATCATAAACTAAAAGATCATACTCAGTACTTAGCGAATTAGAGCACCTGCTGAAATCATAATAGTCCTTGTTAGACAAGCTGTGGGCACCTAACTACGTCCTATTTCTATAACCCTAGGAGCGAAATTGTCCTCTAACAAATAACTTGGTAGCAAGGTTAACGATCTCTTTAGTCGTTAACTAACTGTCTATTCTTGTTCTCTACCAACTAAGCTAGTTTGTCAAAAAGAAAACCAAAAGTGAAGGGTGAGTACTCCGTCCCTCGTGAACAAGCCCGTAAATTATAAGTACTCTAAGAGTTCTGGATTCAAACAATTCTAACAATCTAACTTTAGCATAACCGTTACTATGAAATCATGCCCAAGGGATCACTCGCTGGTAGGCATTTCATTTTTAAGCCCACGGAGTATGTATCTGGCAGTTACTATGAATTATATTGAATTCGTACCTCTTGGTACCTTAAAAATGAAATTATAATTTTTATATCTTAAGCGAACATATTTTTATATACCTAATAATTCTAAATCATAACTTAAAACACTGGGTTCTAAATCATGAAAACTCTAAAACTATAATAGCCTTTTTTCTTCATAAAATTAATCATACTTTCTTCAACATAGCTCATCTTAATATTTTTCAATATATCTCAAATCGGTATTCTAAAACATGGTCTGGAATCTAAATCATAATTGATAAAATAGCAAAGTCACTACAATACATATTTTCTTAATAAATTCCTTCTCAAGTATGTAAAACATTTTCCATAACACAACATAGCAATCATGGCCCCATGCATTTTCTAAAATTATAATTTCATGTATAAGTTCAAATAGAGCATTTCTAGCTAAAACACATTTTTATATAGAGCCATATCATGTAAGAAATCCATTTTTTTCAAATTTCTAAATACTCTGGAATGCAATAAAATAATAATATAATGACCAAACTAAAGCCATGAGATCAAACCCACTCACCTGGAGGTGAACGGTTAAGCACTAACACCACAGGGGATTTGGGAGGAAGAATAACATCAATGTCTGCCATTGAAACAACAAAACTTATAAACAATCTATGGGAAGCTCTAGATTATTCTAAACATACCTCAAAAACTTTGGAGGAGCACCCTCACTTGATAATAGTGAGAGAAATAACAAATCCAACTCAAGATCATGAAAGAACGAGAGAATGGAGACATAATCTAACAACATATACATACCTTGATGATTGGGGATGATGGATTTAGGTGAGATTGAGAGAAAAAGGGAGAAAAATTGATGGGGGAGGAGAAGGGTCGTGGTTTCTGCTTCTAATGGGGGATGCTTTAGGGTTTAAAAGGGGCCAAAAATGAAATGAAGTCATTTTTGGCACTGTTCATGCTCCAGGGACAACTATTGTAATACCTGGTATACACGTGTCAGGAACAAGTTCTCTACGACTTCAAGATCCCAGAGACCCACAGGGTCCTAAACTTGTCTAAGTTTGGATCCTACGCCTCCTTAGAGGGCTATATGTTAGAGTCATATTCTTGGGATCAAAAGTCCGGTAATTATTCCTAGAGGAAAAATGAGTTGAAGAGTGATTTTTAATGAATCTTATGAAACCTTTAAACGTTTCATTTTGAGCTCTCAAATTTAGAAAATCTCGAAAACTTTTGGTTTTAAAATAAAACCCAAAATTTGGATTTTGAATGGTTGGGATTTTGATTTTTTTTTTATATTTTATTTGCATCCAAATGGGGGGAATTTCCTTATTTACATTTATATTTTAAAGTTAACTTAAAGTTAAGAAATGTGAATAAGTGAAGTGAGTTTTAGACAACTAGATGCCATATGATAGAAAAGATGGTGATTGTGGGCGTATGGTCCTAAAATCACTATAGCGATCACAGGAGGGTAGCTTCATGATTTCAATGGTTTGAGGACCATTATAGCGGTCACAATGGGGGGCGCGGTACGTGGCTTGACCGCTATAGCGATTCCCTGGAGCGTGAACAACACCAAAAAATAACGTCGTTTCAATTTTGGCCCTTTTTAAACCCAAGGGCTCGGGTTCCTCCCTATTTTGGGAGGCAGAACTGAACCCTTCACCTTTTTCTCCATTTTCCTTCTTCTTCTTCCAATCCAAGATCAATCCATCATCCCCAAGCTTCAAGGTGTGTACTCCATTCTCTCCGTTCTTTCATGATCTTGAGTTTGGATTTGTTATTTCTCTTATTGTTGTTAAGTGGGTGCTCCCCTAATGTTGTTAGAGTTGTGTTAGAATAATCTAAAGATACCCATAGAGTATTCATGAGTTTAATGGTTGAAATGGCATATATTGGTGCCATCCCTCTTCCCGAACTCTACCAGAGTTGTTCCTTAATTCCACCTCCAGGTGAGTGGGTTTGATCTCATGTCTTTAGTTTGGTCATTATATTATTATTTTATTGCATTACAGAGCATTTAGATATTTGAAAAATGGATTTTTTCATGGTATGGCTTTATATGAAAATGTGCTTTAGCTAAAAATGCTTTATTTGAACTTATACACGAAATTATAATTTTAGAAAATGCATGGGACTATGATTGCTATGTTGTGTGTTACGGAAAATGTTTTACGTGCTTGAGAAGGAATTTATTAAGAAAATATGTATAGTATCAACTTTCCTATTTTATCAATTATGATTTAGATTCCATACCATGTTTTAGAATCCAGTTGAGTATATTGGAAAATATTAAGTTGAGCAATGTTGAAGAAAGTATGATTAGTTTTATAAAGAAAAATGCTATAATAGTTTTTAGAGTTTTCATGATTTAGGACCCCAATGTTTTAAGCTATGATTTGGAATTATTAAGTATATAAAAATATGTTCACTTAAGATATAAACTTTAGAATTTCAGTTTTAAGGTACCAAGAGGTACAAATTCAGTATGATTTATAGCAATTGTCAGATACATATTCTATGGGCTTGAAATCAAAATGCTTGCATACGCTATCCCTTGGGCATGATTTTCAGCCATAGTTATGCTAAAGTCAAATTGTTAGAATTGTTTGAGTCCAAAACTCAGAGTACTAATAATTTAGGGGCTTTACTTCGCAAGGAGAGTACCCACTTTTCAACTATAGTTTTCTTTTTGTCAAACTAGTTTTGACGGTAGAGAACAGAAAATAGACAGTTAGTTAACGGCTATTGAAATCGTTAACCTTGGTACCAAGTTGTCCATCAGAGGACAATATTGCCCAGTTATAGAAACGGGACCTGGTTAGGTACCCTCAGCTTGTCCAACAGGGACTATTTGATTTACAGCTTTAGTTATTATATATGTATTTATTCAACTAAGGATACGTTTCCCTAGGCTCTCCGCACCATTAGTTAAAATGATTTCATGTTTGATTATGAATTTAGAAATGCTTGTTTATGAATCTATGGAATGAAAAGTGTTTTCCTAGCTAGCTATGTATTTAAATATCAAATGATTTATGATTATTGCATGCACATTATATATATATATGTGTGTGTGTGTGTGTGTGTGTGTGTGTTCTTTGGTTTGTCCCATGTGGGTGATGGGTGAGAGCTCACTCACTGAGTCCGTTGACTCACCCTCTCCCTTCCTCTCATAGTTGAAGGTGCAAATATCTTTATGTCACCGGTCTAGTAGCCGCAACTATCTTTTGGTGAGCTTTACATTGTTGTAAGGCTTAGTTTAGGTTTCTGTTAGTTGTAGAAGTGCTCTAGTAGTTTTGTAGGTAGGATCCTAACCACGCTTGTATTTTGAGAATACTGTAGCTATTTTCATGTTTATGTATTTCCCTACATGTTTCCAGAGTTTAAGTATGGATTTCAACTATTAGTTTTGATTGGATTATGTATTTGGTCAACCATGTAGTTTATGTTTGGAGAACAAATTAGAAAGGGGTTTTCAAAGCTCGAATATTAAATACTCTCAGTTTTATGTAATCAAATACTATGTTTTAAATAGAGAAATGATTGTTGATTTAGAAGAAAATCATCTTTTTAAGTTATGCATAATATTAAATATTGTGATAAGTTATGCATTTATATAGACACGTCACCCATAAGGCTTACGTAGAGATGAGACTTCATGTGGTCATGTTCTCAAGTCGGATTGTGAAGCTATAGAGGTCCTAGCTATGGCGCGAACACATACCGCGCCCTCCACTGTGCACTAGGTCTAGACCACTATAGTTGTCCTCAGACTCCTGAAACACGTGAAACCTCCCTCCTGTGATCGCTATGGCGATCCTGACTGCTATCGGTGATAGCAACCCCAAAACATTGATTCTCACTTATGTGAAGTTAAATAATTTATTTTATTTCTCATTAACTTTAAAACAAAAATATAAATAAGGAAATACCCCTCATTTTGATTCAAATAAAATATCAAAAAAATCAAAATCTCAGCCATTCAAAATCCAAATTTTTGGGTTTTAGTTCAAATTGGGAAGTTTTTGAGATTTTCTAAACTTGTAGGTTAAAAACGAAACATTTAAAGGTTTCGTAAAATTCATTAAAAATCACTCTTCAACTTGTTTTCCCTATAGGAACAATTAGGGACTTTTGATCCCAAGAATGTCACTCTAACATATAGCCCTCCAAGGAGGTGCATGATCCAGACTTATGAAGTTCAGACTTGGGTCCCCGGGACCCTAAGGCGTAAATGTAACACCCTAAAATTATTTAAAAATTAATTTGAGTTTTATTAGTCATAATTTCAAAATTTGACAATTTAGCAATGACGAGGATAGCCCAACGGACGTGTTAAAAAAAAAAATTCAGGTCGGGGTGAATAGTAACCTTGCTAGCCCATCGAGACAACTGAAACTATAGATTGAACAGGGAAAACCGGGACTAAGAAAAAAGAGGGTTGAGGTTAGAAATAGTTAGGAATAAGGATTTTATTCTTAGAATTAATTTTTGGGCAATATCTAATTACGGGTACGGTGTTTACTCGTTCGATAAAATTTTAGTGTGCAATTTCTAACGTCGAAAGATTGTTTAATCATTATAAATAGATAATATATATCCATTCAAGCCAAGTTTTAGGGTAAGATTAATCTTGAATTACAAGACCAAATCCTAGCCATTCATCTTGTTTTCTTGGTCAAAGAGTATAGATTTTATATTGAACAGTTATTACAACATAATCTAAACCATTTAAAGCCACCAAACCTTATCCTTGAAGCCACACATTCTCGGCCAAGAAGGAAACCAAAATAGACACCACTGTTCTTCTTCAAGAACATCAAAGAAACTTGATTCAAACCTCCATTTTCCTAGCCTAGACTTGATAAAACCTCAAACTTCCTTCACTAAACTTGTTCTACACCTCAATACCTACAAATCTAACCCATTAAAATCTCAAATCTCCATCAATCCTCATCTTGATACGTTACTTCCTCATTGATTTAGGAAGCATTTGGGTTTGATTTGAGCTTTGAAGTGAAAGGAATCAATCTTGGAGTACCTTGGAGCCAAGGATCCATTAAGTTACTAAAAGTATGGTTTTCTTTGGTCTTTTCTTTCCAAATTATTCTAAACATTTCTGATTGGTATTTGTCCAAAATTTTTAATTGTATTGGTTGATAATATATGGATATTGATGTATTAATTTTGGTGGTATGTTTGGATGATGTTAGAAATCATTTTTGTCAAAAGGAATTTTGATCTATGCTGGATTTTGGATTTCTCTGGGTAGGGATTGTTCACGAATTTTTTGGTACTATTGTGGGTATTTTCATGAGATAGAAAAAATATATGTTGAAATAACATCCTAAGCTAGTTTGACAAATTTTCTTGGGCTCTGATTTTGACTCTTAATGCTTTAAAAAAATCAAGAATCAAAAGTGTATCTATGCTGCCTGGATTATTGAACTGAAGCTGCAAATTTGTCTAATTTTTTTACCATAGGAAGTGACTAAATTTTCCTTTGAAATATTTACAGCATGTTTATAACATCTTGAAGTGTAACTTTGATTTTTCTTTTGAATTGATTCAATCATTTGCTAGGGTTAAAAATTATGGATTTCGGGTTCTAAGTTGAGGATAAGTGGTTTTTGAGCACCAAATTTGTCTAATTTTGTTAACATAGTTAGAGAGCTCTTTTTATTCTGAAATTTTTATGTAACCTTGTGGACACATTTAAGTGTCATTGAGAATCTTTATAGCCTTGGATTTGATGGTTTGGAATGTAGAATAAATTGTGCTACGAATATATAAAATCTACCATTGTGCTGAAAATGAATTGATGCTTTAAATTGATGAAATAATGACATTTTGGTTCTAGTATGACATGAATACTTGATATTAAATGTTTGACCATGTGAATTGTGACATATAAATGCATGCAAGAGGAAATAAAGAGTGGTTTATGAGACATGATTGAAATTGCATTGTGAATGAATGCCTACATGTGGCTTATGCATGCATTTGGAAAAAGAGAAAAGTACATGATGCAATTATATGAGAAAAGAGAATATATAAATTTCAATCGTGCATGTTCTAACATATGGATAAAATAGAAGCTAGACTTATGTTCAGTAAAGAGGAAGACAAAAAGAGGAACTTCCCTAGAAAAAGGGGAAGGCAAAAAGAGGAACTTCCCTAGAGATATTATGAGTTGGTAGATGTATGGACTAGAATAGAGTCTATATGTGATTCAGAAATGGGAAAAAATAAAATTTGATGATCACGTATAGGAATGAGCTCAGTCTTGATAAGTAGTCTATTTCCTTTGTATGGTGTGATCCACTATAAATACCATTTAGTATAAACTATCTATTATGGAGTTGTCCACGACAAATACCTATTGGGAATAAACTAAGTCTTTCCTATGTCGATAAAAGAGAAAAATGCACTGATTTGATTTCTATATCTATATGTAACATTAGGTCACTTTGGGGATAATTTAACTACATTTAGCATATGCATAATCATATCATATGTAATCTCTTGATTAGAATTACTCACTATGTGTTTGAGCTTCAAGATATATGTGCACTAAGTGATTGATTGTTAAAAGCTATCCATTTAAAAGGGATGATTTTAAAACTTTAAAATGAATCTTTAATATATGTTGCATGATCATATTTTCTTGATAAACTGAAATGGCTAGGGCGATGATGATGACATTATGATTGTGTCCTGGGGAGTTGCCCTCCTAGAATTGTATAATTCTCACCCTATGTGTTTTTGTGTTCCTGTGTCGCCTTCAGTTATCCAAGAATAATGGGCTGCTACGTGAAGAGCTTGGGATTATAGTAGCTTAGTAGTTGATGTTTTTACTTTACTATGCTTAGTTGGAGTCATATGTATGTAAATGAAATAGTGAACATATTGTATTAAAGCTCTTAAAAGAGCTTCCTTTTGTACTTAGCTATGTATTCAATAAATGTTGTGTTCCTTTTGTTATATATTTTAATAGAATTATGCTTAGTTATCACGTTAATTAAGCTTGCTATAGATATTTAAGAAAAGTCCGCTAATTAATAAGTAACAACTCTCGAATATGATGTCATGACTTAAGGATGGGGTTGTACTTAGGAGGATGTTATATACATAACTTGTCTCCTGACACGTGTACACTAGGTATTACATACTTCCCCTCTTAAAAAGATTTGGTCCCCAAATCTGAACTAGATGAAAAACTTGACCACACAGATTTCAAGGATGGGCCTGGATGCCACTATACTTTGGGAAACAATGCCATTCCTGAAGGCCACTATACTCTAGCTAAAGATGCCAATTGTCACGCCCGAGACAGCTTTGCTTCTAAGGGTAGCCCTTTCCCATTAAGGCAACAAAGGCTCCTATCATGGCACTTACATCGGGCGGCTCACTTCCAAGGGTAACCCTTTCCACGGTGCAAGTATTGGATGAGCACCTTTGCTTCGCCACCTAATGTACATGTAAGCTCTTAAGGAAAGGGGCTAAACGTCACTTTGTCCTTGCTATGGTTCTCTTTCTCTTATGTTCGACATTCACCTCCTCTAGGGACTCTTAGTCCTCGATTTTTGATCTCCTTGATTCTCTATGTGAGCATCATGCTAAGCGTTCACATGCCTATACTTCTAGCGTGCATACGTGCAACACACCAATCACACTCATCATATAGATCAATTGTCACGACCAAACTCGGCACGTGACCATGTAGGAAACCATGTAAGCCTCGTGACCTGGATTCCTCTATATGCATAGTAAATAAAACTGGTTAAGTCATAAATCTTTTCTATATACAAATCACTTATCTTTAAAACATATAGTCATAGTTTTCCAAATTATAGTTTCATATTCTGTTTTCTAAAGTCTAAATTCATGGGGTCAACAAGTATAAAGAAAGTCTATCATATACAAAAACTTTATAAGTAGTAAAATCATATAATATAGTCTAACATAACCACATATACATAACATATATCATGCACTATGGTTCGGGATCCTGCCTGCATCTACATGGAGCACCTATTCTATATAGAAGGCTTTACCCATGTGAAGCTTACCAACTGATACTCTATTGCCACTGAGAGAAGGAAGGAGTCTGAGGAAAATCTATAGCAGTTACTCTTCTATAACATATGAGAAATAAGAGGGGGTGAGTTTTGTAACCAAACTAAGTGAGTGGATCCTCAGACAACCATACATGGACAGGAAGGAAAGATACATAAATACCATCAATACGGCATTCACAAAACATTTATATTTATTTCACATAATACCAATAAAACCATAAGTTTACTAAAACCATAAAAGCATAATATTCTCAAAGAATTATAAGAAGGGAATAGACTATTAGTAACTGAAAATGGGTGCTCAGTTCCTCATGAACAGAGCCCCTAACTGAGATCTTAATAGTTCCTCATGAACCGCGTCCTCGTGGACTGATTTATCTCTGGATAAATTGCCCTCATGGGCCTTGGTACCAAGGTTAACAATTTAGCTGTCATTAACTTATAGCTTCTATTCCTTTAGAAATTCCCTATTCTAAACAAGTTTTCATAATATTTCATGAAGTCTTCTATCCTAGGGTTCAAAGATTAATCTTATGAAACAAACAATTCTAGAAATCATAAAATCATTAATTACCCTAAAGCTCTGAATCCATGTAACCCTAAAGTTTTGACCTTAGCTTACCTGTGGTTGTGAAACCGTGCCCAATGGATCACCCGTTAAAGACACTATGGTTTCAATCCAGAATATGTAGCCGTCAACCGTTTCAAGTCATTCACAGACTCATATGCTAAAACTCTTTTATGTCTAAGTTTCTAAATTCATTCCAAATATGAAACTTTCATAGACTTGGGAATTTTAAAACCTTAACAGCATTTTCAATAGTCACCAAGTTCATAATTGGTTCAACATAAAAATCATGCTAATAATCATATGTCTCAAGGAGCAAGTTATCAACAATTTTATATAAAACCATTTCAACAAATATGGTTCCATGCATTTTTCAAGAACACCTTTTATGCTATTTTGAAAATCAGTTTCATGACAACATAAATCTCAATGTTACAACATAAACTATAAAATCATAGTTCTTCTTTATGGTTTGTTGAAAGTAACTATAGTGACCAACATATAGGTCATAGGCTAGAACCCACTCACCTAGAGTGGTGGAAGATGGAGGAACAGGTACCACTGGATTCTGGGAGGTAGGAATGACACCTATCTCTTTAAGCTTAGAGGATTAAAGATTCTAAGTTAAACTTGAAAGAGTTGGAAAAAAATGGAGTTTTATGAGTGAAAATGGGTTGAAAGAGGTGTTTGTTCAAAGTTGAGAGAAGTTTGGGGGAGGTGGGGTGTGTCTGAGTGGTCTGGACCCCAAAATGGGGTTTTTATGTTCTCTGTTGACCGCTTGGGTGGTTAGATGACCACTTGGGCAGTTCCAGAAGCTCTAGATGCTCCAATCTTGGTATGTATTGGGATTACTATCCTCCTGCTCACTTATTTACATAATTTATTTTACTTTCCATTAACTTTAAAACATAAATGTAAATAAGGGAAATACCCCCCATTTGGATTCAAATAAAATATTAGAAAAAATTAAAATCCTAACAAATCAAAATCTAATTTTTCGGTTTTAGTTCAAATTCAAGAATCTCGAAGATTTTATAAACTTTTGGGCTAAAAACGAAAGGTTTAAAGATTTCGTAAAATTCATTAAAAATCACTCTTTAACTTATTTTTCTCTAGGGAACAATTACCGGGACTTTTGGTCCCAAGAAAATGGTTCTATCATATAGCCCTCCAAGGGCATGTAGGGTCCAGACTTACGAAATTAAGGACCCGAACGACAGAAGGGTAACTGCCACCTTCCTGGTTTGGAAAAAATTTTCTAACTTTTTTATTTAAAACTAGGGTATTACATCAATCAAACAACCATAGCCTGCTCTAAGATTTCTAGAACACCCTATCATGATAACATGCATTATTGGTTCCTTTGCACTACTTTTCTTGCCTCAAGACCCTTAATCCTTACCCAAACTCCTTCAAGCATAAAAGCATGCATTCAAAACATCCAATCATGTTCACACACCATACAAGTTCATGCAATAGAGAAAAACAATGTGCTGCTTGCCTATTAACTCCTCACTATCGTTTTACAGCAGGAACTTAAAACATGACACGTTTCATTTAAATTCCTCTCATCTAGCTTTCATACATAGGTTAGAACCTCAAAGTCACTCATAATCATGTTTTTGCAATACCAACTCATGTAAAACTATCATACATGTATATAGGATTCTATTTCATGTTACATAACTTTTTGAAAATATTTCATCATAAATCAAGCTACTCACTACGGGGCATGAACCAAACTATCTAAGAAGCTTTTACCAAATAGATTAAATCTCATTTAAATAAAAACATGTTTCCAAATTCTCTTTTCCTATAAACAAACTAATCGTGGTAATGCAAAATTAACAAAACTACTTTGAGAAAATCCTTCCATTTAGAATTTGCAAAACTTTGGCCAAGAGCCTCAAATGTTTGTAAAACTCTTTTCAAAGATACTAACATAGTTCTCAAATCACATGCCTGTTTATACTTACATCATGTTGCTAACATATTTCACATGCACGCTATACTATTATCATGCAGAGACACTATTTTTAATCACAATTAAGAAAATGCACCTTTAGAAACAATTTATGCATTCATGACATTAAGACACTTAAAACATTTTAACATATCACAACCAATCATCATTCCTACAAGGTGTCTACATGTGTGGTCTATATTTTAATCGTGATTCTACTTCCTGGCTTTGGGCCACTCGCATGGGGACCTCCATTGGCTGGGACGCTCACTCTCCCTCAGCGGGGTAGGGAGGCTATCCTGGGGCATTTGGTGGCTCTGACCTGGCTAACTGCTTTTTGAAGTAGCAATAATCCTTTTTTAGGTGCCCCTCTTGATCGCATCCATAGCATGCGGATGAGCCCCTCAAGCATTGGCTCTCTTGCGTTTTCTACATGTCGAACAGGATGCGGGTGGCCAATTGGCCCTTGCTCGAACTGCCCTCTTGGTTAATCATTTCCTTGACTTATAGGTTGAGCGAGGGTGTATAGAGAGGGCACTAAGGAGGTGGCCCCGACCAACGGTGCTTGTTGTTGACCCCTACCTAACCTAGTCATGCTTAATTGTGTCCCCTCGATGCACTCCAAGCTCTGAGGTGCTTGCTAACTACCTCGCTAGGCTCAGAACGGCTTGCTCGAGGTGCTGCATGTAACAAGAGTTAGCTGACATAGGGTTATTGCGATGACAATGGCGACGGTTGTTCATCGGTGGCATAGTTCATCTAAAGGTGGGAACAGAGGATTAGATCAAGAGTTCCAAGGAATGATAGAGACTTTTCCTGAACCTAGACATGGTTGACTCTTCCTCCAGGCCTCAAATAACATCACGTTAGTGCAAATGGCCATGATTCCATTCACATAAACGTCATGCTATTTGTGGACACTTGCTCCAGTACCATGCAAGGAAACCTATTGCTCTGATATCACTTTGTCACGACCCGACCTGGGAGCATGATTGGCACGTGAGGAATCCCATCCCTAAGCCTAAGCCTGGGTGACTCTCTAAATGCATATAATATATAATATTATACTTCAAAAAAATCTTTCTTCTAAATTATCATTTTCTCTAATTAAAACATGATATTTAATTACATAAAACTGGAAATAATTAATCATCAAGTTTTGAAACCCCTTTCTAAATCGTTGTGCAAATTTTAAAATCATAAACTAATCCATCACATGATATTAATCTTAAATATGAGAGCCTGCTTAACCATTGAAAATTGAATCCTAACTACATAGTTGATCAAATACATAATCTAATTAAAACTAATAGTTGAAATCTATACTTAAACTCTGGAAACACATTGGGAAATACATAAACTTTGAAAAATAGCTCCAGTATCTCAAAATACATGTGTGGCTAGGATCTTGCAAAACTACCGACCAGTTCTACAATTAACAGAAGCCTAAACTAAGCCTTACAACAATGTAAAGCTCACCAAAAGGTAACTGAACTCCTGGATCGGTGACGAACGACTTCTATACCTGCAAATATGAGAGGAAGGGAGAGGGGTGAGTCAATGGACTTAGTGAGTAAGCTCTCACCCATCACCCACATGGGACAACCAAGGAACATATATACATAATGCAATATACATGCAGCAGTATAAATCATTTGATATTTACATACATAGCTAGCTAGGAAAACACTTTTCATTCCATAAATTCATAAACAAGCATTTCTAAACTCATAATCAATCATGAAATCATTTTAACTGATAGTGTGGTAGAGCCTAGGGAAATAGTATTTGCTGATTGAATAAATACACATATAATAAATAAAGCTGTAAAATCATAAATTGAAAGATCATACTCATTCTTCGCGAATTAGAGCACTGCTGAAATCATAATAGCCCTTGTTGGACAAGCTGGGCACCTAACTAGGTCTCATTTCTATAACTACTGGGGCGAAACTATCCTCTAACAGATAACTTGGTAGCAAAGTTCTCGATCTCTTCAAGCCATTAACTAATTTTCTTTCCTGTTCTCTCCTGACTAAACTAGTTTATCAAAAAGAAAACCAAGACTGAAGGGTGGGCACTTCATCACTTGCGATGCGAGCCCCTAAATTATAAGTACTCTAAGCATTCTAGATTAAAATAATTCTAATAATCTGACTTTAGCATAACTTTGCTATCAAATCATGCCCAAGGGATCACCGCTTATAGGCATTTCGATTTCAAGCCCACGGAGTATGTATCTAACAAGTTGCTATGAATCATACTGAATTCCATACCTCTTGGTACCTTAAAACTGAAATTCTAACTTTTATATCTTAAGCGAACATATTTTTATATACTTGATAATTCTAAATCATAACTTAAAACACTGGGGTTCTAAATCATGAAAACTTTAAAACTATAATAGCCTTTTTTCTTCATAAAACTAATCACACTTTCTTCAACATAGCTCAACTTAATATTTTTCAATATATCTCAACTAGGTATTCTAAAACATGGTCTGGAATCTAAATCATAATTGATAAAATAGCAAAGTTGCTACAATACATATTTCTTAATAAATTCCTTCTCAAGCATGTAAAACATTTTCCATAATGCACAATATAGCAATCATGGTCCCATGTATTTTCTAAAATTATAATTTCATGTATAAGTTCAAATGGGGCATTTCTAACTAAAACACATTTTTATATAAAGCCATATCTTGTAAGAAATCCATTTTTTTCAAATTTCTAAATACTCCGTAATGCAATAAAATAATAATATAATGATCAAACTAAGGCTATGAGATCAAACCCACTACACTAGAGGGGTGAACGGTTAAGCACCAACACCACGAGGACTGGGGAGGAGGAATGACACCAATGTCTACCTGAAACGACAAACCTTATAAATAACCTATGGGAAGCTCTAGAATACTCTAAACATACCCCAAAAACTTTGGGGAGCACCCACTTGACAATAATGAGAGAAATAACAAATCCAACTCAAGATCATAAAAGAACGGAGAGAATGGAGACATAATCTAACAATATATACATACCTTGATGATTAGAGATGATGGATTTGGGTAAGATTGAGAGAAAAGGGAACAAAAATTGATGAGGGAGGAGAAAGGTCAGGTTTCGCTTCTAATGGGAGGGGAGCCTGATTTGGGGTTTAAAAGGGGCAAAAAATGAAACGACATCGTTTTTGGCACTGTTCACGCTCCAAGGGATCGCTATAGTGGTATCTAACCATTATAGCGTCTATAACCGCTATAGCGGTCAGGCCGCATATCGCGTGTAACACTCTAATAATTAACCCTATACACCTAGGTTGTATCTAATTAATTACTAGACTTTACTCTTTGCTTCAGTTCTTTTAATCATATTTTGAAAATACTTAGTGAAATTACGAGCCATTTTTTTTAAAACATAATTGAAAACGTGAGCCGCGCATAACGTGAACAATTCAGCGAAATATAACAAGACATATTAGAATTTAAATACATCACATCACATCATATTGGCTCCATCATATAACATCCATAATTACTTAACACATAGATATTTTGCCTACCAATAGAGTTAAGCTAGGTGTAGGCAATTAGACCAATATAAATAGTATATGGATGGAAAAATATCCATTAACGGCACCTACTAATAACATTTCAGAGATAGGGATAGATATCCAAGCTCACGCACAAAGTTTAGCGATACGTTCCTCAAGGATAATAAGCTGGTTCACCAGATCAAGTGCATCTACAGGTGAGAGCATTAACGGGAATCACGAATATCACCATCACTTTTTGAAGACGAGAGGAAAGAAAAGAAGAGGGAGTGAGAAACTTATAAAAGAATCTCAGTAGAGTACTCACCTTATATGCATCGTGTTATCATCATCGTCCTTAGAAACCTCGGGTTATTATGAAATAGTGAGCATGCTAAGATTGATTTATTAAGTTCAAAAGTATACTTTACCGAGGTTCGTCGATTTTAATCATGCGTCTTATAATGCATCATAAACTTAACATGTCATGTTTATAATGAACTTTTCCTTTCATATATAATAACATAGTTATGCATAAAACCACATCATATTCCTCATCATCATCTCATAAATACTATGCATAGCAGAACATCATATTCACATAATGCATTTACTTAGTTTCTTAGGTGACTTAAAGTTACTTTCATTATCATTTTCCTGGGCCACCCTATACTCCACCCTTTTGGGAGTAATCTAGGTTATGAGCTCATACCTTACTAGTCGTCACTAGCATATACTTATCCCTTTTGATAAGTTAAAGTCCCAACTCTACCTTTTTGAGAGAACGGGCTAGGAGCAAAAATCACCTTTTCACCACCTATAGTCTGATGGCCAAATGATCATTTTCTTATATAAATTTAAGTCACCATTAAATCTTTGCATGTTATATCATAATACAACTCTCAATTCATAATCATCAGGATGCATAAACATTCTCATTGTTTGCAACAGCAACTATAACATGCAAGCCAGGGAATCATTCAATGATATCAAATACTTAATAAGCATCAAATCACTACATAGACTTATCATTTAAAACTTCGAAAGAACCATCATCATAAATTATTACCGAAAACTTCTTAAACAACCGAAACTTTAGAATCGGGTAACCTCAATTATCAAAGTAATTAATCATGCATCTAAAGGATTCATTATCATCATTACCATTAATTATAAGCCTTAAGAACTTTATTAAACTATATGAGATAGCATAGGCAGCAAGTTATATTTAAGGCTTCACGTGTGCTAGAAGTTGCATTTTTAACCCTTTCTCGTTACCGGCTTTCCTTATGGTGCTAAAATTAATTACTAAACCAATTATGAATCATTTTCCCTTATCTAAACACAATAGAACTTGGTTCTTAGGGCTGCTAAAGGTTCTGGATAGAACGCATAAATTTCATTTTCTAGAGTTCTAGAAATCTTGCTTTTACGGTTTTTCTGGAAGCTAGTTTTATTTCTAACATGCATAGAATCGTTCCTCAGCAATAAACCATGATTATCATAACTTTAAACATATTAAACCATCATCATACAGTAGTACTAAACTTAGATTAGTGGCTGAATCATGAACCTCACATATTTTCTTAAAATCACATTTTAAGTACATGTATGATACTAGTTTCCCATAAAATCTTTGCAAAGCCTTAAAACTCTTTTAGAAACTAATTCTTTTTGTTAATCTTGAAAGAAATTATAGAACTAAATCAGTAGTTATTTAAAATCACTTTGGGCCTACCTTAATTATGAGGCCGATTTATATATTGAAAGAATCTTCACGATTAAAATTTTCACTTAAGATAAAAGGAGCAAGTCTTGAGCTTTATAGATTTAGGTGATAACTAGAATCATAAACATGCTATACAACCTCATTTTAATCTTGTCTTTATAAGGTGATAACTTGGAATTATAAACATGATATGCAAGACTTGAAATTTAAACATGATGTCCAGGTCCATATTATTATATTCATGAATTGAGGTGATCTGCTTGAAATATAAATATGATTATACAAGCTTGGAAATATAAACATGATGCAAGAGCTTGAAATAAATAAGAAATTGGAACGGCGTAGTCTGCACTGACCAGTGGAGAGAAGAGAATCTTAATAAAAGAAAATAAGAAGCGAAGCGTAGTCGCGCTGGACCAAAGAGAGAAGAGAATTCTTATTACATCTTATTAAGCTCCAAACTCAAGACTTCTTAAAGAATGAATTCTTTGACTCCAATAATCTTAAGGAAATTGAAAGTGAGCTTTAGAGTTCTTATTATTATGGTTCCAAGAACCTTATTTCTTGAACTCATCATCAAGCTCAAAAGAATTTTAGAGAAAACTAACGATATTTCCATAAAACTTTTGATAACAAAAACTAAACCTTGGGCTTTAGAGGTTCATTAAGTGATGGATTCATAAACACCATCATGATTCCTCATCATCAAGCCATGGTTACTAACAAGCCATAGAAACCGAAACTTTAAGCAAAGAATCAAGAGAAAGAACATGAAATAAACTCCCTACCAAGTTGTTTCTTGTTTCCAAAAGATTAAGCTTGAGCTTATAAGAAGTGAGAACAATAAAAATCTGATGCTAATGAGGGTGATAGATTTCAAGAGAGGTTTGGGTGGAGGAAGGATTTTTCTTGTGTTTTTGTGTTTGGCAATGGAAAGGTTATGTGTTTAGGAGTTGATTTATGGTTGGATTGTATATGCTTGAGGTTTAGAGCTTGGTTAGAGGTTGGGAATGGAGTCTCTTGAATATGAATGAGGAAGAAGAAGAAAGCTGGAAATATTGAGAGAATTAGAGAACTTTGAGCAAACTTTGAATGAGAAAACTATCAAGAAAGCAAGTGCTAAGGCTAAGAGAGTTTGTGTATGCATTTTGGCCATGGAAGAGCACCTATTTATAGCCATTTGGGGGCTATATGGACGTGCTAATCAGGCTGGAAAAATGGAGTTTTATTTCAATTTTTAATTATAGGAAACATTAAAGAAAGAAAGCATAATTAGTGGTAATAGTTTTATTTATGTATAATGGATGAAAAACTCCAAAATTTGGTACTAATGGGGGACAAAGGTGGCTGATTACCCTATAGTGGAATTGAGTGGGATTTCTTTTGATTAAATATGGCCTTAATTGGTGGAAAAGAATACTTAAAGAAATGGTATTTTGGTTGGATATGTTTGCAAGTGTATGGTTGTTGAAAAACATAAAAACATGGCTGATTGTGGATCATGAAGTGGTGCCATTTCTGATTGCATTAGGATCAGATTGGCTTTTATTTTTTAGTGGGAAATCATGTATTAGATGTTTAATTACTTAGGTAAAAGGTTAGGAATCAATAGGTTAGTGAAAAAGGGTAAAATGTTAGGTGTTTAGGTTAATTCAAGACAAGGTAAAGTAAATAATCATACATTAGTGAATGAAGTTAATTTCAAGTAGATAAAAATCAATTTGTAACATAAATTCAAAACTTAAGATAAGAAAATATAGTTTTACTAGATTTTACCTAAACGAAACTCTAATCGTAAACTTGATATAATACATTCTTGTAATTAAGGAAAAGAAAATATAATTTTTCCTTAAGTAAATATTTTAATTACCTCAAGTAATTATTTTTAACCTTAGGTAATTAATTTTTAACTCTAGGTTAATGATTGAAATCAACTCGAATTGAATGGAGTTAAAATTGCCTTAATTACTTAAGTAAAACTCATTAAGCATTCACTAGGGGCAAAAATGTAATTTCATGTAAAAACTTCCTGTAATTCCTGGACATCCTCTAATTATACTTCAAATGGTCTTTTTGAACTTTTGGGTGAAAGGGATTCAAAAGTTACATCATTTCATGTAAAGTTACCGTAGGGTAAAACGGTAATTTTTCACAAAAACCTCCTGGCTACCGGGCTTAACCTTGTTAAACATTTACTTAAAACATCATTTAAAACCTTTTGGTGAAGTTGGGCTAACCCTGATCAATGTTAATTAACCACATGGGCATTTTGGTAATTTTGCATTCAGAACTCAAAAATGAGATTCTTCTGCTCTATTAACACACATAATACATATAATCCCCTATCATCATCAAAACGTCCCCTTGAGGATGGCTAGGCGACAATCCTCATCTTCTGGGTAAAATGACCTCGGGGCATTTTGGTCATTTTACACGTAGAAAAAATCGGAGTTTGCGACTCTTGCACGAATCGCTATTCAAATTTCTCGTAACATCTTCTCTAATGTTATATTCCTTTATTATTCATCCTCAAATTTCATGTAAGAATTACCTAGGGGTAATTCGGTAATTTTCAAGACGCAGTAAAAATTGGGGCGTTATATCGCGCCTCCTCCTGTGCACTTATAAACGCTATAACTGTCCTTAAACCACTGAAACAAGTGAAACCGCCCTCCATGACCGTTATAGCAGTCTTGGACCGCTATGGCGTGACAACAACCCCAAAACATTGAAACTCACTTTCCTATGACCGTCTTGCGTAACCTAATCTCTGCATTTAGGCATCTGGGTTACCTCAACACTCACTTATTTCATTTATTTTACTTCTCATTAACTTTAAATATAAGTAAGGAATGCCCCCATTTGGATTTAAATAAAATATCTAAAAAATCAAAATCTCAACCATTCAAAATCCAAATTTTGGGTTTTAGTTCAAATCTAGAAGTTTTTGAGAGTTTCTAAACTTGCGGCTAAAAAGAAACGTTTAAAGGTTTCGTAAAATTCATTACAAATCACTTTTCAACTTATTTTCCCTCTGGGAACAATTCAGGACTTTTGATCCCAAGAATGTCACTCTAACATATAGCCTTCCAAGGAGGCGTATGATCAGACTTAGTGAAGTTCAGGACCCAGGGTCTAAGGGGACCCTGATACCATACAGAACTTGTCTATTGACACGTGTACATTGGTATTACATTTTATGCACAAAAATCGTATCGTGTTTGAAAAATTCGTTTGGGTAAAAATATGCTGATATGGATTCAAGCTGTATTCAAACATGCATTTTTTCAGAAAAGTTAAAATGACTAAAAATCAAATTGTATTTATTCAAAAAGCTTAAATGCTCATATATTTTCTCAAAAATTGCTTTGATACCTCTCAGAAAGCATTTTGATTAACTTTAGAAATCTTATTTGAAATAAAATAGCTCTGATTTTTGTCACTTAAGGTATTGAAGCATTTTTTATTTTATTTATATCATGCCTTAAGCAAAGGACTATATGAAAATCATATTACATGGGTTTCGAAAGAAAATTGGTTTATCAAGATCTATATCTTGTTATATTTCTTTCAAAATCTCTTCAAAAGATTTTCTAAGAATTGATTTGTCATTATCGAAAAGGGGGAGATTGTTAGCTAGAACCCTTCAGAAAACTTTAATGCAAAATGTTTTGAGTGATAACTAAACAGAAGCTTTGCCTACTGTAATGACCGGATTTTAGTATTATTGTGATAAAATAATTAATTGTAGATAATCTATAGGGATTTTGAAAATTCCAAAATACAATTATGATTAAAATAATATGAGGAGTTTGTAAAAATAATGAAAATTAATTTAATATTATTAAAAATTAATATAATAATATTTTAATCGGAGATATAGAATAAGACATATAATTGGTATAAGGACATTGAAAAAAAATAATGATAAAGTTAAATAAATATTTTTAACTCAGTAAAATTATTTAGGTATCGATCAGGTACCAAAATAGTAATAATTGGTATACCGAAGTGGTAATAACCGGTACACCAAAACACTTAGTTTGGTAAAAATAATTTATATTATCAAATCCCAAATAATTTTTACTTAGGACGATCAAATAAATATAGACTTTTCTAATACAAAAACAAGGAAAATCGATCTGACAATATGCATACATATTACTTGATCCCCAAGTAGGTTTTTATAAAAATGAAAAAAGAAATGAAATCTCATTTTTCTTCTCGTTTGCTCCAGAATTCACGTTTTCCTTCCTTTCTTCACATTCTTTTCTTTCTTCCTCCATTTTCAAGTCTTCTCTTTGAATATACTCCATTAAACCACCATAACTACAAAGGATACTCTTAGGAAAGCATCTAAACTACTTCAAGAACACTTCCTCTACATCATAGTCTTGCCAAAACCTTGTTTTTCCACTTCAAAATGTCCAAACAGGCAGCATATCTAGTGGCTGGAACATGGGTTTGAAGCTTTAGTTAGAGGAGGAAAAACTAGAGAAAAGTTTAGCTAAAAAGCTTGGAAGAAAGGTAGGAAAGATTCTAGTTTATTGCCTTGTGATTTTTGGCTATTTTGCTAATATAAACCCTTGATACATGCTTGAAAATTTTGTTGTGAAATCTGAAATTTAATTTTAATATGTATATGTTTGAGCTTGATGAGGTAAAGGATGCTAGGAATGAAAGCTTCATGAATTGAGTAATTGATGTAAGAGATTTAACTATGTAAATAAAAAGAATTTTGATTCCTTAAAGAGAATGAGAAATCTGGAAAATTTACAAGAATATAACAGAAATATTTTCTAAAAATCTGCAAGTTTGGTATTTTGAGGCATGATGCTAAAGTTTCATAAAAAGGATGAGATTTTGATCCATAGAAGAAAAACTCTGAAATCTAAGCAATACACTTGGTTTAATTTCTGAAAGATTTAAGAATTATAATGTAAGAAATTCTATAAGTTTCTGTTGTGAAGAAATCTCATAGAAGATTAGAGTTTTGAGAAAATCTCATCACAGAACAACATATTTTATAGAAAAGCTCATCAGTTAAATAGACCTTTAGTAAAAATCTCATAGGTCTAATAGATTTTATGGACAATCTCATAAATGTTGAACTTTTTTCTTAAGAAAAATCTCATAAAATTTTACTAGACTTTGCAGAAAATCTTGTAACTACTCTTCCAGAAAAATCTCATAAAAAGTTTAGTAGATTTTATGGATAAATCTCATAAGAATTCAGAAGATCTAAAGAGAATATCTCATAAGAAATTCAAGAGATTTTCAAGAGAAAAGTCTCACAGGAATTCAAGAGACTTAATAGAGAAAATCTCACAAGAGTTAAGAGATTTTAAGAAAAATCTCAAAGTAAAAGTATGAGATGTACAACTATTAAGAAGAGATTTTACTTCATAATTAAGAGATTTTCTAAATAAATGATAGAGTTTCATACGAAGAAAGAAAATTGAAGATATACACCTTATTTAATATTAATTGCTTAATGGTAAGCTCACGGATTCACGAGTAGTAGTAGACATGCTACACCCTTGGAACTATAAGGTTGTAATGACGACGTTACATCGTTTGAGAAGGGATGTACCGAGAAGGAATAGCAAGGCTATTCAGATAGATGTAGTGACGTACTCCATCTAGTGAACTATATCAGGTTGTAACGCGACGTCGTTACATCATTGACAGTCCGATCCAGAGAAGTATCAGAAGAGTCCTATGAGTTCTATCATTAAGTTTAAAGTAGCTAACCAAGTTAAGTCACAGAAAATAATGATACTAACTACATATCAACTGCTTGATTATAAGCTCATGGATTCACAGAGTGGTCTATATCAGGTTGTAATATGAGGTACTGCAACAAGTGAACTATATCAGAATGTAACATGAGGTGTTACATAGCTAGAAATACATCAGATGAGAAGTATATCAGGAATCCTATGAGCTCTATTCTCAAGTTTAAAGTTCAGTAAGATTGTACCAAAGAAGTAACGAAACAAACCAAATGAGTATTCTGTAAATAACCAAAATACCGAGTAATTATCTTACGAATCCTATAACCTTTATATTCTCACATATAAGTGTACTCATAATACTGTATTTAATAAGTAAAGTGAATAAGCAAGCTTGATATTTCAAAAGAAATCAAAGAAACTTTAATTATTTTAATGTTATGTCAAATATCACTGTGTATAGACTAGTATTCTTCCTCCAGGAATCTTTGATTCTCATTCCTGTTATCATATATTTATAGATTGCTATGTTGATGATTACTTTGTGGAAATTCTCAACTGGTACTGGCAAAGTTTGAAGAACGATGATAGAGAATTTAGTCAGTTTATTTTATCTTCTTTTTGGTGAATGTTGAGTAGTACTACCTAGACTAGATGGTTCATGCGTGAACCAGGGTAAGGGTTTGTCAGAGTTTTATAAGTTGTTGCTTGGTTGTCGGATAATACAATTATGTATTTTTGATAAATTATTTATGTTCAAATTTAACATCTCAAAGAGAAAGCATTTTATGCTGTTCAAGAAAAACAGGCTCATATGTAGTGTATATATATATATATATATATATATATATATATATACTCCTCAAAGGAAGCAAAAATAACAAGTAACAACTACTCATTATAAGGTTATGGCTTAAGCATAGCCTTATGGTGTGAAGGGTGTTACACCTACCTTCTCAAATTAGAAATTATTTTAATGCTAAGTTGCACAAAAAATATAGTAAAAGGCATAACCTAGGTCGTCTCTCAAGGAGGCTTCAACACTTAGTTGGGAAAATTAAGGGGTTTTGAAGAATGAAATTATAGCAATTAAAATTAAAAGATAATAGTAATGAGATAATAACAATAGAAAAGAAGGCACTAGTGTAAGATATTTCTAGGATTGGAAATTAATTATCATTGACCAAATATTAAACCCATTGGTGGCTATTAGTAATAAATTACTAGCAATTATACTATTGATCGATCGACCTCTAGAATTTGACCAATGCAAATAACTAATAAAGGAGATCTCCATTTATTTAAAAATCACATTGATTTAATGAACTAACTGCTATAGCTTAACCACTAATGGAAAGTTAATTCTAATATTCTCCCTAAAACATAAACCAATAAATCTATCAATTTATACCCAAAGGGTTTCCCTAAACGATGATTGCTAGTTTAATTATCTCAATAAAGATTATAGCAATCATCACAATAACTATAGGAATAGAAACTGCAAAACATTAAGAAAATCAATGCATTTAATATCAAAAGGGGTCTCAAACATCATCCCAATCCATCAAAACCCTTACACTAGTAAAAAAATCTACTCCTCCATGGAGGATTACAACAATGAAGATAAAAGAGAACTTGAAAATAATAACAATAATCCTTGCCACAATCTTCAAGACAAAACACCTTCACTAATGGAATTCCTAAGAGAGAAGAAGAAGAAGAGAGAGATGTAGAGAGAATAATAGCAACTAAAAGTGGTAGCCTAAAAATGAGTAAAAAGCTAGGGTAAAAGTCTGTAACAATCCCTAAATACTACTCTCTAAAAATGGGCCAAAGTGGGCCCAAAGAGATTAATGAGCTATCAGTTCATTATCGCACGAGTGCTGTAGCGCTCACTGAGAGAGTGGTCCAAAATTTTCATGATTGTCTCTCTCCATGCGCTAGCACTCACCCAAGAGCAAGCTTCTACGGCTTTTATTCCTTTTTGTTCCAAGCTTATTCCGTTTCAGCATTATTCTTGACACTTTGCACTAGATTCAAAGCTCCTGGGCATAAAACTATATTCAAAGAGACAAGTCAAACGCAACATGGTGTTATTATAAATTATTCCAAAAATTAATGCAAAAGCCAATAATTCTATTAAAATCACATAATGAGGAATAGATCAAAATCCTAATTAATCACATTAATAACATAGTAAAAATCATGTAAAAAGCTAAGGTTTAGTAGCAAGATAAGTGGCATAAATGCCTCTTATCAATAACACAACCAATTTCAAGAGAATATTTTGAAGAATGACTAATGTTTTCCTTGAGTTTCTTGAAGCAACAAATAGGTCCTTATGTTAGTATAACATGGTTCTTAAAACGAAAATATTTTCACATGACATGTGCAAATATGTTAAATCTCATGTAAAGAGATTGGGACTTAATGATAGTGGAAAATATATCATCGAATGAACAAATATATGCTCCACGTATTGAAGAAAATTCTCAAAATATAAGAAATCAAGGCTCAGATCTTCATAAAGTAGCACGCGAGTTCAGAAAGTACATTTCAAGTGAACATGTCAATCCAACTCAGAAGCAAGTGTGTACTTCAACCTTCAATCATCATGATCGCAATCATATCATCATCTACAAGCTTTGATTGAAAACTGGAAGATCGAAGAAATATTCAAAAACTACAAGTGTAACACCCTAAAAATTATTTAAAAATATATTTGAACTTTATTAGTCGTAATTTCAAAAATCTGGTAGCATAACAATGATGAGGGTGGCCCAATAGACCTAGCAAAAAAAAAAATTTTGGGGTGAATAGTAATCTTGGCCCCATCCCATGGGAAAGCCAAAACCCTAGATTAGGACCAGGAAATGCCCGGATAGAGAAAAGAGAGGGTTAAGGCTATGAATAGTTAAAAATGAAGATTTTATATTCAAAATTAATTTTCGGGCGATGTTTGATTACCAGAGTACGATATTTTATCCGTTCGGTAAAATATCGATATGCAATTTCTTACACTTGAACGAAACTTGCAATGCAAGTTTCTTATCACCCTTGACAGGTGTGTGGCTAGGAAATTACCATACTACTGTCTTTATCAAGATTGAATGATAACCACATAAAACTATTAATTTCTAATATAAGGTAAATTTATTTGTGTTAAAGATTAATAACACAATTTCTTATATAATAAGACCAAATCATTTCCGTTTCTTTCTTGGAATTCTCGACCAAGCATTCTCCATTTTCAGCCCCCATGTTCTTCTTTCATAAACCCACCTAGCTTCCATGACTTCAAAATCTAAAGCTCAAGTTACTAAAATCACAAACTTCCTTCACCAAAGTCATTCCACTCATCAATACCTACAAATCTAACCGATTGAAATCTCAATTCTCATCAATCCTTACCTTGATATCTCACTTCCTCACAGCCTAAGGAAGGTTTGGGGCTTGAATTGGTGGCCTAGAAGTGGAGGAAATCAATTTTGGAGCCAAGGATCCACTAATTTCCAAGAGTAGGGTTTTTCTTGCCTTTTCTTTTCAAATTTATTCTGATGATTTCTGATTGAGTTAGGTCCAAAATTTTTTATTGTATGGGTTGATAGTACATGGATATTGATGTATGAATTTTTGTGGTATGTTTGGATGATGTTAAAATCATTTTTGTCAAAAGGAATTTTGGTCTATGTTGTTGGATTTTCGGTTTTTACATAGCTGCTATTGAACTGAATTTTCTAGTATTCTTGTGGGTATTTTCATTATCTATAAAAAAATATATGTTGGAGCTAACATCCTAGCTAGTTACACAAATTTTCTTGGGCTCTGATTTTGACTCCTAATGCTTTAAAAAAATTAGAAACCGAAGTGAACTATGTGCTGCCTGAAATATTGGAATAGAAGCTGTAAATTTTGCCAAATTTTTTAAGATAGCAAATGATTGATTTTTCCTTTTAAATTTTTACAAAATGTTTAAAACATCTTAAAGTTCAACCGTGATTTTTATTTTGAATTAATTAAATCATTTGCTAGGGTTAAAAATTGTGCATTTCCTTTAAGCTAAGGTTAAGGGGTTCTTGAGCACTGAAATTGTCTAATTTTTTTAACATAGTTAAAAAACTCTTTTTGCCTGAAATATTTATGGAACCTTGTGGACACATTAAAGTGTCCTTGAAACTTTTTATAGTCTCTAAATTGATTTTTTGATGGGCAAATAAATTTGTACCACAAAGGTATGAAATCTGCCATTGTGCTAGAAATGCAAAAATCTTTGAATTGATGAACTAATGGCATTTTTTGTTCTAGTATGACATGAATACTTGATGTTACCTATTTGGCCATGTGACTTGTGACATATAAATGCATGCTAGAAGAAGAAAAGAGTGGTTTATGAGGCATGATTAAAATTTCATTGTGAATGAAATGCCTACATGTGCTTTATGCATGCATTTGGAAAAGAAAAGAGGATGTATAAACTTTACTCGTGCATGTTCTGACATATGGACAAAACAGAAACAAGACTTAGGTTGAATGAGGGAAGGAAAAAAAGAGAAACTCCCCAAATTTATAGTCGGTAGACATATCAGCTAGGAATAGATCTGTGCGTGATTCAGAAATGGAAAAAAATGAAGTTTGATGATCACATATAGGAATGAGCTCAGTCTTGATAAGCAGTCTATTTCCCTTGTGTGGTGTGATCCACTATAAATACCATTTGGTATGAACTATCTATTGTGGAGTTGTCCAGCAAATACCTATTGGGTATAAACTAAGTCTTTCCTATGTCAATGAAAAGAGAAAATGCACTGAATTGACTTTTATGGCCATAAGTGAACATAGGTCACTTTGAAGTAATTTCACTGCGGTTATCATAGGCATACTCATGTTGGTCTGAATTATCTACCTTGTGTAATTAAGTGATTGAATACTAAAAGGAACCCACTTTAGAAGAATGGTTTTTGAACGTTAAAATGAACCTTTGATATATGTTGCATGCTCATGTTTTCTTAATAAACCAAAGTGGTTGGGGCGATGACGATGACGATGACATTATGATGGAGTAACTAGGGAGTTGCCCTCCTGAGAATTGTGTAATTCTCACCTTTATGTGTTTGTGTTTCCATGTCGCCTCCAGGTTGATCCAGAGAACTATGAGGCTACACTAAAGGAATCGGATCGCAGGAGTTTAGTAGTTAGTGTTTTTATTATGTTGTACTTAGTGATGTGTATATGTTTGTAAACGTAATGGAGAACATGTATGTATTCAAGCTCATAGAAGAGCTTTCTTTTGTATTTAACTATGAAATAAATAAATGTTTTGTTTAGTTGTTGTATATATTTAATAGAACCACGAATTAGTTACTACCTGACTTGATCAATCTTGCTATAGATAACTAAGAAAGGTTCGTTAATTTATAAGTAACAACTCCTAAGTATAATTTCATGATTTAAGGATGATGTTGCACTTGGGAGGATGTTACATTATGGTATAAGAGCCGTTCATCCTTGTAGGACCTTGAGGAATGGACTGGCTATGCTTCCTTAGTAAATGTCATGCATTATAATTTTATATATGTGTATGACTGGTTGGAATGTTGTGGATTGCTGCCACACTTAGCTTGGTATTGAGCCTGATCAACTCAATAATTCTTGTTTGGTGTGATAGGAATTGATGACTTCAAATTGGTGTACTAAGAGCGATGGAGACGGAACTGGTATGATGGACACCTTTCGTGAAATGGCAGTTATGAAAGAACAAGCTGCAGTAGCCAACCAGATGATGGAAAGGTTGGATCGACATGCCAAAGGAAATCTAGTGTGGGAATCCTGGAGGAGTAGAAGTGGACGGGAATACAGAAATTCACAGAGTTTAGGCAAGCAAACCCCCCATCTTTTCGAGAAGCCTTCAATCCAAGTAAAGCGGAAGAATGAATTAAGGCCATGGAGAAAATTTTCTCAGTTCTTCCTTGCACTGAGATCCAAAAGTGGCTTTTGGTACCTATATACTAGAAGCAGATGCCGAATTTTGGTGGGTTGGCACAAAGGGATTATTTGAAGCATCCCAACTGAAGTTACTTAGGATATCTTCAAAGAAGCTTTCTACCACAAATATTTCCCGTTTTGGTGAGGAATGCAAAGGAGTTGGAATTCATGGCGCTTAAGCAAGGATCTATGAGCATAGCAGAGTATCCAGTCAAGTTTGAGGAGCTCTGCAAGTTTTACACTATCTACCAGCGCAATCCTGATGAAGCTTGGAAATGCATGAAGTATGAAGGAGGGTTACATGAAGACATTGAAGTTTCTGTGGTCTCTTAGAGATTCGGGATTATGCAACCCTAGTAAACAAGTGCCGATGTGCAGAGGACTCCAACAAGAAGCTAGCAATCACCAAAGCGCTAAGGACACTCTAACAAAAGATTAGCACTTGAAGATCAAAGTTTGAGGAGGCTTCGCCCAAAAGGTTTGAGCCATCCTATATGAAGACGAACAATTGCCAAAGACAACCGTAGCAAGATTGCCCAAATATGGAAAAAATCATGGGAGTAGACCCTATTTGGTGGGCAATATATATGCTACCGTTGTGGGAACCCGGGCATAAGATCTAGGAGTGTCCAGAAAGATATCCAAAACCTGCTAAAAAACCACCACACAGGGGCACTACAAGCTAAGCAGACCTCACTACCTAATAATCTAATCTGAGGTAGGAACATTTAGGATTTGATTGAATTGTGTGTGAATTCCTTGTTTGATTTATGAAATTTGTCTTTTGGAATTGTTTTCAAATGAATTTTAAGGGCAAAATTCTTTTTAAGATGAGTGGTAATGTAGCACCCTAAAAATTATTTAAAAATGTATTTGAGTTTTATTAGTCATAATTTCAAAAATCTGCAGCATAACAATGATGAGGGTGGCCCAATGGACCTGGCCAAAAAAAAAATTCAGGCCGGGGTGAATAGTAACCTTCGGGCCCTACCGGCTTGTCGAGCAGTCAAAACCCAGATTCGGAGGAAATGCCGGACTAAGAAGAGAGGGTTAAGGCTATGAATAGTTAGAAATGAAGATTTTATATTTGAAATTAATTTTCGGGCGATGTTTGATTACAGTACGATATTTTATCCATTCGGTAAAATATCGATATGCAGTTCTTACACTATGAAACTTGCAATGCAAGTTTCTTATCACCCTTGACAAGTGTGTGGCTAGGAAATTACCATACTACTGTCTTTATCAAGATTGAATGATAACCACATAAAACTATTAATTTCTAATATAAGGTAAATTTATTTGGTTTAAGATTAATAACATAATTTCTTATATAATAACACCAAATCATTTCCATTTCTTTCTTGGAATTCTCAGCCAAGCATTCTCCATTTTCAGCCCCCATGTTCTTCTTTCATAAACCCACCTAGCTTCCATGACTTCAAAATCTAAAGCTCAAGTTACTAAAATCACAAACTTCCTTCACCAAAGTCATTCCACTCATCAATACCTACAAATCTAACCGATTGAAATCTCAATTCTCATCAATCCTCACCTTGATATCTCACTTCCTCACAGCCTAAGGAAGGTTAGCGACTTGAATTGGTGGCCTAGAAGTAGAGGAAATCAATCTTGGAGCCAAGGATCCACTAGTTCCCAAGAGTAGGGTTTTTCTTGCCTTTTCTTTTCAAATTTATTCTGATGATTTCTGATTGAGTTAGTCCAAATTTTTGATTGTATGGGTTGATAGTACATGGATATTGATGTATGAATTTTGGTGGTGTATTTGGATGATGTTAAAGATCAGTTTTGTCAAAAGGAATTTTGGTCTATGCTGCTCGATTTTCGGTTTTTACATAGGCAGCTATTGAATTCGAATTTTCTGGTACTCTTGTGGGTATTTTCATTATCTAGAAAAAATATATGTTGGAGCTAACATCCTAGCTAGTTCCATAAATTTTCTTGGGCTCTGATTTTGTCTCCTAATTCTTTAAAAAAATCAGAAACCAAAGTGAACTATGTGCTGCCTAAAATGTTGGAATAGAAGCTGTAAAACTTTCTAATTTTTTTAAGATAGAAAATGATTGATTTTTCCTTTAAAATTCTTATAAAGTGTTTACAACATCTTGAAGTTCAACCGTGATTTTTCTTTTGAATTAATTCAATCATTTACTAGGGTTAAAAATTATGCATTTCTGGTTTGAGCTGAGGTTAAGGGGTTCCTGAGGACTGAAATTGTCTAATTTTTTTAACAGTTGAGAACTCGTTTTGCTCTGAAATGTTTATGGAACCTTGTGGACACATTGAAGTGTCTTGAGAATTTTTATAGCCTCTAAATTGATTTTTTGATGGGCAAATAAATTTGTATCATAAAGGTATGAAATCTGCCATTGTGCCGGAAATGCAAAAATTTTTGAATTGATGAACTAATGGCATTTTTGGTTCTAGTATGACATGAATACTTGATGTTACCTATTTGGCCATGTGACTTGTGACATATAAATGCATGCTAGAGGAAGTAAAGAGTGGTTTATGAGGCATGATTAAAATTTCATTGTGAATGAAATGCCTACATGTGCTTTATGCATGCATTTGGAAAAGAAAAGAGAATGTATAAACTTTACTCGTGCATGTTCTGACATATGGACAAAACAGAAACAAGACTTAGGTTGAATGAGGGAAGGAAAGAAAAAGAGAAACTCCCCAAATTTATAGTCGTAGACGTATCAGCTAGGAATAGATCTGGATGTGATTCTGAAATGGAAAAAAATGAAGTTTGATGATCATGTATAGGAATGAGCTCAGTCCTGAAGGCGTCTGTTTCCTTGTGTGGTGTGATCCACTATAAATACCATTTGGTATGAACTATCTATTGTGGAGTTCTATAGGAAATACCCATTGGGTATAAACTAAGTCTTTCCTATGTCAATAAAAAGAGAAAATGCACTCATCTTTTTACCCATAAGTGAACATAGGTTACTTTGAAGTAATTTCACTGTGGTTATCATAGGCATACTCATGTTGGTCTGAATTGTCTACGTTGTCTAATTAAGTGATTCAATGCTAAAAGGAACCTACTTCGGAAGAATGGTTTTTGAACGTTAAAATGAACCTTTGATATATGTTGCATGCTCACGTTTTCTTAATAAACCGAAGTGGCTGGGTGATGACGATGACATTATGATGGTGTAACTAGGGAGTTGCCCTACTAAGAATTATGTAATTCTCACCTCTATGTGTTTGTGTTTCCGTGTTGCCTCCAGGTTGATTGAGAGAACTAGGCTGCTACACTAAAGGAATCGGATCGTAGTAGTTTAGTAGTTAGTGTTTTTCTTATGTTGTACGCAGTGGTGTGTATATGTTTGTAAACGTAATAGAGAACATGTATGTATTCAAGCTCATAGAAGAGCTTCCTTTTGTACTTAACTATGAAATAAATAAATGTTTTGTTTATTTGTTGTATATATTTAATAGAACCATGAATTAATTACTACTTGACTTGATCAATTTTGCTATAGATAACTAAGAAAGGTCCATTAATTTATAAGTAACAACTCCTAAGTATAATTTCATGACTTAAGGATGACATTGCACTTGGAGGATGTTACAACAAGTACTCTTCAGAAAGCACGTTTCACCGTGAAACAATGCACTTTATAGGAAAATGATGGAAATTTGAAATTCAAATTTAAAGTCAAACCTAGTCATAGACTGACATGACATCTCTTCTCTAATTTGGTCAACTACTTTAGCTTCTAGAAGGAAAAATTTATAAACCTCATTCAGAAAGTAAAAAGTAGTTTCTAAAGGTGGTCTCAGAAATCTCTATTTCACAATGGTTTCAGCAAGCTTCCGATAGTGCCGAGCTACTCCTTTAGGCTACATCTTCCAAGACACAAAAAGAAGATCAACACGTGTCTCATGGAAAACACATCAAGGGCAACGGTTATAAACGCAAATAAACTATTAATAGTGATTATGTGCTTCAAATTAGAGAGGCTTTTCTGAAGAAGAAATGCTGAAACGCTGAAAAATTTTCTCTTTATCTTTTCTATGAAGATATTACTGCTCGTAATCAGTTCATACTTGTAAAAATATTCTTTCTGTGTTCTTAATAGATCATATGTTTTTCCTAGGAAGAATCATTAGAAAAAGTCATTCAAGTTTTCCAGGTCTATTATTGTTCATTTTACGAAAACTTGAATGTTAGTTAGTTTTAGCATCAAACCCAAACACAAACCTTCATAACCCCAATCCAATAATGATCATTGTGAATTAGCTTGGAGAGGCTAAGCAAAGATTACTTATAACATGAGAGTAGAGTGAGCTACTTGGTTATGGGTTAGCTTGAAGAGGCTAGTTAAAAACTAGTCAGGTGTGATAGTAGAGTGAGCTACTGGTCACGTGTTAGCTTGGAGAGGCTGGTCAAATACTACTCTTGTTATAGTTAAGTGAGCTACTGGTCACTTGTAAGAGCTTGGAAGGCTGCTTAAAGACTATCCAACTTTCTCGGGTTAAGAAAAGTTTAAGTGGAATTTAATAGTGGTTGAGAACTTGATGTAGGCAAGTTGGTCGAACTAATATAAAATAATTGTGCAGGATCTTCTTCTCCCTTAACTCTCCTTTATTTACTACTTTGTGCTCATTACATTGTGTTTTTTGGTAAACCTGTTTACCCATTTTAATGTATATATCAGTTTAGAAAGTTACTTTTAACGTAACTAGCATTGTTTCCACTACTTCAAGTTTAATACTTGATAGTATATTGTCTAAGTTTTTTAGAAAAAGAAAACAAAACAAAAGAAAGGTAAAGCACCCTTCTCGTGCACCTTTCTACCTACAATGTAAAATCATATTCTCATATCTACTTTCATATTTAACAATCATAATGCATAAACATACTTGTAATGATCAAACTAAGGCTATGAGTTTAAACTGACTCACAATTTAGAGCTTGGAGTGTGTATGCTACCAACTTGACCTTGGAAGCTTGAATGACACCAACAACTACCATAGAGTAACAAAGACACATAAATAGTCTCTAACAACTCTAGAATAACTCTAAATCACACTAATAACATTGGGAGAGCACCTCACTTGACAATAACTAAGAATACCAATAGTCTAAACTCAAGAACATGGAAGAGAGAGAAAGAGAGCATAAACCATTAAAGATCTCTTACATTGG
Source organism: Dalbergia oliveri (assembly GCA_030441495.1). Taxonomy (NCBI): domain Eukaryota; kingdom Viridiplantae; phylum Streptophyta; class Magnoliopsida; order Fabales; family Fabaceae; genus Dalbergia; species Dalbergia oliveri. The sequence continues at coordinate 847,905 of JAMLFY010000017.1, forward strand.
AGCTTCGAAGAGGTAAGATTGATGGAGGATAAGAGTTAAGGAGTAGAAGAAGGAGGGAGGGCTCTTAGGGTTCAAATCTGTCCCCAAAACGCATGAAATGGGGTTTATATAAGGGTAGGAAGCTCACTAATCAAAACAATATTATTTTCTATGACATCAGCTTCTCGCTGCAACAAACATGTCTACAGAAAAATGCAGACTTCGGAGAAACATAATTTTTGAAATCCTAGATTTTTGGGTGCTCAAAGGTTGTGCTAGGCTTAGCCAAGGATACATGGACTTGAGGCATCACAAGTATATAGGAAGACTATTTAGGATTGCTTTTATTAACACCAACCTACTTGCCCTAGATAACATGTTACCCTTCCACCCACTTAATTTCTTCCCCATTTTATCAATAACTAGAGCCTAGGTAGACTCATGCCTTGGATTTGCTCTAAGTAGGAGGCATAAAGACTTAATAGGCAATTAAATAACTTGACATTTCAACAAGGAGCTAGATTCAGCCACTAGGTTATCATCACAATTCAAAGGCATGGGAGTATACTTACTATAATTAATAGAAAAGCCTTACATAGCCCCCAAAATAATCCAAAATACTTCTCAAATTTCTTAACACAACCTTATTTGCAGGAATGTGTCATATGCAAATTACAAATAAGACAATAAAACATTTGGACAGCCAATACTAACTCCATCAATCACTCCAATATCCACTTAATAAGCGGTTAAGAGCATGGCAACTAGAACAAACAAAAAGGGTATAAGGGATCCCTTTGCCCAAGGCCACATCCATCATGAAGGGTTTTGTTGGACATCTATTCATAATTTCAAACATCGCCACCAAGGATATACAACATATCCATTTCCTCCACACAATGCGAAACCTCATCTCTTCCAACACTTGATCAACAAAGATCCACCTAAGAGAATCATAAGCCTTGTGAAATTCCAACTTAAGAAGCATTACTTTTTCCCTATGCTTTTGTAACCAATGAACTACCTCATTAGCGATCATCATGCCATCTAAAATCTATTTGCCTTAGACAAAAGAGTAGAACTCTCCAACCAAACCATCCATAATGTGTCTCATCCTATTGGCTAACACTTTTGACATGACTTTATACACATGCTAATCGACCTATAATCTCTAACTTCCTTAAACCTACCCTTTAAGCTCTCCTTTAAATAAGGGTCACCCAAGTCATATTGGCCTTTTGAGGCATAACTCTGATGACAAAGTAATCCATAACACATCTAAAAAAATCCCTACTCATATAATTTTAGCACCTGTTGATAAAATTAAAATTGAACCCATTAGGTCCAATAGCCCTAGAATAATAACAATCCCACATAGCTCTCTTAGTCTCCTCCACTATAGCAATCACTTTAAGAAACTTTGCTTCCTCCCCTAAAATTATCTTAACTAAAATTTTCTCAAAACTTATGATTGGCCACTCCTCTGATAATAAAGATCCTTAAAGTACCTTCTTCAACCTTAATTGCCTTTATAGATCTGAAAATTCTCCTCACCCTCCTAATTTGGACCATTAATTTCTTGTTGTGCTTGGCTTAAGCAATAGAATGGAAATACTTGGTATTCCTATCTTTTCCTTAATCAGTCCCTTGATAATTGGTTCCAATAATTATCCCTCCTATTGTATTAGATTCAATCTAAGCTTTTAAGGCATGATACCTAGCCAACAATACCTCATCATCCCTCCCTTCCTTTAGTTTCTTGGAGACATTCCACAATTCCCTTTCAAAAAAAATTTTCTATGGTCATAATACCCAGAACCTTTTTATTCCATTTTTTAAGAGGACCTTTTATATTTTGAATATTCTGAAAAAGAACCATGTCCCCACACTTCCTCTATTCCTATTCAATGAACTTAATGAAATCTGATGAGTAAACCACTTATCAAGGCTTGGAAAAGTTTACGACCCCAATTAACCTCCTAGGCTGAACCAGTATTGGAATATGATTCGACAAAGAGCAATGCAACCCCGAAAACCTAAGGTTCTTAAATAAAAGAGACCAAACTAGATCAATAAAAACTCATCAATCCTATTATGTGACTTGCCACTGCCAAATGTAATTTACTTCCAGATAAAAGAAATTCAATAACACCCATCTTTTCAATCCATTCTGAAAATTCCTCTACTTCTATACCTACCAATACAACCCATCCTTTTCTCCAGGCACCTAATTTCATTAAAATCCCCTATTAGCAACAAAGGCACTTCAAGGTTAGGCTTGACTTTACTAAGTTCTTGCCATATTCTAGATTTACCCTTGTTGTCATCATGACTATAAATAACACCTACCACTAATTCCTTATCCAGATCCTTAAAGATACCTTTATAAAAATTCATATCACCTTTCCTAATTGACCTACAAGACAGCACCAAACTATCCCAAATGCATAAAATACCCTTACTCCTACTTTGAGCATCAATCGCAGACTAGCACACATCATCAATCCTACAAACTTCTAACCTCTCTTTCAGACTAATTAGATTTCATAGTTGCCATATGGGTTTAGGATTTACCCCTTAAATTCTAGCAAATAAATTTCATGATTGAGAGGATGACTCACCATGATCCTCACCTTTTGCCATCTGCCTCTTTTTCTTCTTCTTCAGCTCATTATTTTTGGACTTTCTACCTCCTCAAGGGCTCCATTCATTTCGGTCATCCATGATAGCTTTGATAACTTTTGCATTAGCATGAGTAGCAACCCAAGTTTTCGACTAGTTTGCCAAACTTACGTAGCATCATCTTGATCTGATGAGCAATTGTCCTAACCAAGGATTCAAATTGGAGTCCGCAATGACGATGTAGCCGCAATATTACCGCGGTCGTCCCACAACTGTATTGGATCGCAATTGTGTGATGAATTGAAATCCCAGAAAAATTCGCAATGTAACGGTGATGCAACCATAGTGTAATGGCGTTGCGGTCGCAATGTAATGCAATGAACCTAAAAATTGAATATTTGTGCCATTTCTGCATTCCATTGTCGCACAACCTTAACCATCGTGTGGTGGTTAAATGGCAGTTAGTCCCATGAATTGGCAAATTGTTGGTTCCGGTACATGTGATGGCGAATGAAGCCCACCAACACAGGAAGAAAGAAGAGGAGGTGAAATTGGAGTTGAGGAAAGGAAAGGTGATACAAAAATAAAGATCAAATAATGCTAGGAGTTGGTTGGTTATGTCTTAAAACTGGGTTTTGTTGGAAAAAAAATAATGAAAAGTTGATAGGGCTACTGTTTTTTTCATGAAGAAGAGAAGAAAGAGGAAGGAGAAGAAGGGTGTAGAAGGTGGGAGTAGGTGGGTGGATTTTATCTTTATCATCTTTTTTTATGCTTTGTTTTATTGGGATGGGCTACAATAGACAGGGCTTGTTTTAGTGTTTTAGTTTTTCATTTTAGAAGTTTGGGTGGGTTTGGGAATGTAGGTTATTTTTTAAAAACTTTTTTTTTGAGTTATTATTAATTGTTTCACTTTTTTAATGAATAAAGGGGTAAAATATGGAGATTGATTTTTCATTTTTTTTTAGTATGTGTTTTTCTTTTAGATTTAATGGATGAGTTAGTTGAAAAGGATAATAATTATGTTATTGATTAAGATTTTCTTCTTAAAATTGAAGGAATTTAAATTTAACAATAAATGTGTAATATTTTATCTAAAAATCTATAATTAAATATCATAAATTTATAGAAATTCTACTTTTATTGTATGATTATTGTTCTAGAAACATGAAAAGTTTGTATTTGAATATATTGGAGACATAAATTTGTTTCAAATATGTTGGAAACATGTTATTTTGGTGCCATAATTGTTGTACTTCTTTTTATTTTGTATTTTGTGAAAAAATTATAAAATCATGCCACGACCACAATTCGCATTACAGTGGTTGTAATGGCCAGCGACCACAACCGCGATGTAACATCCTAATAATTAACCCAATACACCTAGGTGTATCTGATTAATTACTAGACTTTACTTTTTGCTTCCGTTCTTTGATCTAAACTCTTAAAAATACTTTAATGAAAATACGGATAATTTTTTTTTAAAAAAACTTTGAAAATAAAACATGAGCCATGCATACTAAGTAAACCCATCGTCCTTCTTGCGTGAAATAAAAACTAATCACCTGTTGCACAACAATAACATGAATAATCACATCATCACATATAATTATAACATAAACATATTCGTTCACATTAGATATTAAAATACACAACAAATAGATATTATGTCCACCAATAGAGTTGGGCTAGGTCTAGTTAATCGAACAATACATAAATAGTATATGGATGGAAAAAACATCCATCAATGACACCTACTAATAACACTCTAGAGGGAAATAGATATCTGAATATACGAGCGAAGTTAGCAGGATCAAGTTCAGCTACCAGGTAAAAGCCTCAACGTGATTCATGAACATTTCCTTCGTTTCTGAAGACAAGATGGAAAGAAAAAAATAGAGGGAGTGAGAAACTTATAAAAAGAATCTTAGTAGGGTACTCACCTCATGATGCATTGTGTCATCATCATCGTCCTCAGGAACCTCGGGGTTATTATGAAATAGTGAGCATGCTAAGATTGATTTATTAAGTTCAAAAATATACTTTATCGAGGTTCGTCGGTTTTAATCATGCGTCTTATAATGCATCATAAACTTAGCATGTCATGTTTATAATAAACTTTTCCTTTCATATATAATAACATATTTATGCAAAAAATCACATCATATTCCTCATCATCATTTCATAATACTATGCATAGCAGAACATCATATTTCTCATCATCATCTCATAAATATTATGCATAGCAGAACATCATATTTCTCATCATCATCTCATAAATATTATGCATAGCAGAACATCATATTCACATAATGCATTTACTTAGTTTCTTAGGTGACTTAGAGTTACTTTCATCATCATTTTCCTGGCCACCTATACTCCACCCTTTTGGGAGTAATTTAGGTTATGAGCTCATACCTTACTAGTCGTCACTAGCATATACTTATCCCTTTTGATAAGTTAAATTCCCGACTTTACCCTTTTGAGAGAACGGTTTAGGGGCAAGAATCACCTTTTCACCACCTATAGTCTGATGGGTCCAAAGGATCATTTCTTATAAGTTTAAGTCACCATTAAATCTTTGCATGTTATATCATAATACAACTCTCAATTCATAATCATCAGGATGCATAAACATTCTCATTGTTTGCAACAACAACTATAACATGCAAGCCAGGGAATCATTCAATGATATCAAATACTTAATAAGCATCAAATCACTACATAGACTTATCATTTCAAACTTCAAAGAACCATCATCATAAATTCTTACTAAAACCTTAAACAATCGAAACTTTAGAATCAGGTAACCTCAATTATCAAACTAATTAATCATGCATCTAAAGGATTCATTATCATCATTACCATTAATTATAATCCTTAAGAACATTATTAAACTATATGGGACAGCATAGGCAGCAAGTTATATTTAAGGCTTCACGTGTGCTAGAAGTTGCATTTTTAACCCTTTCTCATTACCGGCTTTCCTTATGGTGCTAAAATTAATTACTAAACCAATTATGAATCATTCTCCCTTATCTAAACATAATAGAACCTGGTTCTTAGGGCTGCTAAAGGTTCTGACAGAACGCATAAATTTCATTTTCTAGAGTTCTAGAAATCTTGCAAAGCCTTAAAACTCGTTTAGAAACTAATTCTTTTTGTTAATCTTGAAAGAAATTATAGAACTAAATCAGTAGCTATTTGAAATCAATTTGGGCCTATCTTAATTATAAGGCCGATTTATATATTGAAAGAATCTTCATGATTAAAATTCTCACTTAAGATAAAAAGAGCAAGTCTTGAGCTTTATAGATTTAGGTGATAACTAGAATCATAAACATGTTATGCAACCTCATTTTAATCTTGTCTTTATAAGGTGATAACTTGGAATTATAAACATGATATGCAAGACTTGAAATTTAAACATGATGTGCAGGTCCATATTATTATATTCACGAATTAAGGTGATCTGCTTGAAATATAAATATGATTATGCAAGTTTGGAAATATAAACATGATGCAAGAGCTTGAAATAAATAAGAAGCTGAGCGGCAGTCCGCATTGGACCAGTGGAGAGAAGAGAATCGTAATAAAATAAAAATAAGAAACTGAGCGCGGTAGTCCGCATTGGACCGATGAAGAGAAGAGAATTCTTATTATATCTTATTAAGCTCCAAACTCAAGACTTCTTAAAGAATGAATTCTTTGACTCCAATAATCTTAAGGAAATTGAAAGTGAGTTTAGAATTCTTATTATTATGGTTCCAAGAACCTTATTTCTTTGCTTGTGATACTTGGGCAAGTCTTTGAACTCTAGGATCTTTAAGTGATGACATATAATAAACATGCCATGCATTGATTCTTTTAGCCATTATAAAATAAAGTGAGAGCATAAAATAAATATGAGATGCATCCTCTTTATTATCTTTGAAGATTAAGTGACAACTTGAAACATAAACATGAAATGCAAGCTTGGAAATTTAAACATGAGAATGCAAGTTCATTTATTCATTCTTGAGAATTTAGTGATGACATAGAAAGTAAACATGATTATGCAAGGCATAAACTTAAACATGGATGCAAGTTCATTTTATTTCTTTACTAGAGCTCCTCCAAGACTTTAGAGAAATATAAATTCAACCCAATATATCTTAGCAAGACAAAGTGAAAAATACATCTTTCAAGTTCTAAACTCAAGATCTTTATTTTTACATCATAAAAACATCATTCTTTAAAGTTTTGCATCAAGTGGAATTTTCAAACTTTAGAGGCCTAACTTGTGATGGATTTACAACCAACACTCAAGGTCCTCATCATCAAGCTATCATCATATTCCCATATAGGCCTTATGGCCAAAATGTTCAAAGGAAAAGAAAGAAGAAAATCTAATGGAAAAGCTAGAGAAAATCCATGAAATCATCATTTTAAACCAAGAACAACACTTAGCAAAGCATAGAAATAAGCTTAAAGATAACTCCCTACCTAATTTGTTTTGAAGGAAAGGAAGAGAACTTGGTTTCTTTGAATGAAATGAAAGAAAATATCCTTGAAAAAGTGATGCTAAGGTTTCAGCCAAGGGGGAGGAAGAATGAGAGCTTTTGAGCTTTGGAAAAACTAGAAATGTGTAACTATGATTCAAGGCTTCTAACATTGCTCAAGTATGCCTATTTATAGAAGATTTTGAAGCTCATAAATGGACAAGAAAAGGAGGAAAGTCTGACCAAATTTGAGGAGGAAACAAGGAAGAAAAATCATCTTGTTTGGTGGCTTAAAACATGGAATCATGTTTTCATGGTTCCTTGTTTTCATACCTTGGTTTTTGTGCATTCTTTGAAAAATTTTCTGATGCATTATGGACCAATAATTTCGTCCATTACAGCCCACGGAAGAGGAAATTTGTGTGTTCCATGTATTATTTAGGTGTAGGTAAGGTATTCTTGCAAATTAGAGAATTTACGATTAAGGCTTAGGTGAATTAGTAAGCAATTTGAGTGTTTTTAAGCAATTTTAGGTTCTAATCAATCTAAATAAATAATTTTGACTCTAGATTAATAATTAGAATTTAATAAGCTTTAATTTGAGCCTAATATTGCTTAGGTTTCATTAGACGAATCGAAAATCTCAAAATTCGCAAAACTACAAAACACGGGCAAAATGGTCATTTTACTAAAAATTGCCCGAGGCTACCCGAGCTTAACCAATGGACAATCATAACTTAAAAACATGTTTTAAAACATTTTAGTGAGGTTTGGGCTCAGTCGGCACCCAAATCGGAGTTAAAACGGCCGCATGGGCGTTTTGGTCATTTCACGAAGCTCAAAATTAGGATTCTTCTCCTCTATTAACACACATAACACAAACAATCCCTTATTATCATCAAAACATCCCCTTGAGGACGGGTGGGGCCCACGATCCTCATTTTCTGAATAAAATAACCTCAGGGCATTTTGGTCATTTTACACGTACAGAAAATCAAGGTTTACAACTTTCGCACGAATTGCTCCTAACCTTTCTTCTAATGTTATATTCCTCCATTGAGGATTGTTCGGTCTTTAATTTTATGTAAGAATTACTTAGGGTAATTTGGTAATGACAGTAAAAATTGGGCGTTACACGACCACAACCGCAATTTAAAACACTAGTCCTAACTCAAGAACTAATCTTAGAGATTTCAAAATATGATTATAGAGTATCAGTTAAGATATTTTGGCAAGAATGTTGAATAGAGATGTTATTATAATATTAGAGATTTTATGATTTTGAACCCTTTTGTTTTAAAGCGTGACATTAGAGTTATTTAAGTTATGCAAAGGTGCTAGCTTGAAAAATGAGAATTTAGAAATTTAGTTTTATGGTACCAAGAGGTAGAATTTAGTATGACTTGTAACAATTGTCAATACATATTCCGTGGGCTTGAAATCAAAATGCCTACAAGGTGATCCCTTGGCATGATTCTCAAGCTTAGTTATGCTAAAGTCAAATTGTTAGAATTATATGAGTCAGAACTCTCAAAGTACTAAGAGTGTAGGGCTCGTTTGCGAGGGACGGAGCATCTACCTTTCAGTTGTTGATTTTATTTATTTCCATTGAGTTATGTATGATAAGAATTATGAAATCGCCATGGAGGCAATATAGTAAACAATCATGGAGGCAAACCTAGTAAACAACCATCTGAGGCAATGTAGTAAAACCATGGAGGCAATATTATGAAACAGCCATGGAGGTAATAGCAGTGAACAACCATGGAGGCAAACCTATAAACTCATGGAGGCAACATTATGAAATAGCAATGGTGGCAATTTCAAAAAACGAGACCTTATTAGGTGCCCTCAGCTTGTCCACGAGGACCACAGGAACAAGAAAATTCAATGATAGCTATTATTATTATTTTTATTATTATTCTTATTATCATTATGTTTTTATTATTGTTGTTATGATTCCATACTTCCTATTGTTGTAATGCCTCGATTTTTTTGTTAGTACAAATGACCAAAATGCCCTGAGGTTATTTTTACCAATTCGAGGATAGCGACCGACAGTCCTCGAATGGGTCAACTCAATGTTTGAAGGGGGTTGTGACTGTAATGTTTGATATCCAAGGTGAAAATCTCATTTTTCAGAACTTTCGGCTCAAAATGACCAAAATACCCTGCTTGTACGGGTAGAGGTGCCGTTTGAGCCTAGAACTTTTCCAGGAAGTTCGGAATGATGTTTATGAGTGGTTTGTAATCATTAATTGGCTGAAGGTCCCAGTTTTAGTGCAAAATTACCATTTTACCCCTAGAATAGTGTACAGTGAGCTTAATGATGTAATTAACCAAACCTAAGCAATATTAGGCTCTAATCGAAAATTAATTAATTTTCATAATTAATCTAGAGTCAAAATAATTTATTAAGGTTAATTAGAACCTAAGATTGCTTAGTTAAACTCTAATCTCATTCTTTATTCAAGATTCCTAGTCATGGAATCCTTAATAGTAATTCTCTCTCCAATTCCTTTAGTCAAGGAATTGTGTCTATGATTTAATTTGACTAGAAAATGGTTTTTAATTTGTTAATCTAGCAAGACTACCCCTAAATCAAGCCTTGACAACCTTAATTACCCATTACCTCACCTAAACACTTTCTTACAAACTCCTAATCAAAACCTTAATCAAAGAAACACCTAAACACATTCTTAAACAACAATTACATGAACAAAATCTCTTCCCCCCTTGGCTGAAATGCTAGCCAAAATACATACCTTCCCATTTGTGTCACATGTTGATTTTGTTTCACTCAAAGACCATGCTTTCACCTATGCTTAGCATACCTCACCATACCTTGCCCATGCTCACAACTATACCAATCAAGGAGATATTTCTTCTCTCCTTTCCTTTAAAGGAAGCCACTCCTCCTCCTCTAGGCCATCCATGAGTTTTCATTTCTCTATAAATATGCAAGCTTGAAAGCTCTTTGAATCTTTTACACACCTTGTAAACTTTGAGCTCTCTTTCTCAAAGATCAAAGAAGTCCTTTTCCTTTTTCATTTTCCTAAACACAACCTCTCTTCTTCTCTTTTTCCCTCTTCTCCGAAAACTCCCTCCTCAAGCTCTAAAGAAGATTTTCTTTCCTTCTCATCTCAAGGGATCAAGCTTTCTTTCATCTCATTCAATACTTCATTTGGTAGGGGTTTATTTACCAAGTTTTGTTTGCTTTTTTTAAGGGTGAGTTCTAGTTTTCTCTTGGTTTTCAAAGCTCTTCTTTTTCCTCTTTCATTTTGGCCTTAGAGCCTTGTGTTGAGAAAAACTTTGGCTTGATGATGAGGTTTCAAGAAAATGGTCTTGTGATGCCATGTGAGAAACCTCTAAAGCTTGAAAACTTGGTCTTGGACCATACATGATTTGGTTCTCATTTTCTTCCCTCCTTAAAGATTTTGGTTTTTATTCCTTTCTTCATACAAATTTTGATAAAAATGTCAAGTAGCTCACTAAAAGTTTTGTTAAGAAAATTAATCATATGTTTTCAAAGAGCTCTAAGCTTACCCTTGCCAACCTTAAAGTTAGTCGGCCGTTCTAAGAGTTTACTCTAGATTGAAGCCCATGAGCAATAAAATAAAGAATATGAGTAGTTCTTTTCATGTTTGCTTTGATAAGAATTGCTACTTCTCTTTTAGTCCATTTTCTTGAGCTTGATGATGAAGTTCAAACCAAAGACTTCTTTGAAGACTTGGTGCTAAGAACTCTAAAGCTCACTTTATGTTGTTAAGATACATGTTGGGCTAAGGCTATTAATGTTCCTCTAAAGTCTTGCAAGAGCTCTAATTAAGATAAAATAAGTTTGCATTCATGTTTAAGTTTATGCCTTGCATAACATGTTTACTTTTGATGCCATCACTAAGCTCTCAAGAATAAATAAATGAACTTTCATTTCATGTTTAAATTTCCAAGTTTGCACTTCATGTTTTTATTTCAAGTCATCACTTAATCCTTAAAGATAATAATGAGATTGCATCTCATATTTATTTATGCTCTCACTTTACTTTATAATGAAGAGTAAAATAAAGTGCATAGCATGTTTATGATTATGTCATCACTTAAATATTCTAGAGCTCAAAGACTTGCCCAAGTATCATATATAAAGTTTTAGAAAATGGAAATTTTAATCATGAAAAGTGGATGTGTTTTAGTCATGATACAAAGATGGTTTTGATTTTGTAAAAATGTGAGGATGATTTCAAGAAAACGTTAGAAAGATATTTTACGTGATCTCAAGGTGCCTAAGTAGCTTAGGATGTGTCAAAAATCATGTTTTCTCAAATTTAAGGTTCTGGTAATCGATTACCAGCTTATGTAATCGATTACCAGAATGGTTATCTAAAGGATTTTAGGTTTTGGTAATCGATTACCAACAATGTAATCGATTACCAAGGCTGTCCTCACGCCCGGTTTATAACTCTGGTCGATTACCTGTTTATGTAATCGATTACCATGATGTTCTTCATTTTGGAAACAGTTTTAGACATAAGTAATCGATTACCATCTTGTGTAATCGATTACCTGGATATTCCTCGTACCCAAACAAAATCTAGGTTCTGGTAATCAATTACTAGGCCCATGTAATCGATTACCAGGCCACCCTTTTGAATTCCTAAAATTGTTCCAAGAGAAAACTAGCAACTTATATGCATTTAAATCATGCAATTATGTGATTATGTGAGCTATGCTTTTTCTGCCTTGATTGTTTGGCCACTGTATTAATTTTGTTTTATGGAGCTAAGATGTGTAAAATTATGTTTGAGTGAAGCAAGGAACGATTTAGGGAAGTTAGGAAAGAATAAGTAACTAGAAAGGACTTAAAATGAGAATTCTAGAATCCTTAGACACAAGAAAAATAAATTATGTTCCAGCATAATTGAACTTAAGGAAAAAGTTTTATAATTAGTGGATTTGTGTAGGAATCCCTAATAATTGGTTCTAGAATTGAATATAGAGCCTTAGGCGAAGAGAACGAGAATGGGTCAAAGACGTAGATTCTAGAACCCCATAATCGAATAATAATCATGGTAACTAATCTATGCAATGTTGTTTGGAGGTGTTAGAAAGCATAAATATTAGAGAGAATTACAAGCAATGATCCTCTAGGTGCATAAAAGATCTATTATGGGTGTTAGGATAATCAGAACACAAGATTAAGACCGTAAAGGTCAAAGCATAAGACATTGCAAGATAGGAGATATCATGTGGGTAAGTGACCGAGTGAACGAGTGTGTTTATGTTATACTGGGAGTGTTGATGGTATGTGCATAAGATTTTGTGAACTTATGACGTAATTGATGTGATAATACGGTATGCCATGATTGAGATGCATATGGATACAAGGTGATGATGAAATGAATGAATATGTTTATGTGGCTTTTAAAGATGGGATTGATGAGATATTGGATGAGTTATGTGGCATGACTCGAATTTGAGGAAATTCATTGTACAACTATTATCCTGGATTTCTGTCAAATTTGAGAGACTCAAAGAAATTTTTGAAAGAAAGATTTTGAATGTGACATGTCGAGATGCATTTCTCCTGCTACGGTGAGGAGAAAGTAAACCCATGGGGGGTATGGTCGTGGAGCCATACCAAAGCGGACAATATCACTGGTCTTAACCAATTGATGTGTTTTGCAAACCGAGACATACTTCTCTTGCTCCAGTGAGAATAAGGTAAAACTATGAAGGCATCGACATTAACCTCCCAAAGCGGACAAAGTCATTGGTCTTAACCAGTTGATGCATTTTGAAGAAGGAAAAAGTCCCATGATGGGTGATCCTTAGGCCCCTACCCGTATTCTGAGATTCGGGATTATTGTGATTATGTTATGCTTATCAAGAGGATAAGTAAGAACTAGTGACGACTAGTTGAGGTATAAGCTCATAGCCTAGTTTTAGGGTGCGGTTACTATTTTTGATACCTTGATGTCACAAGTTTGAAGAAATGAGAAAAAGATGTGAGGTATCTTGCTTATGAAAGAGAAAGGTTTTCATGAGGAGTACATTCCACTTATATGATGATTAATTATTGATAATATGATTTATTGGTTTGGTTATAAGATATTGTAATGCATTCATGTTTCGCTATGCTGCATACATGCATTAAGATCCATCATAAAAGACACGGACCTTGGATAATTGCTTCTATAAAACCTCATAATGAATCTTTGCATGTTACACATTTTCACAATAAACCCAAAGTTCCTGGGGATGTAAATGATGACATTAGGATAGGTTTCTCTACTGAGATTCTTTAGCAAGATTCCCACCCCCTCTTTCTCCTTTCCTGTTACATCTTCAGATCTTGATGGCGTCGTTCGTGATCTTTGTTGTTACGCCAATTTGGGAAGTGCACTACAACCGGAGCATCAATCATATCATTTCGAAGGTCGACGTGCTGTCCGCATTTTTGCATACATGGGACGCCCATTTGCGCGTAGGTTCCAGCTTCGCTTCACTCCTACCTCACCATATGGCGATGACCTGATCTTCGAGAGGACTCAACCTCGTGACGAGAGACTCGTGCTCGCCCTTCGACTTCGAGTGCGCGACTACCCCGAGTAAGTTCCTCGCTCGAGGCATTCAGAGACCGACTCGTTGAGGATTCCCCACCCACATCTTTTCGGAGGGATCTGCCCTTACGTTCCCATGGACATCGAGAGAGGCGCGAGGACACCACCCAGCCAAGGCATGCGAGGCGAGTACGACGCTCGAGAGGCACCCACGGGAGGAGGCCATGTTGTTCCCTCACTCCTTATGCCTTCACCCCCGCTTCATTAGGCCACGACCGAGGAGCTCGGGCAGGTCATGGGATACCTCTCCATCGCTAGAGGACCAGTGTCACCAGGAGGTTTTGAGGGAGGGGTAGCTATAGCTGGGGTTTGACCTTTTGGGCTTCCTTGTACTTGTTGTTTATGCTTTCTTTCTGTTTATGTATTATCTTGTTTTATGTACTACAAGCTCTGCCCATTCTTATGTGAGTATGACTTTATGTTTTTATATTTCAGTTGATGTATCAAACTATGTTATCTTATATATTATGGCATTTGCTTTTATAAATGGATGTGTTCTTTATTGCTTTCAATTGTATGTTTAATTTCTTTACTCTTTATGTTTCGCTCATGATGGTAGTACGACGACTCGCATATTGGTTTACGTGTTTTAAAAAATAAATTACCTATATTTTCTGCTAAGTAATTTTACAAACGAGTTTAAAAGGAAGTAATAACTAATAATTAATCTTAATACAACATAGGCGAGTTGGGTTAAATATTATGGTGTTACATTATGGTATTAAGTTCAATTCTACGGAGCTTGAGGATTGGGACCATGCTTTATAGGCATGATATGGTAGTATGTCATGTATAGTGCTTAGCTAATAGGGATAAGCTATAGGATAGACATGCATGACCCGTCGCTTGCTTGTGCCATGGTAACTAGCTTAACTAGCCTGAATATTGAGCCTGATCACCTCAGTGTTTGTTGACTTGTGTGTTTAGGGACCAATGGCACCTCAGACAAATAGGGATGCGAACGAGGGTAACCAAGGGAACGAGACCGTGATTGTGTCGTGAGATGGCGAGAGTGATGGAACACATGTTTGATTGCATGAACCAAGAGGGATGCCGCTCAAGGTCCCCCGCCGAGGTTATGGAGCAAGCCCATTTAGGGAATTCGCAAGGCCAATCCCCTAACCTTCCAAGGAGCCTTGAACCTAGACAAGGCGGATGAGTGGATCAAGAATATGGAGAAGATACTCGGTGGTCGCCTCGGAATAACAGAAGATCAGCTCCTGCTTATATGATGGAGTCGATGGAGTTTTGGTGGTGCACCAAGAGGCTACTCAAGGCTAGTGGCACAATGATCAACTGGGAGCTATTCAAGACCTACTTCTATGAAAAGTATTTCCCGAGTCCGTGAGGAATGCGAAGGATATCGAGTTCATGCAGCTGACCCAAGGTGGATCTTCTGTCGCCCAACATGGCAAAGTTTGAGGAATTGATTAAGTTTCTCGAGTTTTCCAAGGGAATCTCGATGAAGTATGGAAGTGTGTTAAGTTCAAGCGGGTTGAGGGCCGAACTTAACGTGGCGGTGGCACACATGGAGATTAGGTATTTCCCCACCCTGGTCAAAAGTGCAGAATCATAGAGGAGGCGCACAAGAAGTTGAGCGTCACGAGGGGGAGCGCCCGTAGGTTAGGACCTCAAGCTTCGAGGTTCAAGCCACAGCATTAGAACCTGTCAAGGAATCACTACAATCCTTACCACACCAACCAGTTCAAGCATCAACAACAACAACAACAAAGACCTATCAACCAGCTATTCGGACACCTGAGGCCACCGTTCAACCACAAAGGCCACGAGAATCGCAACAACCAACAAGGAGGATCGGGTGGTCCTCGCAACAACAACCAGGGAGAGCCTAGCGGGCCAAGAACAAGGCGCCCAAGGAGCCCCCGTTTTCCTCGAACCGCACCGGCCATGGTATGCCCGTGGGAAGAGTCACGGAATCACCCCTACCAAGCTGGGCAAGGAGTCTGCTTCCAATGTGGCAAGCCGGGCCACTATGCCAAGGACTGCAAAGCGGAGGGCCATCCAGTCAGAACCCAGGCCGCAACACCAAGGAAGGGTCTTCACCTTCAATTCGGAGGATAACGGATCCAACGACCTCATCGAAGGTAAGTGCGAATTAAATGGTAGAACCTTAACTGGACTATATGACTCTGGTGCTACCTATTCATTCATCTCACATGCTAGTGTTGAGTCTTTGAATCTTAAAGTTTCTAAACTTCCTTTTGATCTTATTGTTTCTACCCTACCAATCTTCCTATACATACCTGCAATTGCTATTTAAATTGTCATCTTATTGTCGAGAATAGGTCTTTTGTCATGGATTTGATTTGTTTACCCTTAAAAGACATAGGAGTAATTCTTGGCATGGATTGGCTCTACGCCAACCATGTATTGTTAGATTGTTATACTAAAACTATTATTTTTTGTCTTCCCCCTAGCAAAACTAGTCAAACTTTGAGGCTTTATGTGAATTCCGTAGATGTCTACTATAGTAGGGAGAAAACTAAGGGATATGTCCTCCTAACTGCTAGTGAGGTAGACTTTGAGCATAACATAGATGATATACCAATAGTAAGAGAATATCCCGAGGTATTTTTGATGAGATACCCGAGTTCCTCTCGAAAGAGAAGTGGAGTTCTCCAATGAGTTGGTTCGGAAGGACCTATCTCTATAGCCCCATATAGAATGTCACCCTTGGAGTTAAAGGAGTTGAAAACCTAGTTCGAGGAGCTTTTGGAGAAGAATTTCATAAGACCTAATGCTTCACTGGGGAGCCCGATCTTATTTGTTGAAAAGAAGGATGGAAGCATGAGGTTGTGCATAGATTATAGGCAATTGAATCGAGTAACGGTGAAAAACAAATACCCTTTGCCTAGGATTGATGATCTCATGGACCAATTGAAAGGAGCAGTGATATTCTCCAAGATTGATTTAAGGTTCGGATACCATAGATTAGGGTGAGAGATCAAGATATACCTAAAACCGCCTTTAACTTGGTACGGACACTTTGAGTTTGCGTGATGTCTTTTGGATTGATGAATGCTCCTGCGTATTCATGGATTATATGAATAGGATCTTCAGAACCCTATTTAGATAAGTTGTGGTCATTTTCATAGATGATATACTCATCTATTCAAAGACCCACGAGGAGCATGAACGTTATCTAAGGTTGGTTTTAGAGATTTTGAAGGAGAAAAAGTTGTATGCGAAGCTCTCTAAGTGTGAATTTTGGTTGGAGGAGGTGAAGTTCTTAGGACACGTAGTGTCAAAAGAGGTATAGCCATAAACCCCAATAAAATAGAGGCCGTGATGAATTGGGAAAGACCAACCACCGTAAGAAATACAGAGCATTTGGGTTTAGCAGGCTATTACCGTAGGTTTATAAAAGGATTCTCTCAGATCGCCCTTCCCCTACCCAAGCTCACTAGGAAGAACACCCGTTTTCATGGAATCCGAGTGTGAGAAAAGCTTCCAAGAGCTAAAAGGAAAGTTAACCTCGACCCTAGTTTTGGTTTTACCTACCTCAATGTACCTTTCGAGGTATATTGTGACGCTTCGGGCAAAGGTTTAGGCTGTATATTGATGCAAAATAGGCAAGTGGTAGCCTATGCGTCTAGACAACTCAAGCCTCACGAGTGAACTACCCCACCCATGACCTAGAGCTAGTTGCCATAGTGTTTGCCTTGAAGATATGGAGGCACCACTTGTATGGTGTGCGGTTTGAAGTTTTCTCCAATCATAAGAGTCTTAAGTATCTCTTTGATCAAAAGGAGTTGAATATGAGGTAGAGAAGGTGGATGGAATTTTTGAAGGACTATGATTTTGGCTTAAGTTACCACCCGACAAGGCTAATGTGGTCGCTGATGCCTTGAGTCGAAAATCATTGCGTCTATTTCACATGATGGTTAAAGAAGTTGAGTTAATAGAGAAGTTTAGGGATTTGAATTTGGGATGTATTGGATAGGAGTATGAAGATGTGTCACCTTAGTATGACCAGTGGGTTTAAAATAGACGGTCATTATGGCACAAGTGGAGAATGAGGAATTAGAGAGACCCTGGGGGCGGTTAAGGCAGGTAAACTAAAGGGTTTTGAGAAAGGACCCGATGGTTTGTAGAGGTTTGAGGGGCGGATCTACGTGCCACATGATGGTGACCTCCGAGAGAGTATCTTGGAGGAGGCTCACAAAAGCTACTTCACCATTCATCCGGTGCTACCAAGATGTATCAGGATTTAAAGAAGATGTTTTGGTGGCCAAGATTGAAAAAAGATATAGTTGCCTGGGTTAGTAAGTGCTTGATCTGTCAAAAGGTGAAGATCGAGCACCAAAAACCTTCAAGAATGTAGCAACCCTTATCTATCCCGAGTGGAAGTGGGATAACATCTCTATAGATTTTGTGACGGCACCCAGGACCCGGCCATGACGCTATTTGGGTAATAATGGATAGGTTGACCAAGTCGGTCCATTTCCTACCTATCAAGATCACCTTTTTCCCTAGACGAGTTAGCCCAGTTGTACATACAAGAGATGGTAAAGTTGCATGGCGTCCATCGATGATAATCTCGATTGATTCGCGGTTTACGTCACGTTTTGGGAAGCCTTTCAAAAGGCATTTGGTTCAAGCTGTGTTTAAGCACGACTTACCACCCTCAACAGATGGTCAATCAGAAAGGACTATCCAAACCTTGGAAGATATGTTAAGGGCGTACGTTTTGGATAGAAGGGGAGTTGGGATAAGTACTTGCCACTTATCAAGTTCGCATATAAAACAGTTATCACGCGAGCATTGGTATGGCACCGTACAAAGCCTTGTATGGAAGGAAGTGTTAGTCCCCTTTGTGTTGGCACCAAGAAACCAAAGCATGTTGGCAGAAGTAGTGAGGCAAACCAGAGCAAATCAGAAGGATTAAGGATAGAATCTTGACTATGTAACATCCTAGTTTTCCTTCTCTTTAGAAATTGATTGAGAGATGGTTAATGAGAATATTGAAATTTTGACAGGGGTAGTTGTGATGAGAACGACTCCAAGAGTGAGTACAAAAAAAACATGAATAGTACTTTGCGGCCTGCAGGGCAGGGACCGAAACTTGGGATTTGGGACAGGAAGGTCCGAAGTTAAGAAAATATGAGAATAAGGGTAGAAATGTGTGAGAATGACAAATTTATACCTAGAATTAATTTTCGGATAATATCGGTTAGTCGGTACGACCCTTCGGTGAGATTTCGGTGTGTGATTTTTAATATCGAAAGATACTTCCATTACCACAAATGGATAATATCCACTTATTTAAGACATATGGAGACATGTGGAAGGCCAAGATTTAATCTTGGAATCCAAGATTTAATCTTAGCCACCCATCATTGCCTTATCACCAAAAACATGATTTCTTGGCTAAATATCTTCATTTCCTTTATTAAGCAAGCCTAGTCACAATTCTTCTCTAACAAGACACCAAAATTTCAGCCCTTGCAAGCCAAGACAGCAGTTGGTCTTTCCTCCATAGCCAAGAGCTTCATCTTACTTCCAATTCACATAAACCCTAGCTTAGAATCATCAAAACCTAAACCTTTCTTCACTAAAGTTGATCTACACTTCCATCTCTATAACTACAATTGATTAGAATTTCAAAACCTCATCCTTTTCATCTCATCCATCACTAATTATAGGAGGGTTTGGGGGTGTTTGAGGAGTTTTGAAGTGAGGAACTCTCATCTTGAAGCAAGCCAAAGACAAAGAGACACTAGCCTTCACAAGTAGGGTTCTTTTGTTGTCTGTTCTTGCTGATTTTTCTGTTCTTTTTGGGATGATGTATGTCCAAAATTTTTGATGATTTTGATTGATATTATGTTGAAATTGATGTATGAATTTTGGTGATGGGGTTGGATGGTGTTAGTAAAGGGTTTGGTATTAAAATAAGTTGGACTGGTATGCTGGATTCTCAGTTGCTTGCAGGCAGCCTGGAATCATGAATTTTCTGAACATGTTGTAGGGCTTTTCGTGAGCTGGAAAAAATATATGTTCAAGCTAACATCTTGGGCTAGTCCATAAATTTTCTTGGGTATTTATATTGAAGTTTCTGCCTCAAAAAAATCAAGACCCGAAATGTAACTAATGTTGTCCTGGTTGCTGAAATTGAAGCAATAAACTTATCCGAATTTATTATCATAGTAATTGGTTGATCTAGCCCATGAAATTTTTATGAGAAGTTAGTAACATATTGAAGTGTCACTGTGAATTTTCTTGGGTTTTAAATCAATCAATTTCTAGGGTTAAAAATTATGAGAACCCAAATCTGGTCTGTGAATTGGTGGCACCTGACCATTGGATTTGTATATTTTATTGAAGCAGCTACAAAACTCTGTTTGCCCTGAGATTTTAATAGGTTATTCTAGACACCTTGAAGTTTCATGTTGAATTTTTGTGGTGTGATGGCTGTTGGTTATAGCAATTAAATGTTGTACCTAGAACATCAATTCTGCCAGGGTGCCTGGAAAATGAAAATGAATGAAAATCATGATGATATGATAGCTATCCCAATTCTATGGCATGTGAATGCACACTAATTGCTTCACTTTCTGATTCATGAACCTCTAATGGGAGTGAATATTTAATTGTAAATTAAGCATGCTATTGAGACAAGAAGAGAAGTATGTAATGCAATATGTGAAGGAGTGCAGAAATAGTTGGTATATATGCTGCGTTGCATACTTGAGCATACGGAAGATAGAAACAAGGCTTAGAGGGGATAGAGAGGGAAGGCAAAAAGAAGGACTTCCCTAGAAAGTTTATAAGTTGGTAGACGTATCGGCTAAGCATAGAACTGTGTGTGATCCGGAAATGGAAAAAAATGAAGTCCGATGATCACGAATAGGAATGAGCTCATGTCCTAGCAGTCTATTGTCCTCTATGAAATTGTTACATACTGAAGTGGCCCTATGTGAAACTAAGCCTTCCCTATGTTTATAAATTGAGAAAGATATGTGGAACTGAGCTTATGGTTGTACATGATTTATCGCTGGTGCTATTTTAATTTTCCACGATCTAGGTTTTAGTATTGATACCTATGATTAATATATGAATGTTTTACATGTATGGATTCATTACTTGTACTATGTTTAGCATCTGGAACTACCCTACTGAAATTTTACAATATTCTCACCAGCAGCTGTGTGTATTATATTGTTCAGATTCGCAGATGCGTCCCTGGTGTTCTTCTTTGACTCGCCACAACGGGTGTGGCAATACGACCCAGCCTTGGACTCTTTGTACGCTCGGGTACTCTACGTTCCGTATATATATGTTCTTCGGCCGATCCTTTAGTACTTCCATTTTCGCCGTCGACTTTGATCCCACTTTCCCTTATGATGGTGTGCCTTTCCACATGGCACATCGGACGTGTTCGATGTTCCTCTTGCCCCACCCTCACCCGCCAGATGCACCCGTGTCTTCATCCTCCTCTTCGACTCATCCCTCCGAGGCCCAGATGCTCCAGTGGAGGTGAGGCCATTGCACTTATGGCCAATGGTTTTTTGTAGGAGGAGACGAGATCATCAACGGCAATTGACATGTATAGAGTAGTAGCGTAGTGTTAGGACTTTACCTACCTGAACTGATGTACTTTAAGTTTCCTTTTGCTCTGTTGTATATATGTATATGCTGTTTTGTCAGCTAAGTATTTGAGGTTGGGTAAGGTAGGGGGATTAGCCTCGTTTCAACAGAGTTCTGTACTAATTCGGGTCGTTTTGTTGGTTTTTGTTCTTATGATGTATATACAGTGACTGTGACATGATGTCCCTATATGTAAATCTTGTTGTGATAGCATATGTATTACGGCTCTTATCATGGCTTTTCAACTAGTATAGACCATAAATGCCAGTAATACTCTACTAATTACTATATCCATACTTGAGTAAATGTGGTAATTAGGAGGATGTTACAGGCTACCCAAAGTCGACAAAAGAACTATGCGACAAGCGGCGAAAGCGTTGGAGTTCTAACAGGGCGAACATGTTTTTAGGATTACCCACTCCAGGCATAGGTAGAGCCATGCAAGTCAAGAAGTTGAGTCCCTGATTTCTCGGTCCTTTTGAAATTCTTCAGAGAGTCGGGAGGTGACTTACAAAATAGCCTTACCTAACCTGTCTAATCTTCATGATGTCTTTCACGTCTCCCAGTTAAGAAAATATCAATCCGATCCTAGCCATGTGTTAGAGCCAGAGCATATGCAGTTAAGGGAGGACCTAACTTTCAATTTACCACCAACGAGGATCGTGGACCGTGGCGTCAAGCAGCGGAGCAAGTCTCTTCCTTTAGTGAAAGTGGCGTGGGGGCGAGACAAGACGGAAGAACACACGTGGGAGCTAGAATCCAAGATGTGGAAGTATCCGGGCATTTCTAAGGTAACGAATTTTAGGGCGAAATTCTTTTAAGGAGGGGAGTAATATAACGCCTCGATTTTCTTCGAGTACAAATGACCAAAATGTCCCTGAGGTCATTTTTACCCAGAATTCGAGGATAGCCAACCCAAGTCATCGAGTGGGTCAACTGCTTTTGAAGAGGGTTATGACTTAATGTTTGATATCCAAGGTGAAAATCTCATTTTCCTGAACTTTCAGCAAAAACCAAAATACCCTACAGTGTTTTATGCGGTAGAGGTGCCGTTGAGCTTGAAACTTTTCCAGGAAGTTGGGAATGATGTGTATGAGTGGTTTGTGATGGTTACTCAACCAGGGAGGTCCAGAGCAGTTTAGTGCAAAATTACCATTTTGCCCCTAAAACAGTGTACAGTGAGCCTAATGATGTAATTAACCAAACCTAAGCAATATTAGGCACTAATTGAAGATTAATTAATTTCCATAATTAATCTAGAGTCAAAATAATTTATTAAGGTTAATTAGAATCTAAGATTGCTTAGTTAAACTCTAATCTCATTCTTTGATTCAAGATTCCTAGTCATGCAATCTTGAATAGCAACTTCTCTCTCCAATTCCTTAAATCAAGGAATTGTGTCTATGATTTAATTTGACTAGAAAATGGTTTTTAATTTGTTAATCTAGCAAGACTACCCCTAAATCAAGTCTTGACAACCCTAATTACCCATTACCTCACCTAAACACTTTCTTACAAACTCCTAATCAAAACATTAATCAAAGAAACACCTAAACACATCCTTAAACCAAAATTACATGAACAAAATCTCTTCCCCCTTGGCTGAAATTGGAAATACTTACCTCTCATTTGTGTCACATATTGATTTTGTTTCACTTAAAGACCATGATTTCATCAATGCTTAAGCCTATACCTCACCATACCTTGCCTATGCTCACAACCATACCAATCAAGGAGATATTTCTTCTTTCCTTTCCCTCTAAAGGAACGGCCACTCCTCCTCCTCTAGGCCATCCATGAGTTTTCATTTCTCTATAAATATGCAAGCTTGAAAGCTCTTTGAATCTTTTACACACTTTGCAAACTTTGAGCTCTCTTTCTCAAAGATCAAATAAGTCATTTTCCTTCGTCATTTTCCTAAACACAACCTCTCTCTTCTTCTTTTTCCCTCTTGATCGAAAACTCCTCTTCAAGCTCTAAAGAAGATTTTCTTTCCTTCTCATCTCAAGGGATCAAGCTTTCTTTCATCTCATTCAAGACTTCATTTGGTAGGGGTTTCTTTTCCAAGTTTTGTTTGCTTTCTTTAAGGAAGAGTTATAGTTTTCTCTTAGGTTTTTAAAGCTCTTCTTTTTCCTCCTTCATTTTGGCCTTAGAGCCTTGTGTTAAGAAAAACTTTGGCTTGATGATAAGTTTTCAAAAAATAGTCTTGTGATGTCATATGAGAAATGTAACACCCTAATATTTAACCCCAATACGCCTAGGACGTATCAAGACTAATTATTAGTTATTACTTCTCTTTAAATTCATTTATAAAATACTTAGCGGAAAATACGGGTAATTTTTTTTTGAAATGATTTATATAAAACAAAGTGCGAGCCTTTGCGCGTAACATAAACAACATGAAGCGGAAGAATAAATAAAACATACAGAACATAAACATTAAAGAACACATCTATCATAAACATCATTCCTCATCACATTAGATAATATAGTTTGGTACATCATAACAGAAATATAACAGAAGCATAAAGTCTTACCCATACTAGTGGGAGAGCTTGCAATACAATGATATCAAATGATAACAAATACATGAAACAACCCCCAAAAGATAAATACCCAACTAAGACTCTCCCTCCCTCGAGCCATGGATGACGCTCCTACCCATCCCTCGATGGTATATATCCAATGAACTGTGCAAGCTCCTCGGATGCGTGAAGGCGGAAGGATGGGCGAGCATGCCGCCACGATGAGGGCGCATCTCGACGTCGTGCTAACCTCCGCTGCGTCACCGTCTCCTCGCTACCCATCCCGATATCCATGGGTACGGCGGGCGGAACCCTCCGAGAAAGGATGAGAAGGAGGATCCCCTGATGGGTCGTCTCCGAACGTCTCGAGCGAGGCACGTACTCGGGGTAGCCTTGCACCGTCTGAAGATGCCGAACGGGCGCGACGTTCTACTCGTCAGGGTCGCGTCCTCTCAAAGATCATATCGTCGCCAAAAGGGAGGTCGGGGTGAATCTTGGCTGGAGACTGGAAAGGCAACGGGCGTCCCATATGCAAAAATGCATATAGCACAACGACCCTCAAAGTGGTAAGGACTGATGGTCCGATCGTAGTGCAGCTCCACACGGTGCGTCAACAAAAATCACGAACGACGCCATCAATATCTGAAGACGTAACGGAAAGAAACAGAGAGGGGTGAGAATTCTTGCTAAAGAATCTCAGTAGGAAATCCTCTATCCTAGTGTCATCGTTTACGTCCCAGGAACCTTGGGTTTATTATGAAAAGGTTAAGCATGCATAAGTTCATTATGAGGTTTTCACAAAGGTATTTATCCAAGGTCCATGTCTTTTATAATGATTCATGTATGCAACATAATAGTTCATGGATGCATGGCAGTACTTTAGGTAAATCAAACAATTATCAATCAACATATAAGTGGCATGTAACCTTTCTCTTGAACATCTTTCCTTTTCTCATACTTGTGACACCAATAATATAGTAACCGCACCCCTTAAACTAGGCTATGAGCTCATACCTTAACTAGTCGTCACTAGTTCTTACTTATCCTCTTGATAAGCGAATCATAAACATAATCATCATAATCCCGACTCCCAGAGTACGGGTAGGGGCCTAAGGATCACCCATCATGGGACTTTTTCCTTCTTCGAAACACATCGACTGGTTAAGACCAACGACTTTGTCCGCTTTGGCAGGCTAATGTCTATGCCCTCACGGTTTTACCTTCTCACGAGCAGGAGAAGTACGTCTCGGTGTGTCACCTTAAACATCATATACTTTCATTCTTCGAAACGCATCGACTGGTTAAGACCAGCGACTTTGTCCGCTTATGGCTCGACGTCCATACCCCCCACGGGTTTACTTTCTCCTCAGAAGTAGGAGAAATGCGTCTTGCATATAACTTTAAACTTCATATTTCTCAAAAACTTTCTTTTTGTCCCTCAAATTTGACGGAAATTCGGCAGCATAACAGCTACATTCCGAATTTCCTCAAATTTGAGTCTTGCCACATAATCTCAATCACATGTATCATTCTTTATGAAACTTTCTCAATTAAAAACTACATAGTTCACATGAGCATACTTTTCAATCTCATTTATACTTCGAAACCTCATGCATCTCAAATACATGGTACGGCACTTCATCATATCGTCATGTCAATTATTTACATAAGGTTTCATGCTCAAGATATTAACACAATCACATCATCATAATCATGCTCGAGGTTCATCATCATAAATATGCTCACTCGGCCTCCTATCTCATAGTATCTTATGATGTGACCCTTACGGGTCTTAAACTCATATTTCGGTCATTCTAATCCTCACTAGGGATTTTATAACACCTAAGGGATCATTACTTAAAATTCTCACTAAGTTTTAGGCACACTTAAAATTCCAAACAGCATTATGTAGTTTGGGGGAAAAATATCATATACTTACGGGCTCTAGAATCTCCGTTCGTGACCCTTTTTAAGATCCGTCTTCGCCTAAGGCTTCATAATCAATCCCTAAACCAATTATGAGGGATTCCTAGGCATGTTTACTAAGTTATAATTCACTTTTCCTCAATTTAGCTTTGCTGGACAGAATCACATTTTGCCATGTCTAAGTGTGCTAGAATTCCTATTTTAAGTCCTTATCTTCACCCTAAGCTTAGTAATTAATACCTAATCATTTATGAAAGGTTTTTATGCATATCCTACTGATTATGAACCATTTACACTTGAATTAATTATGCTGGAACATAATTGCATTTTTCCAATTCTAAGTGTTCTAGAATTCTCATTTTAAGTCCTTTCTAGTTACTTATTTTTTCCTAACTTCTCTAAAATGTTCCTTACTTCACTCAAGCATAAATGTACACATTTTATCACCTTAAAATAGTTTGTACAGTAGCCAATCAGGGAGGTACAGAACGAAATGAAACAATCATAAAATCATGACTTAAAAGCACATAAGTTACTAGTTTTCTCTTGGAATGGTTTTTAAGAACTCAAATCTCTTTTAGAACTCAATTTATCTCATTAAAATCATGTAATTATACATGAGGACAGTAGCTAAATTAATTTGCTCATAAAATAGATTTAAAACATATAATCTCATTCATAATGTTCCTTAGGTACTCCTAAGCTTAGAAAAATTCCAAAACATGGCTATGGGCACTTGTGATTAGAGGAACTCATATTAAGTCCATCATCATCACCACAAGGCCGAAATGGCTTCTTTAAGAATGCCAATATTTTCTTGAAAACCTTACATAGGATACTTGGGCAAGTCTTTGAGCTCTAGACCATTTAGGTGGTGACATAAATTTAAACATGCTATGCAACTCATTTTACTCTTCTTTTAGAAAATAAAGTGAGAGCATAAAATAAATATGAGGTGCACTCATTTATTATCTTTAGAGTTTAAGTGATGGCATAAAATATAAACATGATAGACAAGAAAGTAGGCATGAAATGCAAGGTTCAATTCTTTATTTTAGTGCTCTAGGCCTCTTGGGTGTTTACCCTAAATCAACAATCAACTTTAAGGTTGAAATAGGTAGGCTTTGAGATTTATTAGGTGATGATGCACATTCTTGTTTTAATCTTTAAGTTGCTTAGTGATAGCTTGAAAATAAACATGCTATGCAAAGCATAAAAGTAAACATGAATGCAACTCCTTTTTAATCTTAACTAGAGCTCTTACAAGACTTTAAAGGAACATAAAAACCTCAACCCATTGTGTATCATAAAGCAAGCTTTAGAGTTCTTAGCACCTAGACTTCAAAGAAGCCTTAAGGTTGTGAACCTCATCATCAAGCTCAAGAAAATGATCCTAGTGGCAAAAACCACAACAAACATTCAAAGGACCATTCTAATATTTTTGGCAAACCTTTTTCCTCAAAACCAAAACAAAGAGGCCGAGACCAAGAAGGAAAAGAAATGAAAACTAGAGCTTGAACAAGATAAAAAAAGGAAAACCGAAACCTTAGAGAAATGAAAGCCAAAACTTTGAACTTGTAAAGAAAAGGAAAAGCGTATATATATGGTCCAAGACCAAGATCCAAACTTTAGAGGTTTATCCCATGACAAACACCACACTATTTCCATGAGACCTCATCATCAAGCTAAAGTTGTGTTCATAAAATGGCCTCAAGGCCGAAAATGCAAGGAGGAAGAAAAAGAGTTTGAAACCAAGAGAAAACTAGAAACTTTTCTCAAAGAAAGTAAAGAAAACTTGAAAGAAAACCCCTACCAAGTGAAATCTTGAAAGCTTTGAAAGAAAGCTTGAGTTTGCAAGGAAATGAGAAGACAAAATCTTCTCTTGGTGAGCAACAAGGATTCGGCCTCCAAAAGTTCTCAAGGAAGATGATTTTTCCTTGAGGATGCAAGCTTGGAAATGGTGAGGTTTGGTGTTTAGGAGGTGTTTTAAGGTATGAGAGTGGTGGTTTGAGGTGGTTTGTGGTGGCTCAAGGTGGTGGTGGTGGTTCTTTGAGGAGGGAAGAAAAAGAACTTAGAGGAAGGGAAAATGAGAGAAAATGAGAGAAAGTGCAAGAAAACTCAACTTAGCAAATGATCAAAAAGGTGTCCAAGCTTTCCAAGGTGTGGTATTTATAAAGAATGAAATGTTGTGGCTGATTTAGGGGGAAAAGCTGGCTGAAATTTTGGCTTAGGAGGGAAGGAAAATATCTTCTAAAGCTTGTCTTGGAAGCTTGGTTTAAGTCCTAGCTTAGATGTAGTCAAGTCCTAGCTTTGGCATAGCCTTTTTGATGAAATTTGAAATCAATATTTGATGGATTTTGGGGGGAAGGCATTCGGCCAAATCTGGACAGCCAAGAGGGAGGAAAAAATCATCCATGTAATTGTGGTTTAATGATGCGTTTAGGTGTTTCATTAATTAAGGTTTGGGTTAGGAGTTTGTGATAAAGTGTTTAGGTGTAATAAAGGTTAATTAGGGTCATCAAGGCTTGGTTTAAGGGGTGTTCTAATCTAGATTAACAATTTTAAAATCATTCTTTTTAGTCAAAAAGGTTGTAGACAAGTTTCCTTAATTTAAGGAAATTGGAGAGAGAAAACACTATTCATTACTTTTTGATTAGTAGTCTTGGATTAAAGAATGAAATTAGAATTTGACTAAGCAATTTTAGTTTCTAATCATCCTTAATAAATCATTTTGACTCTAGATTAATTATCGAAATAAATTAATCTTCAATTAGAGCCTAATATTGCTTAGGTTCTGCTTATTACTTCATTAGGCGCACTGTACACTGTTCTAAGGGTAAAACGGTAATTTGCACTAAAACTGCTCGGGACCTTCGGCCCAGCTAAACATCAAATATTACTCTAAAACATCATTCTAAACTTCCTGGAAAAATTTCGGACTCAAACGGCACCTTTTACCCGTAGAGGATGGGGTATTTGGTCATTTTGAGCCGAAAGTTTAGAAAATGAGATTTTCACCTTGGATATCAAACATTGCATTTACAATCCCCTTAAACATTGAATTGACCCATTTGAAGATCAGGTCAACTCCTAATTTGGGTAGAAATGGCCTAAGGGGCATTTTGGTCATTTGTACTCAATAGGAAAATTGGAGTATACAAGAAATCTTTAAAGCTTGAAAACTTGGTCTTGGACCATACATGATTTGGTTCTCATTTCTTCCCTCCTCAAAGATTTTGGTTTTTATTCATTTCTTCATACAAAGTTTGATAAAAATGTCAAGTAGCTCACTAAAAGTTTTGTTTAAGAAAAGTAATCATATGTTTTCAAAGAGTTTTAACTCTACACTTGCCAACCTTAAAGTTGGTCGGCCGTTTAAGAGTTTCTCTAGATTGAAGTCCATGAGCAATAAAATAAAGAATATGAGTAGTTCTTTTCATGTTTGCTTTGATAAGTGTTGATGCTTATCTTTTAGTCTATTTCTTGAGCTTGATGATGAAGTTCAAACCAAAGACTTCTTTGAAGACTTGGTGCTAAAAACTCTAGAGCTCACTTTATGTTGTTAAGATACATGTTGGGCTAAGGCTATTAATGTTCCTCTAAAGTCTTGCGAAAGCTCTAGTTAAGATAAAATAAGTTTGCATTCATGTTTAAGTTTATGTCTTGCATAACATGTTTACTTTTGATGCCATCACTAAGGTCTCAAGAATAAATAAATGAACTTGCATTTCATGTTTAAATTTCCAAGTTTGCACTTCATGTTTTTATTTCAAGTCATCACTTAATCCTTAAAGATAATAATGAGGTTGCATCTCATATTTATTTATGCTCTCACTTTACTTTGTAATGAAGAGTAAAATAAAGTGCATAGCATGTTTATGATTATGTCATCACTTAAATATTCTAGAGCTAAAGACTTACCAAGTATCATATATAAAGTTTTAGAAAATGGAAATTTTAATCATGAAAAGTGGATGTGTTTTAGTCATGATACAAAGATGGTTTTGATTTTGTAAAAACGTGAGGATGATTTCAAGAAAAATGTTAGAAAGATATTTTACGTGATCTCAAGTGCCTAAGTAGCTTAGGATGTGTCAAAAATCATGTTTTCTCAAATTTAGGAGGTTCTGGTAATCGTTACCAGCTTATGTAATCGATTACCAGAATGGTTTATTGAAGGATTTTAGGTTTTGGTTATCGATTACCAACAATGTAATCGATTACCAAAGCTGTCCACGCCAAAACCGGTTTATAACTCCTGTAATCGATTACCTGTTTATGTAATCGATTGCCATGATGTTCTTCATTTTTCCAAAACGTTTTAGACCTAAGTAATCGATTACCATCTTGTGTAATCGATTACTGATATCCTCGTACCCAAACAAAATCTAGGTTCTGGTAGTCGATTACTAGGCCCATGTAATCGATTACCAGGCCACCTTTGAATTCCTAAAATTGTTCCAAGAGAAAACTAGCAACTTATATGCATTTAAATCATGCAATTATGTGATTATGTGAGCTATGCTTTTCATTCTGCCTTGATTGTTTGGCCACTGTATTAATTTTGTTTTATGGAGCTAAGATGTGTAAAATTATGTTTGAGTGAAGCAAGGAACGATTTAGGGAAGTTAGGAAATAATAAGTAACTAGAAAGAACTTAAAATGAGAATTCTAGAATCCTTATACACAAGAAAAATAAATTCTGTTAGCATAATTGAACTTAAGGAAAAAAGTTTATAATTAGTGGATTTGTGTAGGAATCCCCAATAATTGGTTCTAGAATTGAATATAGAGCCTTAGCGAAGACGGAACGAGAATGGGTCAAAGACGTAGATTCTAGAACCCGTAATCGAATAATAATCATGGTAACTGATCTATGCAATGCTATTTGGAGGTGTTAGAAAGCATAAATATTAGAGAGAATTACAAGCAATGATCCTCTAGGTGCATAAAAGATCTATTATGGGTGTTAGGATAATCAAAACACAAGATTAAGACCCGTAAAGGTCAAAGCATAAGACATTGCAAGATAGGAGATAACGTAGGTAAGTGACCGAGTGAATGAGTGTGTTTATGTTATACTAGGAGTGTTGATGGTATGTGCATAAGATTTTGTGAACTTATGACGTAATTGATGTGATAAAACGGTATACCATGATTGAGATGCATATGGATATAAAGTGATGATGAAATGAATGAATATGTTTATGTGGCTTTTAAAGATGGGATTGACTGAGATATTGGATGAGTTATGTGGCATGACTTGGAATTTGAGAAAATTCGTTGTACAGCTGTATGCTAGATTTCCATCAAATTTGAGAGACTTAAAAGAAATTTTGAAAGAAAGATTTTGAATGTGACATGCAGAGACGCATTTCTTCTGCTATGGTGAGAGAAAGTAAACCGATGGGGGGTATGGTCGTGGAGCCATCCGAAGCGGACAATGTCATTGGTCTTAACCGGTGATGCGTTTCGCAGTCGAGACGTACTTCTCCTGCTACGGTGAGGAGAAGGTAAAACCGTGAGGGCATCGACATCAGCCTGCCAAAGCGGACAAAGTCATTGCGAGAGACTCATCGTGCCCGCCCTCGGAGGATTCCTCCAGGACATCTATTCGGAGGATCTACCCTACGGTTCCCATGGGCATCGAGAGGGGCGGGACATAACACCCGTTGAGGCATGCGAGGCGAGTCCGACGCTCGAGAGGCGCTCGGGCAGGAAGCCATGTTGTTCCCCCTCCTCATGCCCACACCCCGCTTCATTGGGCCACGACCGAGGACTCGAGGTCGTGGGATACCTCTCTCCATCGCTAGAGGACCAGCGTCACCAGTAGGTTTTGAGGGAGGGGTAGCTATAGTTGGGGTTTAACCTTTGGGCTTCCCTATACTTGTTGTTTATGCTTTCTTTCTGTTTATGTATTATCTTGTTTTATGTACTACAAGCTCTCCCATTCTTACATGGGTATGACTTTATATTTTTATATTTCAATTGATGTATCAAACTATGTTATCTTATATATTATGACATTTGCTTCTATGAATGGATGTGTTCTTTATTGCTTTTAATTGTATGTTTAATTTCTTTGCCTGCTTACGTTTCGCTCATGATGGTAGTACATGACGGCTCGCATTTTGGTTTTTGTGTTTTCAAAAAAAAAATACCTGTATTTTCCGCTAAGTAATTTTACAAATGAGTTTAAAAGGAAGTATAACTAATAATTAATCTTAATACGTCCTAGGCGTGTTGGGTTAAATATTAGGGTGTTACAATTGTCATTGTCCCATAAAGAGGGTACAAGTAGAATTCACTCACTGAGTTTTATATGAAACTCACCCTCTCCTTTCTCCCATTACAAGTATAGTAGTGTTACGGGTCTTTCCCAGTCATCTCTCTCCAGGAGAGAGGTATCCGTTGGTGAGCTTCACTTTGGAGTGAAGTACCTTTTTGTTGTTCTTAGAATGCTCAAGTGTCATTAGGTCCAGGACATAGTGATATTTTACATTTTGTCTTACCATGAATTAGATTATATTATATTTGCCTGATTATAGCTTTCATGGTTTTAAATATCTGTGGAGAGTAGTTCAATATATGTTATATTATGACTATAGATACATAGTTTGATTATGAAACTAATTATAATGATTTATATTTCAAAGATAAAATGATTTATGTTAGATATGAAATTGTGTTTGAAAATAGATTTTATGATTTAAGCTCTGCATATAGAGAAACTCAAAGGTCACGAGGCTTCGTGAGATGAATTCTCACGTGTTAGCGATTTAAGTAAGGGCATGACGTGGGTGGATTTTATCTTTATCTTTTATTTTTTTTATGCTTTGTTTTATTGGGATGGGTTGCAAAGGGCTTGTTTCAGTGTTTTAGTTTTTCATTTTGGAAGTTTGGGTGGTTTGGGAATCAGGATATTTTTTTAAAACTTTTTTTTTTGGAGTTATTATTAATTGTTTCACTTTTTTAATGAATAAAGGGGTAAAATGTGGAGATTGATTTTTCTTTTTTTTAGTATGTGTTTTTCTTTTTAGATTTAATGGATGAGTTAGTTGAAAAGGAAAATAATTATGTTATTGATTAAGATTTTCTTTTCAAAATTGAAGGAATATAAATTTAACAATAAATGTGTAATATTTTATCTAAAAATCTATAATTAAATATCATAAATTTATAGAAATTCTACTTTTATTGTATGATTATTGCTCTAGAAACATGAAAAATTTGTATTTGAATATGTTGGAGACATAAATTTGTTTCAAATATGTTGGAAACATGTTATTTTGGTGTTATAATTGTTGTACTTCTTTTTATTTTGCATTTTGTGAAAAAATTATAAAATCACGCTGCAATGACCGCGTCTGCATTGCAGTGGTTGCAATGACCGCAAGGGACCCGCGGTAACTACAACAATTAGAACACTGGTCTGGCCAAGAAGTAATCTTGCAGCACCTTTTTCGCAGCTGTCAAATTACAAAGAAGCTGGTACCTTTTTTTTGGGTCGTGAGATTACATTGAAAAAGAGGGGCCGAGCCCAAGACACACCTGCAAAAGGGGGAAAACATGTCAGCTGAAAAAAGGGCAGCCCCCAAGGGGTACAGCCAACGCAAAGCAACAAGCACCAAACAAGACTGGACAAAAGATTATAAAATGCAAGACTACAGCCCAACAAATGTGACAGAGACAAAAAAGGCATTACAATACCGGGGAGTGCTTGATAATATCCGGGAGATTAGAAGCTGGTCTGATAATTTAATCTTGGGGAATATTCCTCCTCATCTCTAACCGAGCCAGGTGGTGTGCTAGTTTATTTCGTCTCTAAGAGTCTACACAAGAGCATGGTGATCAAAAGCTTGCCTAAGATTCCTGATATCCTCAATTACAATCATGGCATCACCAATTCCTGAGGAGTTTTTGCATGCTTAACCACCTCTGAAAAATCAGACTCAAGAATGACATTTGCGCAGAGACAACAACTAGAGCCTCAGCTAAGTAGCTCATATCGCATGGTAACCTTCTGAGTCTTCCCAACAATAATCCTCCCATTATGATCCCTGATAATCGCGGCTAACACTCCCAATTTCTTGTCTTCAACAAAAGCTGCATCAACATTGCATTTGATATGGGTGTGAGGTGGAGGTCTCCAGCGAGCTGCAAATCAAGGAATGGGTAGATTAAGGATGATCATTTTACAGCTTCTACAATACAATCATGAGCTAAGGATTAGACCATAGGCAAAGTTCTTCTGGGATTCGGCTGAATACGACGAAAGATCAAGCTGTTCCTAGCTTTCCAAATTGATCAGAGAGTGCAAGCTGTAACATCCTAAAAAAAAAAAAAGGAATAGTGAATAGTAACCTTGTGGGTTTCTATCAAGACCCCAAATATCAAGATTGAGATATGATGAGATGAAGGTTAGAAATGGTTATAGATGATATTCTAGAGCTGGAATTAAATTTAGGGCAGTATTATTTTTCTTTGGTAAGGTACTTTCTCGTTCAATGAAAATCGATTGTAATTTTAACAGAAAAAGGCAACTTGCTTTTAAATTTAAGTGGACCATCATGTTAAGCTAAATGGATGACATAGATTAAAAATTTGTTAAGAAAGTTTTAATTACCCAAGAGTTAATATTTCATCTATTTAGTAAAATTTCGATGTGCAGTTACACTGTCTGAAATTTTGTAATGTTCATTTTCTACTAGCTTTGACACATGTATGACTAGGATTTAGACAAACTATTATCTTTTTTCATGAGTCAATAAGAGTTACACAAATATCATGAATTTATTGTAATTAAATAATTGTTATGGTAGTAAAACCATACACATGTCATCTTAAATAAATAAAACCCAAAACCTTATCATTTCCCTTCAAGTGATGATCGGCCAACTCTCCCTTCAGCCTTCTCCATTCTTCTTCTTCACCAAAATATCCCAAATAAATTAGAAACCTTAAGTTACAACACCACACTTTCATAGTCAAAGCACAACTTACATGTTATTCCTCATAAATCCTAAATCAACACTTCATAACAAATCCTTACCTCCTCATATCCTCAAACTTAGCTGTTCTTGCTGTCCTGAAGGAGGATTTACTTGGGTTAGATCAAGAATTTGTAATAAAAGCTTGAAGGAAGCCAAGAAGAAAAGTTAGAGTTACAAGAGTCAAGTAGGGCCTTGTTCATCCACTTTTCTTTCAAATCTATTCTGGAAATTTCTGGTTTGTGTGAGCTTGATATTTTTGGCTTTATTGGTTGATGACATATGAATATTGATGCATGAATTTTGGTAGAGAGTTTGGATGATGTTAGAAAATCATTTTGTAAAATATGATTGAACTATGTTCCTGAAAATCCCGATTTTATGCAGGCAGGTGATTTTATCTGAATTTTCTGACCAAGTTAGAGACTTTAGATTGAGCTGAAAATTTTGTGGGATGTAGATAACATATTGAGGTATCTCCAGTAAAAATTTTGAGGAATTCTGGGCACTCTTACTATATTTAAAAATTCTAGAACCGAAGTAATCAAGGTTGCTGCCTGTAAGTCCATTCTAAAGTACTGAATTTGTCCATTTTATTACTATACCAAGAGAACGAATTATGCTTTGAAATTTTTATAGAGTGTTGAGGACATCTTGAAGTCTATCCATGAATTTTTGTATGAAGTTCTGGGTTCATTTGATAGAGTAATAAAATCAGGACCTTTGAATACTAGCTGAATTGAGTAGTTTTTGACCTTCGAATTTGTGGAATTTTATTAACATAACTAGATACCTTATTATGCTTTGAAATTTTTACAGGATCTCATAGACTTGTTGGCTAACCATGAAAATTTAGTTTGCTCTATTTTGGTGAGATTTGATAGCTAATCCAAAATTTTCTTTAGACCAGAAATTCTAGATAGTATGCTGAATTGTTGAATCTATAATGAAATATTAAGGATTTGATCTCATTTATGTTATATGTATCTATGAATGATGTTAAACACATATCAATATGAATACTTACTGCAATTGCTTGTATGTGAAAGAAAGCATAAAATGTTATTTCTTGGGCTGGAGAAAGTAAATCCAGTTTGTTAAAAGTAAGCCTGACTACCCTGAAATGAGTCTGGAAGAACTTGACTAGAATATGTCTAGAATTGGAGAAAGTAAATCCAATTATCATGTATAAATTTTAGCCCTGAAAATATATACCCAAAGTGGAATAAATCACTATAAGTCAAGGGCCAAGACGTTAAAGTAGCAATTGTTTTAAGTTACTCTCTATGTTATGTGTTAATGAATGAGATTATTATTTCATTGAGACCAAGATGTTTACTTATGAGATTGGCATTGACATTATATACTCTATGAGATAATGAATGGATAAAAATGAATCTTCGGATTAAGATTTTGTAAACTAGCGTATCCATTATTAATTATGTTCCTTGCATGCAATATTTTTATAATCAAAAAGGCTGAGGTAGATAATGATGACATTTGTATGTATATGGAGTACCACATAGAATTTTAAATTCTCATCCTATGTGTATTCCATGTTCAGATCCGCAGATTGTGCACTAGAGGATCCTGATATGGAGCTGCTGCCATGTGTCCCTGATATGTTAGGATTAGAATCAGATACTTGCTCTGATAATAGATTGAACGATAAACCCCTTGTATCTATCTGCTAAATGTTATGTGTTTTACTTTAGAACGGAGTTATGTTCTGTATTTTGACATATGTATTCTAGCTATTGGATGATTGGACATTATCCAGGTATATTGTAAAGTTAACTGCTTATTTGTAAATAAATAAATTATTGCTATGACGTATAAATAAAATACAAAGTACAACTCTAGTTATAGTATTTAATTCTAGGCAAAATACTGTAATTAAGTTACACAGCTAACAAAGATAAGTTGTATATCTTGATTTGTTCATTCTTCTTGAAAATATTCTCAAAAACGTTCTTCAACAACACATCTATCCTAGTCACATTTATCAACTGTATGCACAAGTTGGTGCTGGCTCTCGAACCAAACAGCTCCACTCATCGCCTTCGTTTTCCAAGCGTCGCCTTTAGAATCTAATTAGCAACGCTTTTAAAACGTTGCCTAAATTTTTAACACCAACCTAAAATTTTTTCCAATAAAAATTTTAGCTTTTCCATTGTAAACTAAATAATTGAGTTATAAAAGGAATCAATTTTAATTTTCTTCTTAAACTCTCTGACATATTTCACAACTCTCAATCCCTAACCTGACCCAAAGTAAAGAAATTAAACTAGATCTCTATACCTAAACCACTATCATCATGCACTGAAGGAGAGCCCCCTACTTGCCCTTCTTCGCGTTCGTGATTCAGGAAATTCACACGGTGTGTTTCACAAGGAGAGCTCCCTTCTTCATCACGTGCGGTGGTCACGCGGTGTTCCTTTGGAGACGGAAGCAGCGCGGTGGTTCCTTCCAGCACGACGGAAGCTGTGAGTGTGAGTGCCACCGTTTCCACCACCACCACGTGTCGATTGTGTAAGTGCTTCTGCAGGACACTTGTTCTTCGGCATGGCGTTCTCTCTGAGCTCTCTCGGAATCAGTGTCTAGATTTCTTTTTCTTTTCTGATCAGCATATCACTACTCGGTTCTGCGTGCGCGCTGAATAAGTCAAACGTGTGTAAGAACGGATGGTTCAGTTCGTACTCCTATTAATCGACTTGGAACTGGTTTGCAGCTTTTGGAGGAAATAACAACATCAATCGATGATTCAGCTATGAAGGTTTCATTTCTTTTTTATCTGCAGGTTCTCTATTGAAATTGCTGTTTTTGTCCTACAAGATCGCATACTTTGTTGCATGTAGTAATCCTTTCAACTGCTAGAATGTTGTCTTTTGGAACTTATGTGGCTCTAGCCTCAGCGGTCTGTTTTTGATCTCTGAGGGATCTGGGTCCATGTCATTGCTTAACAGTGTTTATTGTTTAAAATTTTTATTGTCTTTCATGTACTAATTTGTGCTTGTGGTGCAAAATACAAGGAAAGTTAAAAGTTACATAACTAAAATGCTGTTGCTGAACCATAAATCAATCGAGTTTTCTAATAAAATACACTGATAGAAGCTACTAAATGGAAAAACACAGAAGATGCACTGAATAGTATATTAATTCCTTAACTGATATCAACACAAAATCAGCCAAGGGAAATGAAGGAATACACAAGTAAAATGCAGAGAATAGAGAGACAGGTCTGAGACACTAAAGCAGTCTCCTCTCCCAAGCCTATTTCCAAAATAACAGCCTACCTCTCCCAGCCCACCAAACCTGCAAATAACCCCTTTTCCTAACCATATCTCACAGAAACAGACGCACCCACCTTCTGTCGCAGCATACACACACTCACCTATGCCACCTCAGCCTCAGTTTGTTAGCTTATTTGCATTACCCCTAATGCCCTTATATTTTTTTCTTTTGTACACCTTGATACCCTCAGGGACATGGTCCCTAAAAATACCCCCTTGGACTATCACCTTGTCCTCAAGGTGAAAATGTGGAAAACTTAGCTTGATGTCTTCTGCCAATTCCCATGAACTTGCAAATTCTGGCATGTCCTGCCATTTAATCAGCACTTCAATCGCTCCTTGGGCATTCTTCCTGACAGCTAGCACTTTAGCAGGTTGTACCTTCAATTCCCAATCATCTGCGAAGCCTGTAGGCAGTGGTTGGCTCACCACATCAGCTGCCAAACATTTTTTTAAAGGGAGACATGAAAAACAGGATGGACTGCAGATCCTAGAGGGAGTTTTAGCTTGTAAGCAACTGCACCAATCTTCTCAATCACTTCGATGGGACCATAATACCTCGGGCTTAATTTCTGGTTGCTAAAAGACTTCAGCCTGTAGGGTTGGATTTTGAGATACACCATGTCTCCAATGGTTAACTCTACCTCTCTTCTCTTCTTATTTGCTTAAGATTTCATCCTGTTTTGAGCTTTGGTCAATTGCCATTTTAATTCCTCTAGAATCATATTCCTTTCAGCCAGTAGCCTATTCACCTCTTCCACAGCGGAGGTTGTCGCATCACCTCTAAGGAGAGTAGGAGGATCCCTCCCATACAAAGCTTTGAAAGGGGTTGTATTGGTGGAGGAATTAAAGTTTGTATTAAACCACAATTCGGCCCAACAAAGCCATTTTGGCCATTGCTTGGGTTTGGTGCCTGTAAAGCATCTTAAGTAAGTTTGCAAGCATCTATTCACTACCTCCGTTTGTCCGTCGGTTTGCGGATGATAGGCTGAACTGTATTTGAGCTTAGTCCCTGCTTGCTTGAAAAGTTCTGACCAAAAGGAACTCATAAAAACCTGGTCCCGGTCACTAATGATAGAAGTTGGGAAGCCATGTAGTCTTACAACTTCTTTAGCAAAGATGGCAGCCACATCTTTTGCAGTAAACAGATGAGAGAGGCTTATGAAATGGGCGAACTTTGTGAGCCGGTCCATCACTACTAAAATTGAGTCCAGCCCTTGTGCCTTGGGCAGTCCCCCTATGAAATCCATCGTCAAATCATCCCAAACTTGAGAAGGGATGGGCAGGGGTTGCAGCAGCCCCACCGGTGAAAGAGTTTGGTATTTGTTGCGGTTGCACACCTCGCATTTTTGGATGTATTGTTGGATGGAGCTTTTCATCCCTTTCCACCACAACAGCGTGGATATCCTCTTGTAGGTTCTAAAAAAACCTGAATGTCCTCCTAGAACAGTGTTGTGAAATTCTTGCAGAATCAAAGGAATCCGAGATGAATTTTTGGGAACTACCAACTTGTTTTTGTAGTACAACTTGCTCCTTTTGAGTTCAAATCCAGGAAGAGTTTCCTTTCCCCCAGTAGTGCTTGCATAATACCTTTCAGCTTGCCATCGATTTGCACTTCTTCTTCTAACCCTTCCCAATCTTGAAAAGTGACTTAAGATATGGCGCTGAAGTAAAGCTTTCAAGAGAGGCATCCGCAGCCC
Source organism: Dalbergia oliveri (assembly GCA_030441495.1). NCBI lineage: Eukaryota > Viridiplantae > Streptophyta > Magnoliopsida > Fabales > Fabaceae > Dalbergia > Dalbergia oliveri. The sequence goes on from JAMLFY010000017.1 coordinate 887,643, forward strand.
TGTTTTCTTTTCCCACCTTGTACCTGATTTCAAAATCAAACCCCAATAATTTAGCAACCCATTTCTGCTGGTTAGCACCCATCATTCTTTGATGAACCAGAAATTTCAAACTTTTCTGGTCTGTATGCACTACAAACTGCCTTCCCAGCAAATAGTGTCGCCATTTCTGCACAGCAAACACTATTGCCATGAGTTCTTGCTCGTAAACTGACTTTTGCTGAGCTCTATCATTTATCGTATGACTCATATAAGCCACTGGTTTCCCTTCTTGCATCAACACTGCTCCCAGCCCCTTACCAAAGGCATCTGTTTCCACCATGAACTCCTTATTAAAATCTGGTACTGCAAGGACTGGTAATTTAGTCATAGCTTGCTTGAGGGTGTCAAATGCTAGTTGAGCTTCAATTCCCCACTGGAAGTTGTCTTTTTTTAGCAGCTGAGTGAGAGGCCATGCTATCTTCCCATATCCTTTAACAAACCTTCTATAGTAACCAGTCAGCCCCAAGAAGCCCTGCAATCCTTTCAAATCTGTTGGGGCAGGCCAGGTGACCATGGCTTCAATTTTTCTTAGATCAGTCGAAACCCTTCTGCAGAGCTAATGTGGCCCAAATCCTCAATCTTTGGTTGCTCAAAACTGCATTTCTTGTGGTTGATGTACAAGCTATTAGCCCTTAAGCTATCCAATACCAGCTTGAGGTGATCCTGATGCTCTTCCAGTGATTTGCTGTAAATCAGTATGTCATTGAAAAACACCAAGGTAAACTTTCTCAGATAAGGGCGCAGGACTTTGTTCATCAAAGCTTGAAAGTGGAGGGGGCGTTGGTGAGCCCAAAGGGCATTACCAAGAACTCGTAATGCCCTTCGTGTGTTCTAAAAGCTGTCTTTTCTATGGCCTGTTCCCTCATTCGGATTTGATGGTATCCTGACTTCAAATCCAATTTAGAGAAGATGTGAGCCCCCTAATTCATCTAACAACTCATCAATGATAGGAATTGGGAATTTATCAGGAATAGTAATTTTGTTGAGGGCCCTATAATCCACACAAAATCTCCATCCCCCATTTTTCTTCTTAACTAAAATCAGGACTCGAATAGGGACTCACACTGGTTCTGATAATTCCAGCATCCATCATTTCAAAAATTATCTTCTCTATTTCATTCTTTTGAAAATAAGGATACCTGGAAGGCTGCACATTTGGAATCCCAGCTCCTTCCTTAAGGTGGATTGCATGATCCTGCTCCCTTTTTGGTGGTAGCCCTTTTGGAGCTTGGCACAGATCAGCGATTCTGAAGAACCCCTTGTATCCCTCTGATAAAGTTTCTTCAGCTTCTTCCTTGCTCATTTCTTCCACAGGAGTGACAAAGTACCCTTCCCCTTTATCCTTGAGTACCTTAAGTGCTGCCTTCCATTATGCTTCAGCTCTGCATAATGAGGGTCCCCTACTATCTTTAACAATCTTCCTTCCTCCTTCCAAACTATATGTGGAAATTTGCAAAGATATCACCCAATCCCGATATCCAATCCATTCCTAGTATCACGTCCACGTTCCCCAATTCAAGCAACAAAAAAGTTCGTTCAAGAACCACCCCTTGAATTCTTAACGTAACTCCCCACACACCCCACTACTTGCCGTCTCTTATCTAGTCCCCAACTCCACCTTGTAAGCTCGTGTAGGTGTCACCATGAGCTTCAACTGCTCACCTTCTTCTTCAAATGAAGCTGTTAGTGGCTCCCGTATCAACCAATATTATCACCTCATTTTCCCCGATTCGTCCAGCACCTTGAAGGATTTGTCCTTGGTTGTCAACCCCTTGAGGCTTCCGAGAGAAGTTGCAGAGATCTCAGCTCAGCGTTGCATTTTCTTCCTTGACCTCTTCGCTTCCTTTGCCCTCGCTTCCTGCTTCGAATCTTCCAACAACACCAATTTGTAATTCTTCATCTTGCAAACATGATCGTGACCCCATCGTTCCCCACATTTGAAACATAAGGCCCGTCGGCTACGCTCCTGGAGCTCTTCCTGAGAGTTTCTCCACCGCCACCCCCCTTGTCATCCCCTTTAGAAGAATTAGGTCTAACTTCCTTCACCCCCTTATTTTCCCAAACCCTTCCCCCTTGTCCACTTCTAAACTGATTTGGGCCTCGATTAAGGCCTAGCCCTTTTGCATGCGGTCCAACATGCTTCCCTCCACTCCCTATTGTGCTCTTCTAGCATGAAAGCTCGATCTTTGATCTCGGTGAGACTAAAGAGATCCAAACTCTTGATTTTTGCCTGTCCTTAGCCCATTTATATTAATTCCTTTCAACATTTCCATATCAATATTTTTCATGGGCCCAAATACTTGCTCAAATAACTTAATATAGTCCATTACCAAGCCCACTTGTTTCACTCTCAAGAGTCCCAAATGGGTCCTTCATCACCCCCTAGAACCTCCGTAGCAGAGCCTCTGAAGTCATTCCACGAAGGGAATGCGGCCTGTCCTCCCAAGCTCGGTACCAGCAAGCCCCTCCCTTCCAATGCCACCAACACCAACTCCAACTTTTCATCCCCCTCAATCCCGTTAACAATGAAGTACCTCTCAATCCTCAGGAACCAACCTGGTGGCATCCTCGGAAAAAATGGGTAACTCCATTTTCCTTTCAGAAAATCGCCGCTAATCTAAAGGGCTCGCTCGCGATGAGTTTGGAGGTCTGCTCCCCAGGATGAGTATTCATGGTAGGACGAGAAACCATTTTGCAAATGGGAGGAGGACGGTCGTAAGGTTGTGAGACCGCCCGTTTTCGTCCTCGTTGCGAAAGGAGGGCGTTGATTTGAGACCCTCTCTCTTCTAGAACCCCCATCCTAGTGGTGCCTTGAGTCCACCCGATGAGGTCCTCTCCTGGAGGCGAACGCCCCCTAGAGCGAGCCTTCCGTCTATCCCTCAACAATTGCACCACCTTGTCCATCCTCCTTTCCAATTCACCCACGCGATCCTCCATTGCAGCTTCAGTGGTTGGCCTCACAGCTTCCCAGAACCTGAGTCTTTGATGCCAAAATGATAGAAGCTACTAAATGGAAAAACACAGAAGATGCACTGGATAGTATATTAATTCCTTAACTGATATCAACACAAAATCAGCTAAGGGAAATGAAGGAATACACAAGTAAAATGCAGAGAATAGAGAGACAGGTCTGAGACACTAAAGTAGTCTCCTCTCCCAAGCCTATTTCCCAAAATAACAGCCTACCTCTGCCCAACCCACCAAACCTCCAAATAACCCCTTTTCTAACCGTATCTCACAGAAACACACGCATCCACCTTCTGTCACAGAATACACGCACTCACCTATGCCACCTCAGCTTCAGTTTGTTAGCTCATTTGCATTACCCCTAATGCCCCTATATTTTTTTCTTTTGTACACCTTGATACCTCAGGGACTTGGTCCCTAACATACACAAAACTGAAAATCATAGATGCCTGCTCATTGATTTCTACATCGATTGTTTTTCTGTCTACAGGTCCCAGTTTATATAGTTTCTTCAGTGACTGAAGGATTCCTGGCATTCCTTAACATCATACCAGAGTGCCTTTGCAAAAAGCGGCAAGAAAGGGTACAGGATTTTAGAATTATCATTTTTTTTGCTGCATGCTTTTATTTTTTAAATCTGACATTTTGTTTTGCCTACTTGGATTAATGCAGCAACTATTTGTTGGGGAACCATTGTTTGCCCTTGAATTAGAAGGGTCCAATTTTAACAAATTATATTTTTTTCTATATCGAAAAGGAAAAAAATTAACTAATTGTACAAGTCATAGATGATTTGCCTCTACTTTATTTGTATACACATTCTCAAAGATGCTGATGTATTGCTCATAGAATGAATTGGCAGGAACCATGTATTGCATTTTGTCCCTACGGGAGTCTGCGTCTTGGTCCTGTTGTTGCTCTGCTTCACCGATGGTGTAGTGACCCAAGATCTTTATGAGTCTGGTGTCCACCATCTTTGTGAGTCTACTATCTTTTTGGGATTTTTTTTATGGTTTGCTTCATTGATCATTGGGAAATATAGGTGTCTTTGTAGATTCATGTCTTCAAGGTCCCTATGTAACTTAAACTGATTCTTTGTTTTGAAGTTTAAGACTTTTTCCTTATATAAGAAGGTTTACAATATTGTATATGTGAGGAGAAAATTATTCAGAGCTCAAGAAACGAGAAAAAATGGTCGTTTATCATTTAGTGCTTAGTAAAACAGCTCAGTAAACCAGTTATTGTATTGAACACATAGTATAGATTGTTCTTTTGGGCAAAGTTGGATCCAAAAGGTCATAGGACAGGATTTCTGTTGCATATATTTGTCAATTGCTGTGTGTTATTGCTGGATTTCTGTCATTATGCAGATAAGTTTTCTTCTGCAGATGGTTTTGGTTTGTATTGATGTTTTGCTGTTGGTGGTGTTGCTATTTTTGGGCTAGCCGGCTTTGTTTTATCATTGAAATCAGTTCATACCATTAGATTCCTGTCATGGGTAGTAGTATCCCTTGTCAAACAAAAGGATAGAGTTTTGAAGGCATAAATGTCTACTGGAGATGTGGTGTTAGTGTGTTGTCTATTTTTGTATTTGTTTTGTAGTTTTTTAGCTGCTACCTTGTCTTTATTTTAGTGGTGGACTTATGTTTGGTACTGACATAGTTCTGGTTTGTGTGACTTTTGGCTCCCCTTGCGCAATACTTGAGTTTGAGCTATTCTCCTATTAAAAAAAGTTAAATACAAAGACAAGAATGACTTATGATGTTATCCTATTCTGCCAGATCTATACTTCTATTGGCTTCACTTCTCTCTATTCCTGCTTTCCTATCTGTAGCTTATTATTTCAACAGAGAGGATTGTAAAAGAATATTTCTGGCTTTTGAATATACCTAGAAAATAAGAATTTCATATTCATATCTTGTAAACAAATAAATGAGTCAAAAGGTGGAAGTGAACACTTGGAATTTAGTATATGCTACTATTATTTTAACCGTGAACACGCACACTCACATCTACACACACGTCTAAAACTAGAGAAGGAGGATTCTGCACTGTATCTAGGTGACAGTAGTATAACTATCTGTTTGTCCAAGATTGATTTGCTGCATTCTTCTTGGTTTCTTTTCCCTCTGTCCTGTATATGAAATATTGCGATGATTTGCTTATCTGATTACACCAGCTTTTTCTTCTTGATTTATGATTTTGCTTTCTGCTGCTTTGTTTTGCATCAACTCATTTCTACATATAATATACTAAGATACTTTAACGCACAGCTGGCATGACAGAGCAATGTTATATGACCAGTATCCTTGGAAACGTGCATAGAAGAAGGGTCAATGCTATGATTCTTGGTATGCCATCTTACTTCCCTGTATGCAATTTTTATTGAGAACTTTAGCTGAATAGAGCTGATACTTTGTGCTTTTTAATGAGTTGTGTCCTTGTAATCTTATGAAAACGTGCTGCTGCAGTGGAACAAGACCTGGGACAAGGAACACTGAGATGCATACTACTACAATTGGCCTATTTACTTCCCTTAGGGCCCCTTTTTATTTGTTCCGTGCTGGCATTGTCTTATCTTTACTTTGGTAGCAAAATTGGAGAAAACTAACACTCCTTTCTCTTTTGTTTCTTCCCACTTAGGAGGTGTGATTGACTTATGCTTTTCCTAGTTTTTGCTTTGTCACTAAAAATTTTGGATCATTTTTGTAGTGTCAATCTTTATAGCTCATTTGTCATATTATTGTTTTGTAATTATAGCTATTTAATAAATTATGCTTAACCATGTTATAATTTTGGTTGGGTTTATGTTGTACATTGAGCTTAATGCTTAGGATGAAATAGTAGTAATCCTTGTTAGGGGTTTTGGAATGATAAACTTTAAGAGCATAGGTTGGAAGATGTTAAAAGTGTTGCTTTTATTAACCGAATTGGCAATGGATATGTCTTGCCTATCACTAGAGAAAAGGCAATGCTTATAGAGTTGTATATGATAAGAGAAAAGGCAACGCTTTTGCAAGTTGCCTATTATAATAGATTGCTTATAAGAGAAAAGGCAACGCTTTAACATGTTACCTCAAATCTAATAAAAGGCAACATTTTTAAGAAAAGGCAACGCCAATATAGGTAACTCTCAAAAAATGTTGTCTTTAACACTTTTTGTATGTTTAGGCAATGTTCTTTAAGCGTTGCCTCAGACCAAAAATGTTGTAGTGAGGTATGGATCTTCTCCTGTAGAATTTTTAGACACACAAAATGCACTATGATAGATTTTTCACAAAAATGATTTTACCTTCTGAGGGTTTTAAAACCTTAGAAGGTATTCCAAAATGAGTGGAGGAGGGTGTTGGAAGAAGATGGGGAAGTGTTTAGGGCCTAGGTTCTACTACTAGCTTTATGGTAGCTTGATTTGACAAATGTGAGGAGCTCATTGAGTGCGGCCAAATAAATTTGTCTGGGTAGTCCAGTGTAGCTGATAGGCACTTGAACAACTTGCATAGCCATATGCAAAGGCAAGACTTGCTTAATCTTATCTATATTCCAAGAGTGAACTAACTGGTTTATGAGAGAACCCATTGTGTCTTCATTCCTTACCTAACTAGGAGGATTAGGGATACTTTCATGGAGCCATTTATCCAACCAAAGCTTAATATTGTTCCCATCATCCACTAGCCATGTGCCCTCCTTCCTTACGAAACCTTTCCCTTGAAGAAGACTAGCCCTAATCCAGGATGCACCTTTTTTCTTCTTTACTTCAATAAAGGATGAGTTAGGGTAATATAGGGCTTTCACAACTAATGCCAATAGGGAGTTGGGATGGGTGATGAGTGTCTAGGCCGCTTTGCAAGCATCTGATGAAATCTCTAAAGCCCATCCCACCTTGCCTTTTGCTTATAGACAAAGTGTTCCATTTTTGCCAATGGATTCCCCTTTCTTTTCTAGCACTAGCTCACTAGAATTTGGCTATGCGAGCACAAAGATTATCAGAACGTTTGAGTGAACCTCAAGACACACCTAGCATAGGCTAGGATTGCTTGGATTCCTGCTTTGATAAAAACCTCATTTCTAACTCCATTCAGGAGCTTTTCTTTCCAACCTTGCATCCTCCAAAGAACTTTGTCTTTTACCTAGGATAGAGTAGCATTTTTAGATCTACCCCATTGTGTTGGAAGGCCTAGGACCGTCTAGGGTCCTCCAAGCCTCCATAGATAATACTTGGGTGATAACATCCTTAAGATTAATAGACACCTCCTGCCAAAGATGATTCTAGATTTTTGGATATTAATCTTCTATCCCAAAGCTCTAGTGAAGTTGTTAAGAATGTCTAGAATAGTGAAGGTTTCCTTTTCATCGGCCTTAGCAAAGAAGATGATGTCGTCCACAAAGAATAGGTGGGTGAGAGGGTAGGGCCATTGACTCTCACTCTAATACCCTTAAGGCTACCAATTGATTTAGCTCTTTGAACATATAGGATAAAGCTTCCATGACCAAGATGAAAAGGTAAAGCGATAAGGGGTCCCCCTAACTAAGTCCCGTATGGGGCTTAGAACCGTGGAGGTGATACCATTAATTTTGAATTTATAACTGACCCCTTTACATAGACCATAATCTACTTAATCCATAATGACTGAAGTCGAAGGGCTACCAGGAACCCTTCAAGAAAGTCCAATCTAAACATCATAGGCCTTATTCATATGCACTTTAAATGACAAAACTCTCCAGCCAAACTCAGGCTTTTTCAGAGCATGTATGACCTCGTGTAATGGCAATGTCATCTTGGATGGTGGGAGAAGGTTGATCCATAAATTGTTTGATCCTCAAAACTAAAACCTTGGAAATGATTTTGTAATTGAAATTGCAATGGGTAATAGGCTTGAATTGGTAGAGGGATTTTGGGTGATCTAGCTTAGGAATGAGCACACCTTGAGTTTCATTTACCTCCTCTAGGAGGTACCCAAGTCATAAAAAAAAAAATCTTTTATAGCTTGACAACAAACTCACCATTCACCAATAGCCTCCTAGTGATTATGGTAAAAAATTCCGTTCACTCCATCGGCCCTAGGAGCTTTCATCGCCCTTAAGCTAATCATGGCCCGTGATTTCAGCATCTAAGACCTCTTTGTTGAGGTATTCATTCATGCAATCGGTCACCAACTTTGGAATAACGCCATCCGGTCACTAAGGCCAAGGATAGGTTCAGGTTTATAAACTTCCTGGAAGTGTTCCTACACCTACCTGAGTAACTCTCGCTGGTGTCATGACCTAACCAAGGAACGTGATCGCACGTGAGAAATTTCATACCCACGTAAGCCTCGTGACCTTAAGTCCCTCTATATGCATAAAATAATTTACTTTTTATTCTTGAAATCATAGTTTCATCTAATATGTATTTAAACTTTATATTGAAATTTTATAATGAAATACTTGATATATGAAGCTCTAGAACATATTAATCATACTTTAAAATCAATTTGACTTATGAACTGAATTATAATTTCATCTCTAGCTTGTACGCAACTTTGATCAAACTTTTCAATTTCAATTCATACTTGTAAAACTGAAACATACACATAACTGTGTCTATAATCTGAAATTAAATAATAATCTGAAAATAATGCATGGCTCTAATCTCTTGCACATCTACCTGGAGCATTCTACTCTAACAAGACTCTAAACTAAGCCTTACTCCAAAGTAAGACTCACCATTGAGAACAACTACGTTACCAAAAACAAAGGCTAAGCAACATTTATACCTGCAACTATGAGAAGGAATAGAGAGGTGGTCAAACGATTCAAGTGAGTGAGCTCTCACCCATCACCCACATGGGATAACCAAAGAACATATATACATAATGCAATATACATGCAGCAATACAAATCATTTGACATTCATATGCATAATTATATATAGAAAAGATATCTTTCTATTTATAAATTCACATAAAAGCATCTCTAGATTTTTACTCCATTGGGAAATCATTTTTCATACACATAATGACTCTTGAATAAAATATTCTCTTAAAAACATCAATAATCTTTGAAAATATAAATAACAGTACTTAATAAAGAAACATGGCTATCTATTTACTAATTATATCACAATATATCCTCCAGTTATGCATGTCAATCATAACATAACCAATCCTCTATGGGTGCCAGACATAGGCTCCACCCTTAAGGCTTTGTTGCTTCCCCCAGACATAGGCATAGGGAAGAACACATGTTTTGCTCTATGAGATTGTCCTTAAGGACTTGGTACCAAGGTTAACGATCGTTTTTCCAAGCTTAACTCATGTTTCTTCATAGCTCCGTTAAACTAGTTTGACAAAAAAGAAAACCATAGCTGAAATGGGTACTCTTCCTGGCAAAGTAGAGCCACTAAATTCTTCAGTACATTAGAGTTCTGGATTCATATAATTCTAACAATCTGACTTTAGCATAACTGTGCTGGAAATCATGCCCAAGGGATACCCGCTTGTAGGTATTCCGATTTCAGCCCACAAAATATGTATCTCAAGTTGCCACTAATCATACTGAATTTGTACCTCTTGGTACCATAAAACTGAAGTTCTAAATTCAAATCTTAAGCTAACATAACTTTTCATATTCTTGATAAATCTAAAATCATAATTTTAAACACTAGGGTTCATACTCTTGCTTCACATTTCTCTAACATATATAAATATCTTAACTAAATTTTCATAAACATAGCTTGAAATCTTAAAACTCAAATACATGGTGATATCAATAAACCCATAAAAACATCTTCGGTAAAATAGCTATCTTGCTACCATACATATTTTCTTAATAAATCATTTCTCAAACATGTGAAACATTTTCAATAACACAACATAGCAATTATGGTCCCATAGTTTTGTAAAACATATTTCTTTCATGCCATCAACATAAATAATTATTTTTCTAGCTAAAAATAATCATGTAAAATCATTTTCTATGTTTTTTCTCATCTCAAATTTTATGTTTAACAACCATAATGCAAGAATATACTTATAATGATGAAACTAAGGTTATGAGATCAAACCCAACAGCAATACCAAGGGAGCTCCGCAAATGGGATAGTACCAATAACTACCATAGAGCAATCACAACTCTAGATTAATCTCTAACATCCCTGGATAACTCTAATATAACTCTAACAACATTGGGGAGCGCCTCAACTTGACAACAATGGAAGACAACAAAGCCCATAACATGGGGAAAGAAGATCATGGAAGAAACTAACATAAACCAACAACAATCACTTACCTTTGATCTTAGGAGGAGAAGGAATATGTTAGATTGAGAGAGGAAGGGTTGGAGAGAGTTTGGAAAGGAGGGTCTCAGTTGGGAAAGGAGAATCCCAAGTTGGGGTGTTTTATAGGGGGTTGGGGGCTCATTTATCAAACTGCATTGTTTTGCATGTGCTAACATTAACACGTTCGTCACGAGTAAATCTCACTGAGTGAACCTGGAGGAGCAACAACTCACTACAACAAACATATCTTGCTAACGAGCCTCTTGGCTCACCTGCTGGCAGGCATAATCGCTTAGTGAGGCCGTCTCAAATTTTGTAGCAACAACACCCCAACTGCACCTCTCAGATGTCCTGGCATCTAGGTTGTCTCAATGCTCACTTATTTACATTTCTTACTTCCCATTAACTTTAAAACATAAATATAAATAAGGAAATAACCCCATTTGGATTCAAATAAAATATGAAAAAAATCAAAATCCCAATTATTTGTAACACACTAATTTTCTTTATAAATTAATTGAGGATTTATTAATGTGAATATTAAGATTCTGAAACGTAGGAATGATGAGAATGACTTTATGTTCGAGCAAAAAAAAAAAGTGAATAGTGTTTTGTGGGCCTGTACGCTTCTCAAAGTGCCCGAAATTGGGAAAACATGGGAATAAGGTTAGGATAAGTGGGAATGAAAATTTTATACTTAGAATTAATTTCGGGTAATATTGGGTTAATCAATTACGACGTTACCGTCGGTAAAATTTTGGTGTCCAATTTTTAATAAAAAGACAGTTTAATTCTTACTAATGGATAATGTTTATCTTTCTTAGCCAAGTGTAAGGCTAAGATTTAATCTTGTAAAGCAAGATTAAATCCTAGCCATTTACATTAATTTCTTTTATAAAGCAATTTGACTTTATGTTACAATAATGATATCACTTGATATAAGATAAGCTCAAACCACCAAATTCCATTAATTCTTTCTTTCTTGTTCGGCCATCATCACCAAGAGAAGTTCCAGCCACCATTTTCATTCCTTAGGAGTTCTAAACTTGCAAACCCAAAATCCTTAGTTTAGAGTTGTTAAAATTACCAACTTCCTTCACAAAACTTCATCTACACTTCAATCCCCACAATTCTAACCGATTAAAATTTCAATCCTACACCAATTCTCACTTTGATCCCTCACTTCCTCACTGCCTAGGGAGGTTTGGTGTTTGATTGGGAGTCCTCAAAGTGAAGAGAAATCAAGTAGAGCATCCTTTGGAGCATAGAGCTCAAGAGCCCTCAAAGTAGGGTTTTTCTTTGCCTTTTCTTGTCCAATTTATTCTTATGTGTTTTAAGTGAGCTAAGTCCAAAATTTCTCTTTATATTGGTTGATATTATGTTTATATTGATGTATTAATTTTGGTAGTATGTGTGGATGATGATAGAAGTCACTTTCATCAAAAAGATGTTGAGTGATACTTGTGGATTTTTGGTCTCTGGGCAGTGTATGGTCACGATTTTGGGCATGTTGTAGTCATTTTCATGAGTTGAAAAACTTATATGTCATTGTAAATTTTATTGTGACCTGATTCAATCATTTGCTAGGGCTAAAAATTGTGGGAACCCTGGCTAAAGTGAGTGAGTGGATAGTCCCTGACCACTAAAATTGTACAATTTACTGAAGGAGTTAGGAAGCTCCATTTGTATTGAAATTTTTCAGGGCTTCTTAGACACATTGAAGTGTCATGGAGAATTTTTGTGGCCCTTGAATCAACCATTTGATAAGGACATTAAATATTGGTACCGAAATGATAAATCTCCATGTGCTAAAATGGTAAAAATTCTTAAATTAATGATAAAGTAGTATGTAGTTCTAGTATCTAGTATATGAACGCATACTAATTGTTTTAAAGAATTGTTCATGAATCATGAATATGACTCCAATGTAATTGAATGCCTATATGTATGGTGAGCATGCCTTGGAAGAAGAGAAAATTGCATGATGCACTTATATGAGAGAGAATGTATAAGTTTCACTTGTGCATGTTTTAACATATGGAGAAAAGAGATAAGGCTTATATGGGTTGAAGGGGAAGACAAGAATAAGGACTTTCCTAGAAACTTTATGAGTTGATAGATGTATCGGCTAGGAATAGAACTATATGGATTCGAAAATGGAAAAAATGAAGTTAAATGATCACGAGTAGGAATGAGCTCATGTCCTAGCGTCTATTATCCTTCAAGGTATTGTCTACAGGTACCCGTAATGTGATATTAAGCCTTCCCTATGTTAATAAAAAGAGAAAATGCACGGAATAGGATTCCATGGTTCCAAATAGCAACGCATAATTCATCAATGTGGTTATAGCTTGATTGCACATAATATACATACTTTAGTGGTGGTGCTTGTAATTCTTGCATGAGTATTCTTATGTGAATGCGTTTAGTGTTGATTCTTGCATCGTATATAAGGGATTACCTTACTGAGAATTTTATAATATTCTCATCCCTATGTGCCTATATGTTGTATTGCATTCAGATGCCATCGGTGATTTTCTTCCTTGACTCGGCCCGGTGGCAGTGGCATTATGACCCGACCTGGACTCCCTGTGTTGTGGCCTATTCCAGATCCGGCCTACGTCTTCCCTCCGTCGTTCAGTGCTTCTGTATTTACTCCAGAGTTCGACCATTTCCGTATGATGGTGTGCCTCTACACACGGCACACCCAATGTTTTTGTAGCCCCAGCACCACTTGTTCCCTCTCCATGCGACCTTTCATCATTATCCTCCTCAGACTCGGACCCATCTGAGGGCCCACACGCCCCTGTGGAGGCGAGGCCATCACCGATGGCCAATGGCTTCCTGGAGGATGACAGAGATTCTCAGAGACTTTTGGCGTGTACATAGTAGTAGTGTGGTGTTAGGACTTTACCAGTCTCTAATGACTACTATTACATGTTTCAGGTCCGTTTGTATCTATATGTTATTTTTGTTGGGCCGGATACTTGAGCAGGAGTCGTAGGCGAGGGCTAGTCTGTTGTTACGGGGTTTCCAACTAAGTTAGGGTCGTCTCGTTGCTTACTGATGTAGTGTACACACTTGGAACTGAAACCTGATGTTCATATATGTATAAATGAGTTTCGCTATATGTATCTAAACCTCTTTATTACCTTGTATTTTAACTGGTATAGTTTTTTAACGTAATAATGGTCTGCTAATTTCTATGTTAATACTCGAGTAGAACATGGTAATTAGGAGGGTGTTACATTATTTAAAGTCCAAATTTTAGCTTTTAGTTCAAATTGAAATCCTCACGGTTTTCAAAACTTGTGGTTTAAAAACGAAATGTTTAAAGGTTTTGTAAAATTCATTAAAAATCATTTTTCAACTTATTTTCCCTCTAGGATCAATTACCAAGAATTTTGATCCCAAGAATGTCACTCTAACATATAGCCCTCAAAGGTGGTGTATGATCTAGACTTAGTGAAGGTCAGGACCCTGGTGGGTCACGGGGATCCTGGCCATACAAAACTTGTTTGACAAGTGTATACCAGGTATTACACTTGGCTCGTCTACCCAATCCCCCTTGTTATTTTCAGTTAGTTAATTTGATTCCTGCCCTTTGTGAATGGTGGATGCATGAAAAAAATTTGAATTTTTATCTTTCTAAGCTACTCAACTGGGAACGTTGGCCTTAAAACTTCTCTTCTTTGTCCTAGAGTTTCTTAATTTTCTCCTTTACCACTACGATCCTATCATTGTTCATATCACTGTAAGGGCAATTAATAAGGGAGGACAATTGACCTTTCAACTTGCCAATTTCTTTAGTAGCTTTTTTAAAAAAGGCACCATTCTAATCCAGATATTCCTCTTGGAGTTTTAGCTTTGAAAAGAAAGTCTCCCATGGTCCCTTTGCTTCCACTCTTTCATCCAAACCCACCTTAACCACCCCTTAGCAATCCTTATGGTCTTCCCTGTAGAGCTCATATTTGAAAGTGCCAACATCTCTAACTCGAGGTTTACAAATAAGAATAAAGGGGCTATGATCGGGTGAGATTTGAGGGGGAGGGGAAGCCTGAAACGATAGCATTTGGGAAAATCTACCTAAGTCCCAATCAACCAAAAGGCGATCAATTCTTTCTAGTGTAACCATACCATATCTTAGATTGTTGTACCACATGAACCTACAACCTTTTACCTCCACATCCATATGCCTAGAGTCATCCATAAGCTCTCTGAATAACGTTATTTTGTTTATCACTCATCAGAGAATTTCAACGGGTACAAGGACTCACCTGAACACTCCTTTCCAATTGCTTCAACACTTCTAGATCAATATTTGTACCAATCACCTTTCTTTGATTTACTTTACAATTCAACTTTTTTTTTTATAATTATTATTCACCACCAAATGGGGATGAAGACATAGAACAATAGAACAATAGTCTCAACCACAAAATATTAGTTAAAGTTCTGAAGATGATCTAATGAAAATACAAAATATTATCAAAACATATAGCCCACTTACACTTAATCAATACCAAAACAACTCCTAATAATTCTCCATATAGATCAGAAGACAATTTCACATGAGGAGATTTACATAGTCAAATAATAGCAATATCTGCATAAGGTCCAAGCTACAACAATCATCATTGTACTTGTATGTAGCCTTCATAGTACAAAAATACCTTCCATTATATCAACTCGCAAGACACCAAAGGTTAAAATCATTAAATCCTATGCAATCAACTAGTGCCACAAGGAAAAATTGAAAACATTATAGTTAGGCCTTCAAATGCACTCTGATAAAAAAACTCCTTCATGCCAAAGCCAGAATTCTTGCCATAACATAGTGCTACCACTCAGTTGATCATGCCAAGTAAAGTCTTCAATAACATGTCGACAAATTAACCCTACGACATAGCCATCAAGGTCACTTATAAAACCAAAGAGCATACATACTATTTCTTTCACATCATCACTCAGAAATGTCATCCAATACTTTCATTGTCATAATCTCATTTATAGAGTAGTGTTGACCAAATATGTCACTTCTTTCCATTGACACATATATAAGTCACATAAATGGACAATAATTTTTCATACACCAAAAGTAATTGTCTTCTACACACCTAAGACTAGTACCCATAGTACATTTTCTAATTTTGATATGCACATTAAGTCACACATTCAAACACTAAAAGGAAAATCCTCAGGTGTATCGCTCCTTCTCATTTTTGTATCACTCATCACAATATATCACTACACTCACAATATATCATTCCATATCCTACCTAAAGTTATTGCCATCATTTGCGCCACCTCCCAGGTAATGTACCTACAATTCGCAAAATACAAGCTTTTGTATAATAACATGACTATTAGTTCTTGATAATCTCTTTACCTTTGAAGCCATATTATCCTTTGATTGACCTCACCACTCTTAACACTTTCCTATATTGGCAATGTGTACTACTCAGGTGTATGTATTTCACTCCTTAAAACCCCACCACACTCAATCAAATACCCTCAATGTATCACTCATGTGCCATAGCATGTGGCTAATACACAAAAACATTGTTCCTACATCTAAGCTTTATGAACATATGATTTCATCATAATCTGATACCATAAGAAAAATAAAACAAAACATCCAATTGATTCCATACACATGCATATTCCTGGCTTAACATTTAAGGCTTCTATGTTGACCATTCTCTCAGCCAAAATTCAGCCATATTCATGGCTCTTCATTTTTTTTTTCAAATATGGTATTGTTTCTACATTTTCATATCAACCAATTAGAAACAAAGAAAGCCTTTATCCATTTCTTTCTCTCATCCCTCCTCACTTCCATTCCCAACCAAGACTCCAAGGCTATTTTTATATCAAATGGAATAACCCATGCCAAATTCCATTTTTTCAACCATATTCCCCACATTGTCCATGAAAACTCACATGCTAAAAAGAGGTGGCACAAATCCTCTCCCTTAATACCACACATTGGACATATATTATGTTCCTCTTGGATAAAGCCCAACCTACAAAGCCTATCTCTTGTATTTAATCTCCCAATCACAGCAAACCAATTCATCACGTCCACTCTAGGTGGCACAAGTCCTTTGAAACCTTACTAGCATAGTTGAAACTGCTTATTTCTTGTGGTTGTTGGCTACCATTAATCAACTTTTGCATCACTGACTTCACAAAGAAGACACCTTTCTTTTCAAACTTCCATATCAACTTATCCACCTTGTTCTCATTAAGCCTTGTTGAATTTAGCACTTGGTGTAATTCATCTAACATTACCTCCTCTCTTGGCATCAAAGATCTTTTCCATTGAAGACTCCAAATCCATTCCTGTCCATCCCAAAACCCACATTCACTCACATTTGATTCCTTTTGATCAATTATTCAAAACAACCTGGGAAATGCATTCTTAAGGAGACCTACTTCTAACCAATAGTCTTTCTACAATCTAATCACCTTACCGTTTCCAAATCTCCTTCCCTATCCCTCAACAAATTGATCATGATGCTTCCTTAAGCTCTCTCCATATTATGTATTGTTTCCCATACCCCTTCTTTATTTTTAGGTTGTTGATCGCTCAACTGCCTATCAAGTTGAATATTACACGAGCAAATAATCCTCTTCCATAATTGACACTCCTCCTTTGCAAATCTCCACCACCACTTAAACAGGTGCCATATTTTTTCGCTATGTCTCCTACCCCTAATCCACCTAGATGTTTTGGTCTCTAAACTATGTCCCAACCTACTAATGTCATTCCTTTTACATCCCTATTTTCCTTAGAAAAGTCCCTTTGCAAGGAGATTATTTTCTTGGAGACCTCCTTTAGCATCTTGAATAGACTAAGGTAATATATTAGTAGGCTATTAAGAACAGCCTTGATCAAAATGAGTCTTCCTGCTTTTGTAAAAAAATTTGCCTTCCATGAACTCAACTTTTCTTGAATTCTAGTTATAATGGGGTCCCATATTGCAACTTTCTTAGGATTAGCCCCAAGGGGTATGCCTAGGTACTTGATAGGTAACAAAACCACACAACACCCAAGATACCTGCTAACTCTCTTCACCCTACCACTCTCACAATTTAAGGGAATAACTCTAATTTTTCATAATTGATAGATAGCCCTGACATCACCTCAAAACAATCTATAGCCTATAATTTCTTATTGTTTCCTCATGTTGTGCACAAAAGAGAATTGTATCATCTGAAATTGCAAATGAGATAGATTAATTCTTCTTTGTCCTACTCTAGAGCATCTAATTTTTCCCAATCTCACCAATCTTTCAATCATTCTATTCAGAACTTCCAACCAAGACAACAGGAAGGGTGATATTGGGTCACCTTGCCTTAACCCTCTTTGCATCTTAAACGGTTTTATGGGGGTTCCATTTACTATAATTGACATAGATGTAGTTGTTAAGCGCTATTTGATCCACATATGCCATCTAACCCCAAACACCATGTTTCCCAACACTTCGCCCTAAAAGTCTATCTTACTCTATCATATGCTTTCTTAAAATCCAACTTAATTAAGCATGCTGATTTTTTCTTCCTTTTTAACCAATGGATTGTCTTACTCGCTATTAAGGCTCCATCTAGGATTTGCCTACCCCCATAAATGCTGATTGGTTCTCACATACCAGTTTTGGCATTAAGTTTTCATCCTATTCCCAAGGATTTTTTAGATTACCTTGTAGATGTATCCAATCATACTAATAAGGTGAAAATCCTTTATTTCCTTTACATTTTCCTCCTTTAGAATAAGAGTAACCCAAGTCATATTCACATCCTTACTCAACTTCCCATTTAGGAAAAAATCTTTAATTGCTTTGTCAAAATCCCCAATCACATCTCATATTTTTCTCACAAAATTCATATTGTAACCATCAACTGGGGGCTTTATTAGGATCGCAAGACCATCCTGTTTTCTTTATTTCTTCACTTCCACTAGCATTTCCAGTTGCATTGCCTCCTCCTCACTTATTTTATTAACTAAATCCCTGTCAAATTGCACCTTTGGCAAGTATTCCTAAATATACAAACCTTTAAAAAAATCTCTAGTTCTTTCTTAATCTTAGTTAGATTTGTGCACTCCACTCCATTAATATTTAGCTTCTGGATTTATTTTCTCTTCCTTTTTGCTGAGGCTACCTCATGAAAATATCTACCATTCCTATCCATCTCTTTAGCCAATTTGGACCTTGAAGCTATTTCCAAAAGGCATCTTTCCTTCTATACCATTCTTTGAGACTACTCAATAATGCCTTTCTTCTAGCTTCCTTCACCTCATCCAATACCCATTCTCACATTCATCATCAATTATTCTTAGTTCCCCCTCTAGCACTTTAATCCTATGATCTACATTACCGAATTCCTCCTTATTCCACTTTTTGATTGAGGCTTTTAAGGCTCAAAGTTTTCCAAGATATATGATTATTGTCCAATCCTTTCCATTCCTCCTTAATCATCTTAATAAAACCTTTATGAGAAAACCACATGTCAAAGCTTCTGAAAGGTTTGGGACCCTAATCTAGTAGCTTCTCCTTAACTACCAACGGGCGGTGGTCCGAGAGACTTCTATTAAGCCCCAGACTTTCAAATTCCTAATTTTTCCAACCATTCTATTTCCACCATTCCTCTATCAATCCTGCTACATGATTCACCCCAAACCCAATTTCCTTCCTTGTAAAGGTAAATCAACCAATTCCATCAATTGTACCTAGTCAATAAAGTCCCTACTAGAAAAGGTAAATTGACATAGTTTCTCCTCTCCTCAATATTTATTATCTCATTAAAATCTCCCAAAACCATAAATGGTACATTCAAATCATCTTTTTGTTTCTTCAATTCATTCCACAACTCATATTTCTCATCTATATTGTGTGGTCCATATACAAGACATATACACTCAAACCCATTCTCCTTCATATGCCCTTTGATACACATCCATATATTCCCTTTTCCTGGTGGTAACATGCTCTAAAAAATCTTGTTCCCAAATGCAAATCATCCCCCAGTATCCTGGTTCCATTCCATCCCATCTATAGTTATTCCTTCCCCACAATTTAGGAATAAAAAACCTCTCTCCTGAGGCTTTATTCGTTTCTATTAGTCCTATGAAACTTAAATTTTTTTTCTTTTATCAATTTGTTAATTATACCCTCTTTCCACACTCCAATACCCCTTATATTCCAGCAACCTATATTCATAAAGGTTTTCATGACACACCTGGCTCCTTCCTTGCCATTTATATGCTATAACACCTTTGCCTTTCTTTTTCTTCTTTTTGGCCTTTCTTTTCTGATCCCTCACTTTATTCTTTGCCTCCAAGATCGACATGAGATTCTTTTCCTCTTCCATGAACATGCCAACTTCTTTACCCACTTGCCACAAGATCTCTGCATTCTTTACACCTTACCTCTTGATTCCTCATCCTTCTCCTCCTCTTTGCTTTACTGATTTGGGTTTCAGCTACCACATCCTTATCACCACACCTTATTATGTTTAATTCCATATGTTGGGCCCCATTACATGGATCAAAGCCTAGTGGAAAAGGGCCAACTGATTTAAGCCCAATAATTTACTCATTGCTTTAATTCCTCCTTGTTCAATTAGGCCTAACTCACGTGCATAGGCCCACACTCCTTTTGTTTGTTTTTTACATCACCCAGGCCTAACTTGTGGTTCTTCATAATTTCTCCAATTCTCTGATATTTTCCAAGGACTTTGTTTTATTAGCCGTATTTGTTCTTCCCATGATTGTGGTTTGCTAGGACATTTTGGGACTTGACCAAGTCATTTTAGTCTACAACGAGTTCCCAAAGTCACATGATTTCCTTCATTAATCATGGGTCTAACCACACCATTAGATGTAACATCCTAGTTTTCTTCAGATATTAATTGAGGAAAATTTAATAGGAATATTGAATTTGGCAGACGTGGTTATGATGAGCATGGCTCCATGAGCGAGTACAAAAAAAAAATTTGAATAGTATTCACGGCCCATAGGCCCAAGCCATGAAACTGGAGAGTTTGGGACCTAGAGGTGCCCAAAGTTAGGAAACATGAAAATAAGATTAGACATGTGTGGAAATGATAATGTTATGCTTAGAATTGCTTTACGGGAATATCGGAGATCGAGTACGGTGTTTGTCCCGTAAATATGATTTTTAACACCGAAAGATACTTTCATCACTACAACTAAATAATATCTACCTAATCAAGACAAGTGGAAGGCCAAGATCTAATCTTGGAATCCAAGATCAAATCCTAGCCGTCCATCATTGCCTAGTCATCAAAACTCATCATGATCTTGGATAAATATCTTGGCTTGTATTTATTACAAGCCTAGTCACCAATCTTCCTCCA